>OY757909.1:63439868-63527368 GCA_963585895.1 Sepioteuthis lessoniana | reverse complement strand
TTTGCTTTTCTCTATTTTCTTCCTTTCCGATTTCGTAACAATTATGCAATGTAACACTCTTCCCTCGTGTCGACTAGACCATTGAAATTACAGTAACAACAAGAATAACAATTTAAAAGTGATTATAAAAAACAACACTGTAAATCATTAAACAGTCCAAAAACTAAAAGTCAGTAAAAAAAGTGTTCGTATCGTCCTTCATTTTCTTTTATTCTTTTTTTCTTCAGTTTTTAAAAAATATCTTCTGGTCCTTCTTTTCTTGTGATTAAAAGTCTAATTTACTTTACCAATTGGTATGTGTTTTTTTTTTCCTCTTCAGTCATTATTTTTTTCTTTTTCACGGATCACTTGCTCATTATCTGTCTTTTACTCTTTTTGCTTTCCTTCTATATCCGTAACTTCTAACCTTTTTCTTTCGTAATCTCTGTCATCAATATATATATATATATAAATATATATATATATATAACGCCCACTATCATTGTCTGTGCCTTGTACATTTTCCATTAAGCGTCCTTTAAAACTAAGCATTGCTCGTAATCAAACCTAGGTAAATGCGGTAAAACTTCCCAGGAACCTATTTTTCTTTCCAACCAACACAAACTGATTTCGTTCCCTTTTTCTTCAACTTTTGACCACCGTCAATCGGTGTATCTCTCATCTTTTCAATAGGTAACAAGTACCTTTTTTCTTTTTCTTTCAGCAAGTATATCTATAAAAGCATGGCTCGTATCCAGCCATCATTTCTTCATTTTTACTTATTCCGACCCAACAACACTATACTAGTTTCTTGCTTACTTCCAAAGATGAGTTAAAATATCATGGGGGTGGGTTCCTAAGCAACCCAAACATTTCGCTCCGTCAGCTGCTTTTCCATTGTCTCTCGGTCTATATTCTTTCTCTTGTTCAATAGTTAACGAGGTTACTTTATTTATTCATCTATTTGGTCAACTATATTTCTCCCTCAAGAACAATTCAAAACCATGTCCATAAATTTTTCGATACATACAACGAGATACGTCAAGATTTTGCACAGATACTCCCTGATTTCCCATCCCCTATTTCAAAATATCCTCTTCAACACAATGGTCTGGCATCTTGCCAAACCTCCAAATTCTCGATCCAATTCTAGGGGGACCTTCACAACCCGGTCTGGCCACTAACCAGTACCTCGAATAAAATCTCAAACCCATTCTTTGGGGAATTCACAAAACGCTAGCCTGACCACTAACCAGTACCTCAAATCTCTCGACCGCTCTCTAGGGGGAAACCTTCACGAAACCTGGTATGGATTCTACCAGTACCCAAAATATCGATCCCATTCAAGGGAGACTTCACAGAACGCTTCTAATTTCCACAACTTTTCCAAACTTCAAACCTGTCCCACAGACCTAACTACGGATCCAAATGTATATGAACATTCTCCAGACAACATATCGTCGATGCCCGGATCCTTCCGGAGCTCGGAATTGAAAGACACACAGAAAAAATATCCCACTATAAAACTACTATGCTTTACGATAGCATCCACAATTTACTACTAAATTTCATTCACCAAAATTTTGTTTACTATCAAAGTTCATTCATGAAGGCCCAAAATTATCATTGTCCCCCAATTCAAAACTTGTTTTTACAGCCTGTCACTTTTTGACATATCACAGAAACAATATTTTCAGTTCCTCTCCCTTTTTTTCCTCCTTATTTCTTCCCCCCATGATTCTTAGTCCAAAAACATAGGAGTAAACTGTATCAACTCATATGTAAAATATACGTAAAATATACTGGATTTAATCACCATTTTCTAATTTTCTTTTACAATTATTTAAATTCAATTGGACGCGACTCTTAAAACCTTGAAAGACGGATACAACCAATTTTTTTCATAATTAGCTAAATCTTATCAACGCAAACCAGGAAATTCAAAGATACACAGAAGGAAAAAAATTACTTTTTTTAATTTGAGCAATGTACCTACCACTTTTCCTTTTTTACGTAATTAAAAAAATTCTATCGGGCACGACAGAGAAAGACATAAAATTTATACAATGAGCAAGTACCTTATTTTTTTTTTCATGCCTTCTTCTTGATTCTTTTGTTCTAATTCTTTTCTTATTCGTTCTGGGGCCTTGTGTCGAACATTTTTTTTTCTTCTTTTTTTAAACCTGTTGTTCTTGGTTGGGGTGCCGCATTTTTTCTTGTCTTTGGAGTTGAGTTCTTTTCTTTCCGTACTAGTTTCTTCTTCGGCCGAGGTAGCGTAGTTGTTTTTATTATTTATTTATTTATTTATCATATTTACCCAACCCCTCCACTCGGGCAGGATATGACACAAGGTCAATTTTTAAACGGAGTTTAGCAGGTTTGAATTCAGAGTTTTCCTTCTCCTAGACTAGTTGCCTCACCAAGGCTGAAGAAACTAATGTGTCCTACTATTTACCCATAGCAGGAGGGAAAATAATTGGATTCATACCTTTCCCAAGGGTATTAGTGCTATGTGTAATGCAATCAGTCTCGTCCAGGATTTGAACTCGTATCGTCGTGTCCAATTCCTACGACGATAACCATTACACCACGGGCATTTATAGGAGTTGAGGTTCTTATTGTTCATCTTACGTTCTCTTTCTCCAACCTGAAACAACAGTCGCCTAATATTGATTTCCATCATTATTAGTTGCTTCTAATCGACTAAAGGACCGTGAATCATCAAGTGAACAACCCAAAATCAAAATCAACCTATGTATTCCTTTTTTTTTCTTGCAAAAGACATTGCAAGTCACTGCGCACCAAAATAACAATATTATGTTGTATACTACTCATATACATATACAAACACATGTAGACTCTGTCGTTTCAGGTACAAACTGGTTTATTAATTTCTGGCTTCGTTCCATGGCGTCACGCAGAGAGAGACACAATTCTTAAAAAGTCTTTACTAACCATACTATGCTAACCCCACCCCAACGCGCAGTGCATCTTGTGAAGTCTAAGATCTCTCTCTGTAGAGATCCGAAAAACCCAACTACATCTTTCAACGGTCAAAATCCAATTCGTCTTTTCAAAATCCTCAAATTCGCAGGACCATCTCTTCCGGGCATGACGTCATACACACTCCAGCCCTATTTCCTGTTTGGGGGTTTATAATGACAAATGGTGATTGTCATATCCTTTGCGAGCGAGCGTAAACTGCACCAATTGATTATGCACCTGGGCTGAGACCCAAATGGTTCAAAGCCCTACCAAACTGAATGATAAAATATAATTAACGAAAAATGATTAATATAAAAAATCATTCTTTAATTATATAACATTCCTTAACGAACAAAGAAACCCGCACGTGTGTAGTGTCTATTATCCATTTTTTTTACTGCTTCCTTGGCTGCATAGACTGAACAGAGGGAAAGAAGCAACGAATTCCTAATGCAAAAGCGTGCTATGCTGTTTGTGTTTTCCTCTCTTCATCCGATGATTTTCCATTACTCACATAGAAATTGTCGGTGACTATGCTATATTTTTTGATCTGGAAATTTTGGTTAAACAATGAATTATACCTGTAGGACACCTTCCATACTCACAAGACATCAGTCTATCCGGCTTTCTTGTTCCATAAACTAAGTAAACTGATCATTTATACCAAGTGTAACATTTGAAGATGACGAGGACATTAAAAGAATTATAACGGTGCAGCTTTACACAGTACTAAAAGAGGACTAAACTTCGTGCTTGGACCGATGAAAAACTCACCGGAATATGTTCTAATTCCATTTCTTTCGACGATAGCCATTACGAAAACACTGTTTCGCTTTTAGGGATCCTTCCTCAGCTTAGTATAGTTGTATAGCTATGATGAATGAAGGACCATAATGAAGGAGTGATGACTTCGTAACACATTCTTTATAAAAAAATATCTCTCGTCTTTACAACTCGAAACGCTTAAAACTGGCTGTAAGCGTGTGTGTGTGTGTGTGTGTGTGTGAGAGAGAGAGAGAGAGATAGAGAGAGCGACAGACAGACAGACAGACAGAGACAGAGGCAGAGGCAGAGACCGAGACTAAGGACCCAAACACAGACTTGGCAGAGGACTGCTATTTTTACTTTTTCTTAACCCATGTTGTGATTCCATATTCAGAGCCTTCCGTCTTTGCTTCGTTGATAAGATATTCTCAACCGGGTTTCGCCAGAGGGTCACTTACCCCCACCCACCCACTCTGGGTACTCGCTGGCCGCTCTCCAAACCTCTTGACTACCCCACCACCCAACTGACTGACTGACTGTGACTAATTGTATCTCACCGTGACTGACCGCCTGACTGTGGGTACCTATGTATATATAATTTCATAACGTGCACAAGTTCCTTACGGTTCGTGATTATGTGATCCGCCTTCACCCAGGTATCGCTTGTTTTTCGGTAATCACTTTGTTTACACAGGTACATCCTCTGAAGAAATCCCTAATTGAGGGCTCTATCAAAGTTCGAGACTTCCTGTTTTAATCTATGGCTATATTTATGGGTACTTTCTAAACATTAAGAATAGGGTATTATGTATTTAACAACGTACAGTGTTTTATAATCTATTTCCTTCCAGTAGATAAAAATCCAGGACGTCTTTGAAGAAAATTTACGTTTCCTTAATTTCTTTCTAGGTAAATAGAAATTTAATTATAATATTTTTTACACATATTTTATACCTCTTTTATTCTATACTAATCTTATTATCACTGGTACTGCAAGATTCGGTCAGAATTCATTTCGCTTGTGTTGAGATATTTTTACTAATTGCTGTCCAGACAATGTGTTGTACGATCATCAGACACACATTCCTATTATGATGAGGCGTATTTCCTTTTATACTGCTTTTGAAATTGTGAACCTGTGAGCAATGATAATAATAGGACTGTTTTATATTTTCTTTTAGCAAACTTGACTTCGGTTAATCAGTTTTAACCTGTTTTGACATGTGGAACGTGTAAAATTTCTAAATTCTTATTCGGCTGTGTAAATTTGTGTCATGAAAATTGAACAAGAATATTTCGCAGCAAATAAATTCTCTCTCAAACTTCAGGACAGATGCAAGAGACATATTTAATGAGTTAACACAGGTTTATGAAGACCACGTTCTCTCTCGGGCAAAAGTTTTGGCGTGGTATTAAGCATTATTATATTTGCCTAGTGACTGTGTGAATTGCTGTGAACATTTAACAAATCGTAAAAAACCAACTGAAAGAAGTGTCAGTTGAAGACTTCCGGCTTTGTTTCCAGAAGTTAGAACAAAATCATTGCTGGTATGTCTTCTCCGTGGACTATCTTTAAAGAGATAATTTGTTTTGATAAATTTTGATTCAGTTTCTCTTTTCAAATGTGGTGTTTGTAGGTATCGGTGATACTAATCATGTTACTGATAGTGAACGTGCAGTCCATTGTACTCTTCGGCTTTCCATTGTGTTTGTTATACATTTCATCAATTACTATAATGTCTTTTTCAAACCTTAGATATCATGATATCAAAGATTGAGAATTCATGATTTTATCGTCTCTCCATTTCAAAACGAATTCATTTTTTCATTCTAGTTCAGCTTACTTTAAAGTCTTTTTGATTTCTGAATAAAAGGGCAATCGTCTTCTGATTCATTTTTCCTCGATATGACACTAAACTGCATCGAATGGTGAGGCTCTAGTTCTGTAGATCTGAGAAGTATAGAAACTATTCTATTGCCATTATTCCCAGGTCGTTTCTGAACCAGAATGGTAGTACCTGCTAAGTTTCCATTCAGGGGTTAAATGGATCTGTTTAATAATCATTCGTAATCGATATGACCTTGGCTAATAAAGAAAACAAAAACAAAAGAAAAAAACGTCTTTAGAACCATTTACAAAAAATGTATATATGAACGCACCGCAAACGCTATTCTCTGACTTCTAGGCTCAAGATTACTCTTTATGGGTTGATATGCCATTAAAACTAACCAATCTATGATTATTTTTTGTCATTCTTTCTTTTCACTTGATCATCGTTATTATCATCTTCAAGGCGTGACGACAGTACGAATTCCTTGGACTTTTCATACCTTTCGTCTCTATCAGCCATCATTCTTGTTAAGTCCTCAAGGTGGTATTCAGTGACCAACAGAGCTGATCAAAGTAAGTATTTGTTGGTCGGTCAACTCTAGTGAGCCTATCTGAAGCTGTGTATCGGAGGAGGCCACTTACGAGTTCGTCTTTACCTCACTGGCAGTCACCAGCATGCCTTGCTCAAATTACTGATGTGATGAGAGGTACGTGGTCTTATAACTGCTGTTTTATATAACTTTACTTCCAGGATTTATTCCAAATAGCACGCTGTATGATTGTGTAGTTAATATCTAACTTTTTTGCAACCATACAACAGTACTGACTGGTTACAGCTTGGAAGAAATTCCATTTTATCTTAGAAATAAAAGATTTTAATATTGTTGCTAACTTTTCAATACTTGTCCATGCTTTAACTTTCATCAGATTGGCAGATGTGTTGTATTTTAGCCTTCGACCCGGCCAAAAATGCCATTCCAAGGTGATGCACCGGAAGGAAGTGACACATTCTAATGGCAGTTATGAGAGGAAATCGCGTGGGCGGAAATTGGCTGATGAAATGGGACGAGGTAAAAAAAATTCCCATAGCTCACTCATAGACTGTTGCACCGGAAGAGAGTGACCTGTGAACTGCATGACAGTTATTTCCGCTGGATGACGACCAATCATGCCATTCCAAAGATCGAGTAGGCGATAGAGTGGGCGTTGAACTATTATATAACTCAGTCAAGACAGAAGTCAGAGTTCCAGTTAGAGTTCGGACGGAGTTATAAACGAGATGTGGTAGGGAAAGCCACACCAGGCCGAAGGGGCTCGGGGCCCCGATTGAGTTAGGGTCCAGAAAAGTTACTGATAAGATGTTGTAGAGAAAGCCAGCAGAGTGGGCCCTGGGCCTCCGGTTGAGCATCCGGAGAACGAGAAAGACACAACGTTGACGGCCATAAGAGTGGGGGTCAGTATATTCCAGTTATGTTCGGTCTCCAACTCCCTCTCACAGTAAAACCTTGAATAACCTTTTCGAACCCTTACAATAAAGTGAGAGGTACATATTTTTATAAAGAATCTTCGCTCTTCTATTTATTTATCGTGTCGTTATGATGCTGTGCGTATATGTAGATGTGAATCTGCATATGACTATATAACAGATGCAAGTTTCTTTTGCCAGTTCTCAAATTAGGTTTTCCCAAATATTAAGCAGACACGTTATCGGCTTTGACAATATATTTCTTTAAAAGTATTTCCTTAGATTATTACTGTTTACTTCAATCCGACGAATATATTTGTGGATTATTCAACCATGAAACCAGTCTGTTGCAGTCATTTTTTATGTTTTTAAAAACTGAAACATAGGATTGTTCTTTTTTTATCCTTTTTTTCATATACCTGTCTACAGAGGATTTAATTTTGTTTGTATTCTAAATTCTGCGCAAATATCTCCTTAGCCAACGTTCCCGAAGTAAGGTCATTGTTTTTTTTTTGTTTTTTTAAATATATTTCATTATGATTGTTAATTTATTTCAGTATATCAGATGGTTGGATTTTTGTTTGGTGACCTACGTCTTGATTATTTAGCCTCTCTGTAAGGTTTGCATGTTGCCTATGAAATAAGTAGCCCAGTTCGTAAACCTCGGTAGCAATATCTCATTTATTGAAAGCGATATCAACGTACACATAGTTATGGCATGGATTGCTAGTGATAGGTTTACGACCACATGGAAGTCAGAACTCTGTGGTAAAATAAAAAAGGATTTCTTTGAAGCTGTTGCTGTGTTATTACTATTGAATGGTTATACCATTGGGACTCGAATCGCTCGAAAAAAGCTTTATGGGAACTACCTGAGAATGGTGGATGCTGTTTTGAACAAATCCTGGAATCAGTATACAAAAAAACCGCAGTTGTACGGCCATTTTCCTCCCATCACACAAGCCATCTTAGGAAAACGAGCAAGACCTATGGGGAACTGCTGGAAAATTAAGTACAAACTCATAAGAGACGTACTCCAATGGCCTCCTGCACACTGACAGAGCAGTGTTGGCCGGCTAGCAAAGACTTTCATTCAACAGTTGCGTGCGGACATTTGGTACCGACTAGGAGACTTACCAAGAGCGATGGCTGATTGGGACAGGTAGGAAGAGACTGTGCAAGGTATCTGTGCTTTCAGTACATCTCGATGGTAATGATGGTGGGTAGCTCATTTACCATCTCTAATCAGGATTTTTTTTCTTTCTGTGTATTATATTTTTGTAAGCATCAAACTTTCCTTGATTTTTCTCTTTATAAATATTCATTTCGGTGAAGATGATGGTCTTTGACAGTTGTCTACTTGCTCTAGATAGCCGATAATCGTCCGAACCTCCACACTATGTTCGCAGATGATGATGTCCCAATTTTTTTTCGGGTACACATACTGTGAATTCGGCGAAGATTTCTTACTTGGGAAAAATATCTTAATTAGTTGTTCTATTGTTTATGTTTTTTTAAGTTGACTGTATGACGTTTTCTTACATATTACCTGATGTACATTCGGGGTGAAATAATAAACAAGTTAACACAGATTTATGAAGATCAAGTTCTTTCTAGGGTGCAGGTTTTGGCGTGCTAATGAGCAGTATAAGATTTGCCAATTGACAGTGCGATTTGCTGAGAACATTAAAAAAAAATCGTGACAAATCAACTGAAAGATGTGCCAGTTTAAGACTTTTGGCTTTGTTTCTAGGAGTCGGAACAAAATCATCGCTGGTGTGGGCTATTTTAAAGGAGATAATTTGTTTTTCTTTATAAATTGCATTTCCGTTTCTCTTTCCAAATGTGGTATATGTAGGTTACATCATCATCATCATCATCATGTCATGCTGCTAGCACGGATATCCCTGACCCTTTCTCGCCACTTTTCCCTATCGTTCATCACCTCTGGCTGGTCTTCAGAGCTACATCCCGTATCCTCACATAGCTGCTGTATGCATGTTCTAGCTGGTCGTCCTGCTTTTGCTCGGTCATATGTGGGGGTCCATAGGAGTACATCGGTGATACTAATTATGTTACTGATAGTCAACATGCAGTCAATTGCACTCATGGATCTTGAGTAAAACACATGCACACAGCAATCTTTGCACACGTAACAGTTCAACGTCCGTTACTGTTCAAACTATTTTCCCAGCGTTACCAGATCACATGGTTTCTTAACCCAATCGAAGCCATGGATTTTAGTAACCGGCTCTCACTCAATCTGTGAGACACTCTGCAGTTTCTTTCAACCTTCTTATAGGTTAGACTTGTTTTAATTACTGTTGTATAATGCCTCGTAACACGTGACTTCCGATGTCGCGGAAGTATAAAAGATGCCGTGTCTCTTAAGCACGGGAAAAGCAGAAGGAGAAGCAGAAGCAGAAAGAGTAGAGAGACAACCCTGACAGGATTAGGTAAGACCAACTTCGGACTTAACACTAACAACGCGAGACTTATAATACTAGTCGGACTGTAACAGTTGAGTAAATAAATGATTAACTCTATTTCACTGTGTATTTTTTCCTTACCGCGATACAACAATTACCTTCCCTATATACTTATGATAGATATTTACTACTCTGTTATGTGGCATTTATAGGAACTCAACTGATTTCTGTAGCAAAAAAATATTGATATTTAGTGCAAAATTTAGACTCGAGAAGCTGTTATTGTGTCTATATTTTTGCATTTATTAACTAATATCCGCTTCCACGTTATTTTTTAAATTTCGAGATACTTCGAAGATGACAATATTTAAAGTGCCACAAAAAATTTGAAGGATGATAACCTGAAAAAAGTTTAGAAATGTTTTTCCTCCAAAATTATTAAAAATACGATTTCTTAGTCAGTTAGATTCATTGACATGCCATCATCTTTTTTAGCTAATTACGAGCCTACCTAAATTGTATAAATAGGTGAAGAAAGAAATATTTACTTAGTGTGAGTGGATTTGTCTATGCTTTCTTTACTAACAGTAAGTTATGAATTTTGACTTGCTTAAGTAGCTTTATTTGAAGTGAAAACCCTCTTTCTTTGATTTCAAGAACGCATTTAATTTCAAAGCTGCTATCTATCGTAAACCTTTGTTTTAGCAAAAAATTGTTACTACTACAACCACTACTAGCTTTATTTTAAGGTTAGAGTTATAGCAATTGCACGAATCTTAACCATATCTATAAAAATATCGACACAATGGTTAACACCATCTTTACTTACTATGAAATACCTTTTACTTTGTTTTTCAGCAAACTTTTCACTCGATTTGAATACATGAAAATTATAAATTTGTAGATTGGATTTTTATTCATTCATTTCCTCCTTTTTCTGCTATATATATTGTTGTAATTTATTATCTTTCTAAGTTTTATTGACTTATTCCTAATCTATATTCCCCTGAGATAAACGTGTTCGTTTCGTTAATTTCTTCAGTTTATAGAAATGATTTTTTTTTTGTCAGTCATTTTTAGCAATTTATCTGGGGTGTTCATTAAATTATTCCCTTTCCTCATCATCATTTGGTTCTTCGAGTAAATTTTATTTTGCATATTGTAGAGATTTATTTCATGAATGTTTTTCTCAGTTTATTTTTCAATTTATATGCATATATTTAAGATTCGGAAAACACGTTATTCTCATAATGATATCAATAATTATTATCGTGCAATCACTGAATCAGTAATGAAAATGTTGACATATTCCTTGATACGAGAATTCTTCGCCCTGACCATTTAAGTCGTAGGATTCATTTTTTTCTCTTTTTTATTTTTTCACACCAATTTTAATAGGTGGTTTTTCGCTGAAATCTGAGTGACAGGAAGTCTCCTTTCATCTCCTGGACTCTTCTTAGTATCCAAGCTGATTTTAGCAGTGCTGTACCTGGATCGACTTCCTCTGATCTCCACTTCACCCAGCTTCCTTTTCAGGTCTTTGGGGACCGTTCCAAGTTCACCAATTACAATTGGTATCGTTGCCACCTACATGTTCCTCAGCTTTTTAAGCTCTGGCCAGATCTCCTTTTTTTCTCCTATCTTTTCGTTTTCTTTTTTTTTTCTCTGTCAGGTCCTCCAGAATCGGAAATTCACAAGATGATGAGTTCTTTTTTCTTGTAATTGACACAAGGCCAAGCTTTCTAGACGGTATTGGGTGAATGTTTGTATCGCAAAGTTACAGAGAATTTTATGCGTCTCATTTTCTCTGATAGAATTTGGTTTATGCATTTTCTGTGTCAGCATAGCCAAACTTTAATCTCTTGCACATTTCCCGGTAAATACCAACATATTGATAAATCTTTTGGCGTTAATTTGCTGTATTCGCTTATGTGGTCAACTGTTTCATCTCATAACCTACACTTGATATTCTCCTGCGTATTATCTATTTTTACTTTGACATAATATGTTCTTATTGTATTGTTCTAAGTTGCTAATAAAAGAGATTCCGTTTCTCTCTTTAGGCTTCCTATTCTTAGCAATGTTATTCTTAGCCAAGGGTTTGCTTCGATATATTGAACATTCCCATACACGCTATGATCTATATCTTTGAGATAATGTAATATGCCTTTTAGTAGTCTCTCTATGGGATGACTATCCGTCTTTACCTTCTTAAAAATGTGTCGGTCTATATATAATGCATCTTGTTATTTTCGCAGCTATTAAGGGATTAATAGATTTCTTCTCTTATTTATCCTGTAAGGATCTTCCACATTGGCAAACACCTTATTGATCTGTAATTTTTTAGGATGGCTCCTTTTCTGGGGAGAGTGTTTCATTCTGAATCAGTTAAGCTTTTATTGTAATTCATTCGGGAATTCTTGTCTTTCAGAGGCATTTAAGGAGTTTCTGAGTTAATCTTTCGAGGGTAGTTATGAATATAACCCAGTTGAACTGTTTCTTGTAGTAAGTAAGTAAGTAAGTTGGCGACCTTAATCGACGGTGACCCGAAGGCTCCCTTTTCGACAGCAACAACATCGAGGTGTAAGGGAGGGCGCTACACCTTCCCCTGGATTGCTCCACTTTACTCTTGATTCATACCTTATAAACCTGAGTGATAAGCAAGGTGGCATCAAGTACCATTTTTTTGAGTCTGGTATAACTCGACCTGGGATTGACCCCAGGTCTCCTGGGCCATTGACGAACACTCTAACCATTATCTGGTGCACTTCAAGCCAATTTTACGGATTTGTATATTATGTTGTTAATTTGTTTATGTATCTTTCCATATTGGTTAAACTAAATAACTATTTTTATCATTTTGCTCTGTGCAAGTTTTTCACACCAGTTGGAACTGGTGGTTTTCATTGAAATCAGAACGGTGGCAAGTCTCCTCAGTTTTTGAGGATTCTTCTCAGTATTTTTACCGATCTCAGAAATGCTTTGGACTGGACTGTCTGAATTATTCCTCAGATTTAGTTCTCCGATTTTTTATTTTTTCCTCTGGGATTGTTTCGGGTATTTTGACTCTGAGTAGTAAACCCACTCAATTCGTAATGTCTTTGATTAAAAAAAAATTAGTATATACAGAGGTATATTTACACATTTGCAAAAATCGTGAGCATCACATTTCCTTCTTTCTCTTTCTCTCTTTATATATATATATATATATATATATATATATATATGAGAAAGAGAGAGAAAGAGAAAGAGAGAGAGAGAGAGAGAGAGAGAGAGAGAGAGATAAATAGGTAAATAGGTAGTGAGATAAGCGAAACATTTATCCCCCTGAAATCTGAATAATTGTTTTTATATTCGACTTAAAACTTTTCATATCCTTATCTGCAAACAGAATTAGACTCACGCTTTAACATCCAGTTCTAATAGACTGTATATAAAGACATGTGTACACATGTTATATATGTTAATGCATATGTACACACAAGGCATGTGTGCAACATATTACAGCATATGTACAAAGCATACGGAAACACAACATATTACAGCATATGCAAAAGCATACGGAAACACAAGTCATATGAGAACATTTGAAGCCTATGTATACATAAAATATATGTACACATATCAAGGTATTTGTATAGAGGATATACATTAAAGTATATGCACACACGCCGTGCATGTGCAAATGAAGACATAAGTATACATATTAAGGTATATGTACGAATGGTATGTATGTTAAAACATGTGCATGCACAAGGCATACATACACATATTAAGCATATGTACATAGAAGGCATAAGTACATATATACATATGAATAACGTATATGAGTGAGTTAGTTTTTATGTATACGTTTATTTTTTCATTAATCGTCCATCATTTTCCCTACTCTCTTTCTCTCTCTCTCTCTCTCTCTCTCTATATATATATATATATGTGTGTGTGTGTGTGTGTGTGTTTAGAAATTTCATTACATTTTCATTAACACTTTTCCGTCTTCTATATTTGATAGGTTGCATTTATATTTTCAACAATTCTGGAGTCCATTACATTTGGAACCTTTAAGCAGACATTTTATTCATTTTCTTTTTTTTTTTTTTCACTCATAATCTGTCTCCCACTCTCCTCTTAGAATCGCTTTACCATCGAATCCAAACTAGAGGAATGGATCTGGTGCGGACGAGGAACATGTCGTTCTTCTTGACAACCTAAACAAATAATCACCACAGGTTTTCTTTATTTAATATGATTCTAAATGATTTCTATGCTACGATGTTCAGAACGATTTCATTCCGATGAGAATTTTTGATTGATTGATTGATTAACTGATTGATTTTACAGCATATCAACCCGTCCAGGATTATTTGATGTACTGAGGTTAGAAAATCACACACATTGTACAATATTATTTACATTTAAGGACACAGTTGGAGAAGCAGGGACGAGCTCATAAGTGATGTACTCCTATGGACCCCCACATATGGCCGAGCAAAAGCAGGACGACCAGCTCGAACATACATACAGCAGCTATGTGAGATATGGGATGTAGCCCTGAAGACCTGCCAGAGGCAATGAACGATAGTGAGAAGTGGCGAGAGAGGGTCAGGGATATCCGTGCTAGCGGCACGATATGATGATGATGATGATACTATTTACCAACCCCTCCGCTCGGGCAAGATATGACACAAGGTCAATTTTTAAGCGGAGTTTAACAGGTTTGAATTCAGAGTTTTCCTTCTCCTAGACTAGTTGCCTAACCAAGGCTGAAGAACCTAATCTGTCCTACTATTTACCCATAGCTGGAGGGAGAATAATTGGATTCATACCTTTCCCAAGGGTATTAGTGCTATGTGAAATGCAATCAGTATCGTCCAGGATTTGAACTCGTATCGCCGTGTTCATTTCCTACGGCGATAACGACTACACCACGGGCACCTCCATGATGATGATGATGATCTACATTTTTATTTTCTGTATAGTTGTAAATTATAAGTTTTTTTTTTATTTCATTTTAACGAAATACAAAAAATCCTCTCAGATTGTTTTCTAATAATTACTTTGTATCGCATTGATCATCTCCATGTCAATGCATACAAAACTGAATATATGTGTTATAACCAAACAGGCGGCATTTCCACTCTAGACGGAATCTCTCTGAAACTAGTAGACAAATTCACCTACCTAGGAAGCAGCGTCTCATCAACCGAAAAAGACATCGACACACGGCTAACGAAAGCATGGACAGCTATCGATAGGCTCTCGATCATATGGAAATCAGACCTGACCGATAAAATGAAACACATTTTCTTCCAGGCAGCGGTCGTATCGATACTGCTATATGGATGCACTACTTGGACGCTAACTAAACGACTGAAGAAAAAGCTAGACGGCCATTACACAAGAGTGTTGCGAGCAATACTGAACAAGTCCTGGCGGCAACACCCCACAAGGCACCAACTATACGGCCACCTGCCTCCCATCACGACAACTATACAAGTTAGACGAACCAGACATGCAGGTCACTGCTGAAGAAGCAAAGACGAACTCATCAGTAATGTACTCCTATGGACCCCCGCATTTGGCCAAGCAAAAGCAGGACGACCAGATCGAACATACTGCAGCTATGTGAGGATACGGGATGTAGCCCTAAAGACCTGCCAGGGGCGATGAACGATAGGGAGAAGTGGCGAGAGAGTGTCAGGGATATCCGTGATGGCAGCATGATATAATGATGATGATGATGGTGAATTTTGGTATGAATTTATTTCTCTCAAGACGGACGAAATGCCATCCATCTCGATATATTGTTTATATGATTTTGAGAAAAAAAAGGTAGTTGAATAAATTTCTTAATATTGAACTTTACTTTCATATTATCACTTTTTTTTCATACTATTTTTTATTTGCATTATTTTATTTTATTTACCAATCTTCTATTTTCCGTGGGCAGAGCTCTTCCTTTTTAATTTTTATATATTCGTCACTAAAAAAACTCATAGCACTGGGAGTATAAAATACAGACTAGGTTGTTATAGTCCAATGACTACCATCCAATACAGCGAAAGTATTTAGTCTCAGACTCTTTCTGATTAGGAGTAGATTATTTATTGTTACGAATTTTGCATTCTTGATGCGGGTCTGCTCCTTGTGTAATATAAATGAAGGCATCAGAATTACACCTTCCGTTGGTGGAAACATTGTTGCTTGTTTATTAAATTTTAGATTTTGAAATTTTTTTCAAATTTTGAAGTGCCTGATCAATACGTTTCTTTTGAATATTTAGCCGACTTAAAAAAATTGTTTTAAAAACGGATTATTCGAAATTTATTTTTTTAGGTTTAAAATGCCGAAATATAGAAATCCTCCAAGTTCGCAGTGTTTGTCTTCCTAGAAAATCAGCGATCAACATTTTGGCGTTTATATGTGGTAGATCACAGACTACTGACAACATTACAGAATATTCAACAGATAGAGCAAGCAGAACAAGGCCTTCTTTCCTTCTTTCTTTCCTTTACTAATGAAAAGTAAAAGTAATCATCTAAAAACCAAAAGTATGGACTTTTTAAATCACTTTAACGTGAATTACTTTTTACCACTTCTGAGTTTAAAAGAAAAAAGAGCTGAATCAAATAAAAAAAGAAAAAAAAACTTACCGATGAAATTAGACAGGAAAAAGACGCCAGTGAAGAAATATATCGTGAAAAAAGCAGAAAAAAGCGAGAGGATCAGAAATAAAAAAGGAAATACATTGCGTGGAAAGAAGAGAAAGAAACAAAATCGAAAGCAATGAAACTAAAATAAATGAAATTCAGACGGATTATATTCAAAATGAAACGTTTCCCTTCAGAATTGGCTTAATCTCAATGACTTGAATTAGACTTTACAAATCTATGAGCTAAAACAAATAGTATTAAGATAAGGAAATGGGTATATTTGGCAAACAAAGTAATTCTATTCACATACACACACATATATATATATATTTTTTTTTTCCAAACTTAATCCTTGTCAGTGCTGCTGTTTACATGCACTACTTGGATTTTAACAAGAAAAAGTTTGATGAGAACCATACAAGTATGCTGCATGTTTTTTGATCAATTTCTGGAAGCAACACCATGCAAAACAAAAACCATGCGGCCACTTATCTCTCATTTTATAAGTCAGTAAGACGAGGAAGAAATACTGGGCACTACCATGGAAATAAGAATGAATTCATAAGCGACATTCTCAAATGGGCTCTTACATATGGACACACTTGTAATGACCGACCAGCAAATACTGACATTAAACCAGTCAGTGTACACACTGGATGCTGTCTCGTAGACTAATTAAGAGCGATGGTCAATTGCAACAGATAGATGAAGAGAGTCAAGAGAATCCGTGTTGTTGGTATGCCTTCATGGTGATGATATGTAAGTATACATATATAAATATACATATAATGTTAC
Source organism: Sepioteuthis lessoniana (assembly GCA_963585895.1). Classification (NCBI taxonomy): domain Eukaryota; kingdom Metazoa; phylum Mollusca; class Cephalopoda; order Myopsida; family Loliginidae; genus Sepioteuthis; species Sepioteuthis lessoniana. The sequence continues at coordinate 63,510,466 of OY757909.1, read as the reverse complement.
TTGCTTGATATGTATATATATATATATATATATATATATATATATTTCCCCTTTTAAATGATAACAACCAAACGCTTCCCGCATTTGAGCACCCATTTCCCTGCGTTCGCTTATTTTCCAAGAACGAGTACGTGTTTATTGTTGAGTCTTATTTTGCGTACAAATGAAATGTGTTATATTTTGTTATACAAATGAAGAACTGAAGGTTTATTTATTTATCTAATCATTATATATATATATATATATATATATATATATATATATATATATATAATATATATATATATCAGTTTATTTTCTTGTAATTTTTATTGGTATTGGGCAAAGCAAAATACAACAATAAATATCATATGTTATTCAAGATCAAATGACATTAAGCTTATTTTGATTGTTCTTCCCCCTTCACGTCCAGCATGAAATAATAATTTTGGAGTCCGTTTTAACCGGTAAACATCTTCCTCTGAACTTCAAAGAAAGCGTGTCGTACTCCTTTGAATTCGAAACGTAAAAACTTATAATATGTTTTATAATATACATAAATTCTTTCTTTATGGTTTATTAATAGATATGATATATTTTTCTTTTGATTATTTCAGCGAAACCAAAAATAAATATCTGGCAGTAAGAATATAATGCACTGAAATCCTATATGAAAACCACTCTAAATATCAGTCTTCTTGGAGATGAAAAAGTATTGCATCTCTCAATGATGATCTAGTTTGGGATCAACAAATCAGTGAGTGGTATAAAATCCTCAACTGACTTCGATAACCCCAACCCTGAACAACCAAGTTCTTCACTAAAACCAATAAAAAATTAAGGCATAAAAAATGAACAAAAGAGGATTGTAAGGAAATATTGTATGCGTTCTTTTATGCAAATAGCAAACAATCAGGAACAATGGCAACTCCAGGAACGGGCAAGATTTGGCAAGAAATGATAACATGTACAGATACTACTTGATTCCAATAAACTAGCCAATGTAAGAAAATGTATGAAAAACAACTGCTTGAATAATGCTGAAAATGACAATATCAAAGAACTGATAGTTGCTGATATCCAACGCAAGGAAAGGATAACAAATGAGATGTGCCCCGTTAATCAGGAAATAGATAATACGTTAAAAAAAATCAAGCAATCATTGTATAGAAACTCCAGTAACAGAAAATGAACAAAACATATCTGAGAATATTCAACCTTAAATAGAAAACTTAGACTACACAGAAAATAAGATTAAAATTTACAAAATGAAACTAAAAATCCACTGAGAACTATTATAATAAAAACAAATAACAGGAAGCTAATATTCATATAAATGACAGAGCACCCCAAAAGAAATGTTTTAAATGGTAAAAATAACCTAATGCAGAGAAAATTGGCAAACGATGCAAATGAAGATCTTCTTCAAGACTTTAAACTAAATTCTACACTTTTAAATGAAGTAATATATGCGACTGCAATAGGAATAAGTTCAGAAGATATAAAACACACACACACTCACGCGCACACACACACAAAATAGTTTTAAGCAACCGAAATGGAAATGAAGGATACAAAAAAAAAGAAAGAAAGAATACAAATAAGTGTCAAAATGAAAAGTAAGAAAGCAAGAAAAATCAAAAGAAATATGAAATTTTATCAATTGATAAGTTTCCGATAAAAAGAAAAATTGAAGCCAAAAATGCAACTAAACACCCAGCGTATCCGAAGATATAAAAAACGAATAAAATTCTTTAGATATAACAAACTATTTCAAGACGACTCGAAAATATTTCATCAAGAATTAGGAAAATAGACAATAAATATAATAGAAACCCTCACGATTGAAGAATTGAAATCATTTTGAAGTAATATATGGAACCATTAGAAATAATATGATAAAAAGCAAGGTGGAAATGAAGAAAAAATGTCTATAAAATGATGAACCACAAATATGCGAAAGAATTATAACTCTTAAAGGCATACATAAATGAAAGTCACCAAGCATAGATTAAAAAAAAAAGCTATTAGCTCGACCACCTATCCATCACTAATTACTTAATGACAAATCTTGTTTCAGAAATCATTAAAGAACTTGAAAAAAATGCCAGATTAACACACAAAGAGAGTAGAATACCCACAACTAAAATTAAACGAAAAACTAACGTAAAAAACTATCTAACTGTTGGGTATCACCTACCTTTTCAGTATAATGAGCTGTTGCATCTGCCATTGTGGCAGCAGTGGAGATTAGTCTGGCAATAAGCCCACTCGCCAGTTTTGGATTGCGTTTATTTCTTTTACTATCGAAAAGTAAGTCATTGTTGAAAATTGTTATTTGTTATCTGTAAATTTTATATCATTGTTATTGCTTTGTGACCCCACTCAAACAATTGTTACTGTTGTTTGTTTGTGAGGAGGGTCAAACCTCGACTCGAATTGTTGTTTTAATTCTTTTAAAAAAAAAACGACCACCATTTCTCATACCGGATTTTTCATTGTTTTTCATCGTTCTTGATCTTAACCAAATCATTCGGATTCATCTCCTCCTAGCTGTGTTTCACAGCCATGGAGGAGGCTAACTCACCCGAGGATATATTTACAACGAGACCCTCCCCAATGCCGGAAGAAGCACCTTTTGACTTGTCGTCATCAGCAAGCACTATTCCACCGGCCCAGAAACCAAAAGAAACAACAGTCTCTTGGTCGTCACACTGCGTGAACCAAAAAACTCCCAGTGACTACGCAATAGACAGGGCAGAAAAATATGCAGATTACTTTAAGGAAGGCGAAATCCTTCCTATACCGGAACTTGTTAAAGAAGTGGAACCAAAGACCCTGTCCTTCGTAGTCACTGATCTTAAGACCAAGAGACTAGCAGGCCTTACAAAAGAGACTTCTGAAGACCTCCTAAAAAGCGCAAACATCCCAGGTAAGTATTTCTGCCGCAGAAGCTTTGCTACCTGGGATGTTCTACTTCCTTCAGAGGAAGTAGCCAAGAAACTGGCCGGTGGTAACATTACAACACGCTTCTTCCGGCTGCAACCTGAATATCGAGGCAAGCGAAGAATAAAGGTCACCGTATGTAATGTCTCAATGCAATTGAGTGGGGACGTTCTCGCCGCTTACTTAAGCATATATGGCGGCGTTGAACAAGTTTCTCAAATAAGATCTATACGAGGAACTGCATACGGTGATTATGTCTTTATCATGTGCCTCGATAGGGGAGGGTTTAACAACGTACCTCATAAAATCAAATATCGAGATCAAACGATGACGGTGGTCGTTGAGGGCAGGAAACCCTTATGTTGGGCCTGTAACAAAATCGGACACTTTTCAAAAAACTGCCCTCAAAAAACAACGACCACCGCAACAACGACTACTACCACTACCACCACTTCAGAGATCATAACAACCAAGACACCCACCAAAAACATCGAAAATCATCAAGAAAACCCCGACAAAAAAGATGAGGGGGGTGGATTCAAGTGACCAAAAAAAAAAAAGGGAGGGAAAAACTCCCATAAAAAAGTCAATAGCACCTACAGAAAACCAAACACCTACTACAAAAGACTCAACAACTGCAATCATTGCTACTCTTAATGATACTACTACTAAAACACAATCATCAACATCGACCACTGCAACAAAACAATCATCAACATCATTACCAGCGACCACATCAATAGAACCCATGGACATGAGCATCAACTTAAAAAGAAGAAGGAATAGCGAAGACTCGCCAACAAAAGAGGGGGAAAAAAGAAACCCCAAAAAACCAACACAACAACAAACACCCTCCCTACCTCAACCTAAGAGGGAGGGGAAAAAGAAAATAGCAAAGTCACCAGCCACAAATGAGCGACCAGCCCAAATAATTCCTCCCCTCCCACAAAAACAAAAAATCACTCCAGTAAACCCAATTGAAATCCCACTACCCCCCTCACTTTCCCCAATCACAACTCCGAAAATTTTCACACGGTCACACTCAGTGACAAGACTCTCACCTGACCCACAAACAGCATCAACATCATCATCAGGTCAAAAACCAAGAGCACGCTCGGCTTCAACAGAAGCCCGCCATGCAATGACCGCTTTTCTCTTCTGCGAAGACATTTTAGAAAACCCAAATCACGACCACATTTTAAAAACCTCATTAAAGCCATTGCGCTGATTAAAAAAATAAACAACAAAGACATCACTAATCCCTACATATTCAAGGACGCTCCAATGTTGACCACATTCGTCCGTTCGGCTGGCAATCGGACTAAAGAGCTATGGAACTTTATTGACGAAGCCAGCCGGGCGGACGTAATGCTGGCCAACACAAAAAATGCAATGTTAAAAAAAATGCTTCCTTTTTGTTCGGGCAGGGTCCCGATTTTAGTTCACCCATCATTTCATAGGTCCCTAAAGCTGAGGTACCCCATGGATGTCGGGGGAATTACCAGGGACGACCGAGTTAGCACTGAGCTCGGCACCGGTTCCCTGCGTCAGGCCGTCGGCATCCTCACCCCGAAGGATTTCCGGCCCGTAGTCGACACTGAGTAAGGTAAGTCGGATTGATGGCTTTAAACCTTGCCAGTTTGAATGTGAGGGGACTGAGGGATTCAAGCAAGTGTACGCGCTTGCTTGCTGAACCCAAGAACCTCGGAGTAGATGTTGCTGCAGTGCAGGAGACTCACTTCACTTGCGGTGCCGACTGTCGGGTGCTGGAAAGCGATTTTAACGTTTTCTCAGCATACGGAAGCCGCAACAGCGCTGGGGTCTCTTTGCTATTTGGACGTGGCCGATGTTGCCGTGAAAAGTTTCAAGTTTCGTCTGGTTGCGGTTTATGCGTCCAATATCGCTGCGGAGAGGGTTTCCTTTTTTCGTCAGTTGGCGCCGTTCCTGGACGATACGAAGCGGCTAGTCTTAATGGGTGATTGGAATGCGATCCTTGATCCCAAGATAGATAAGGTCGGGCGGGGAGCTAACAGATTGGTAAGGTGTGAAAGCAGCCTTGTCGGCTTCATGACTCGTCATGGTTTGGTCGACAGGTTTCGTCTGGATCACCCAGGGCAGGAGATGTGGACGTGGCTAGATAGATCGCCCTCTGCCAAAGTAGGTTCCTACTTGGACAGAGTGTTAGTGAGAAGAGCTGACATTGATTTTGTTAGTTGTCCCACGTTCTACTTGATAGCGTGGACTGACCATAAACTCATTAGAGTCAGTCTGCAGTTAGCAAATAGGCTCAGTCTAGCCGGCTACTGGAAGTTCAATACCTCCTTACTGGAGATACGGGACTTCCGGGATCGGCTAGAATCCCTAATTCAGCGGGCGTTAGTGGGGGCGGTTACCGGGAATAGGTGGTGGGTTTCTCTTAAGCATACGATTAGAGATTTCGCCACCAAATACGGTCGACAGCTCAACTTAGATAGGACCGCGGAGGCGAAATCTATAGATGATAGACTCTCCCGGGCGGTGGCTGGGGGGGGACTCCCTAGGTGTAGAGCTAGCTAGGAGGGACCTTGAGCGTAAGAGTAGCGAGCGCTACAAGGGATCAGTGGTTAGATCTAGGCTAAAAAGAGTTCTCAACGAAGCTGTGAAATCGAACGCGACTGCGCGAGAAGAAGAAGTGCGAAGGTTCCCCGATCGGTACATCGCATCTGTGAAGACCCCGGACGGGCGTCTGCTGCGATCGGGTCGTGAGATACGTTACGCCTTTCGGGCGCACTTTCGGGATCGCTTTGCCCGCTGCACTGATCTCCCGCTCCGGGAGTTTTGTAGCTCTCTTCTTGCCGTCTGTTTTGGAGACTGCCGGATTCAAACCGGAGTTCCGCAGATGGATTAGCATGATGTACCACAACCCTCAGGCAGTGGTGCAGGTGAACGGAAGGCGTTCGGGGGTGATCGCGATCGAGCGTTCGGTCCGGCAAGGCTGCCCTCTGTCTCCTCTTCTCTATGTCCTCGCTTTGGAGCCCCTCCTGCGCAGGCTTAGGGATGAGGGGACAAGTCCGGCACTGTGCGGTATCCCATTCGTTGGCCGCCTTGCGGCCAGGGTTTCAGCGTTCGCTGGTGACGTCACAGTCCTTGTATCCCGCCGCCAGGATATAGAGGCTGTGAAAGAGGCGGTTGTCGAGTATGAGCGGATTGCAGGGGCCAAGGTCAATTTTGACAAAAGCGAAGATTTGCGGCTCGGTGCTTGGAGGGGTAGCAATACTCTTCCAGGGCCCTTCCGCTGGAGTGGCGGACCCGTCTGCATCCTCGGGGTGTGGTTTGGGCCCGACCTCCAACTGGAGCGAAATTGGTCAGAAGTACATGCTAAGGTGAATGCTCAGGTGGGAATCTGGCTTTCAAGGAGGTTGTCCTTAAAGGGCAGGGCTGAGGCATGCGCCGCGTACGTCTTCCTCTTGATCCTTTACCGATTGGCTGTGCTTCCTCTGCCTAAGGCACATCGGTTGGCACAGCAACGATCCCTCTCCAGATTGCTCTGGGGAGGTGCAAGGCCGATGGTCCGCAGGCACGTCTGTATCCAACGTACTCGCAACGGGGGTCTGGGTATGCCTGATCTGGAGAGCCACTGGCTTGCTGAAAGACTTGCATATCTGGGCCGTGTCTTGACGGGTGATTCAGTGTGGAGACGAAAGGCGAGTCGGACTTTTCCTCGCCTCAACTCAGACCCAAAGGCTGAAGGTCGACGTAGGCCTTTGGGCGAAGCACTGTTTGTCCCCGAGTGCCGAAAGGCCCTTCGTAACCTTCTTGGGTCCAGTGACCTTTCATGGCCTCGGAAGGAACTGTACCAGGAGCTAGTGGTGGGTTCCGCTTCTGATCCTCTCAGCGAGCGGCACGGCTGGACGGCGGAGGAGATCCGCTCTCACTGGAATTGGGCGCCAGGATCGAGCTTCTTGAACAACTCTGAGTTCTCGCTCACCTGGCGACTTGTACGGAATGCGTTGCCCATTGCGACTTGAACTACAAAGCGGGCCTGGCAGACATGCCTGATTGCCCTCGCTGCAGCAGTGGGTTGGAAGAAACGGCTGAGCACGCCTTCTACTACTGCGAGCGAGTCCGCCCGTTTTGGGAGCATGTCGGGGAGTGGACTGCTCGCATCGAACCCAAAAAGCTTGTGCTGCTCGACGTTGGTTACGTCGTAGACAACGTTCTTCCTCCGTTTCATGGTGAGAAGCGTGTGGTGTTTCTCGCGATCCTAGCTGTAGCCCGAATGGTGATTTGGACGACGCGAAACAAGGGATTGTATGACGATGCAAGCTTTTCTCATCGTGATCTGGTTTTGTATTTTCGGCATCAGCTGAGGGTCAAAATCAGATGCGATAGAAAACGCTTGGATCGCATAACATTCAGCAAAAGGTGGGTGACTGCAGCGAGCCTGGTCGTACGAAAGGGGGCAACGTTGGAGTCATCCTTCCCTCCTCTGCCGGCCCATGGCGTCTACAGTACGGGTCCTTAGGGACCCTATCCCTGGTAAGTAGAATTGTTTTTCCCCCTTGTAACCTAGTTAGCAGTATGTTGTGTGTCATTGTCCCCGTCATCTAGTCGTTAGTTTCTCAAGATATTCCCCCTCCCTATTATTTTTGTACCTTAACCCGAATCCCAGCCCGCTTTTATTGAAGATCTTGAACATTCATATGTAAAAAATCATATTATCTGCTTCTATCGACCCATACCGCGCCCGACCCTTTATTTCTTTTATCTCTGTAGATTAGGATTCCCGCCCCACCTAGGGTAGGTCCGGCTTGTTTCCGGTTTCTTTCGACCCGGAAAACAGTAGGCCTCCAATTGTATAGACGGGGGGATGGGAGGGAAACCAAACGGGGGATTTTTTTCCTTGTTTTTCGTGTATATATGTTTTTCGGGGTTTTTTCTCCCATTCCCATCATATCCATTGTAAAAAATCATACATTGTAAATAAAATCATGCATCGCTTTCGGGTTTTAAGTAGGACTTTTTCATAGAGAAAATGTGGTATTTTGGTGGTTGCTGCGTGCATGGTGATGGACGAGTGATTATATATTGTATTGTTGAATGGGTCGGTGAATGTGGCTAGCTAGGTTCCCTTAGAAAATATAGTTAAAGCAAGACCGCTCCCTTCCCCTCCCCCAACAACCATAAGGCCTCGTGCCTTCTTGTCTCACATACAAGAAATAAAATAAGCCTACGAGTCAGACCAGAAGAGCCGTTCCTATTGTTGAAGTATATCATTACTCTATCACTAATCATATGTTCTTATTACTAACAGTCTCTCTCTCTCTCTCTCTCTCTTCTCCTGTAAATATAACTATTTTCCTCACATATCGTGGTTTGTTTTATTATTACTACTACTTGTGTTCACTAACCAGAACACAACACTAACAATCACATGCCTTCCCACAACATTTACGATAATAAATTCGAGAAAATAATCAAGTACGTTGGATGTAAAGACATCTTTCCTGTAGAAGAAAAGTGATACTTAAAAGAATCATATAGCTGCTAAAAAAAGTTCTGAAAATTTTAAAGATATTCCTAGTTATAATATGATTCCTAAAATACACGATGGAAATGTATCACACTAACCTCAGATTAATCCATGAAAAAAGCATTCGAGAAACTAAAAATCGGAACATTAGCAATGAAATCTTCCAAGGAGACTCACTTTCGCCCCTTCTTTTTTGAATAGCTCAAAAACTCCTTTCAACGGAACTTCAAAACAGACTATGTATATAATAGCAGGAAGAAAAAGATTATCAGAGGTAAAGATCCAAAGTGGCATATTCCAGGGAGGTGCTCTATGACCATTACTACTGGTGATAGCCCTGATGCCACTCAGCTGCAGAAAAAGATCAACCATTTGATGTACATGGTCGACATCAAACATTTCCCAAAAACAAATAAGAATTGAAAACTCTAAAACAAACTGTGGGAATATACAGTCAAGGCATAGGAATTGAATTAGGCAAACAGCAAAAAAAAAGAGAGAACTTGTAGAATTATGGACTCTGCTATCCCGGCGGACCACAGTGTAAAATTGAAAGGATGGGAAAAGAGGGATAAGTACCTCGACCTTACTTGGGAACTGAAAAAACTGTGGAACATAAAAGTGACTATTATACCAATTGTAATTGGTGCTCTTGGTACAGCCATCAAAGGATTGGTACAAGGATTGGAGGACTAGGAAATAACGAGACGAGTTGAGACTGTCCAAACTAAAGCATTGTTGAGAACGGCCTGAATACTGAAAAGAGTCCTGGAGACTGGAGGAGGCTTGCTGTCACTCAAGCTCCAGTGGAAAACCATCAATTAACGCTGATGTGAAAATCTCTCCAGGAACATAATAATAATATCCATAAGGACTTAGAAATAACAAGATAAGTGGAAACCATCCAAACTATTACATTTTTTAGATCTTTCAGAATACTCAGAAGAGTCTTGAAGACTTGAGGAGACTTGCTGTCACTCAAACTTCAGAGAAAGATCATCAGCTAATGCTGATGTGAAAAACTCTCAAGGAGTAAATAATAATAATTTAACCTTCTATTTTATATTGACGATTTACAGTTATATGCAAACAATAACGAAAATTTAGAATGTATACAAAGCAGAGAAAAAGATTTAGTGACGATATAGGGATTCAATCTAATCTGTAAAAATGTGCGAAAATAGCGTTTAAGAAAATCTCGCTCATAACCTTTATAAACATAACTTTTGATATAGACAGGGAATTTACAGTTAGAACACAATAAAACCTATGAATATTAAGGAATCGATAAAGCAAATGGAATCAATCATTCTATAAAAAAAGAAAAATAAGAAAACATTTGATAGGAAAATAAGAGCTATATCAAGAACAGAATTGGATGCAAAAACTAAAGTTATAATTATTAACACACTGGTAATATCAGCAGTGACATATAATTCTAATGTAATAAACTGGACGTAAGCTGAAATTTGAAAAAAAGATGAATAGGAAAGTAAGGAAATTAATAATCTACCACAGAATGCATCAACCAAGAGCATATACAGGACGTCTCAAAGTTAAGGGAGAAAATTATGGAAGATTAATCATTTTAGAACTGACCTACAAAACAACTACTATAGGATTAAAGATATACTTAAGCACGACAACAGACTGGATACTCCAGTTAGTAAATATACATGAAAAAAAAATATTCAATTAGAAAAGAAAGCAATAAATTTGCTTATATATTCGACTTTGCACCGAAAGAAATAAGCATAAACGATTAAAAAAATAGAGACAGAAAAACAAAGAAAGAAGAAAAAAGAAATATGGTCTGAATCAATTAAAAAACACCTAGTAACAAAATCCCTTAGATGGACGATAAACACGAAGAATCCGAGTTATCGACATACATATAGTAAAGACAAATCGATAGCTGAAAAATACTGTACTGTACTCAAGGTGAAGACAGAAGGGTTAATAATAGCAGTACAAGACCAGGTCATACCAACTACAAACTAGGCATCAAACGGATTAAACCTAAGATGTAGATTGTGGGATCGAAAAACTGAATCGGTTAATCTCTTATTATCCGGTTGTCTAATCCTAAAAGTAATAGAATATACGGAAACACATGATGAGAAAGAATATTATATTCAAACCAGAATCTGTCCAGGGGAATGTAATGCATAAAATTCCCAAGGATTTGGAAATAAAAAACTTATCCCATAATCCTGGTCCAATGACCAGACTTACCAATAGTTAACAAAAAAGAAAAAGAAAAAGTGAACCCGCCGATTAGTGGACGTGATTGTTACAACAGACCACAGACTGAAAATGATAGAAATCGAAGATAGAGAGACAAGTACTTAGATCTTACCAGAGAACTAAAATACGCTGTGAAAGGTGACAATGACACCAATTGTAATTGTTGGGCTCAATACAATCCTCAAAGGTTTGATAAAGGGACTGGAAGAGTTGGAAATATCATAGCAGATACCATCCAGACTACAACATTGCTAAGATCGGCTAGAATATAGAGAGGTTTCCTGGGGACTGAATGAGACTTGCAATCACTATGCCTCCAGTGAATGTACATCAGCTAACGCTGGCGGTGAAACATGAAAGTGACGGTGATACAACTTGTGATTGGTGCTCTTGGTACAGTCACCAAAGGATTGGTACAAGGACTGGAGGACTTGGAAATAAGAGGACAAGTCGAGACCATCCATACTATTGCGTTATTGAGATCGACCAGAATACTGAGAAGACTCTTGGAGACTTGAGGACAGTTGCTGTTACTCAAACTCTTGTGATAAACTATCGGCTAACGTTGCTGTAAAAAACTCTCAAGGATGATAATAATATTATGGCTTGAATTTGAATTTAAAATTGAAAATGCACATCAGAAATATAATCTTTGAATAAAATCTGTTTAAATTAGAAATAATAAACTCGTAAGGGACTTTGAAATTAAAAAGAATCCTATTTGAAGACAAATTCTAATTACCATGAACAAAGTGACAGAAATCTTTCAGAAATAGGATATCATTATTTCAGAACGTCTAAGGGAATGAAAAACAAAAAGAACGCTGAGGATATTGCAAATATGGAAGTGGCAGTTTCAAATGTGTTTTCATTAACGCCACAGGAACAATTGTGAACATGATTTGCAAAATGATTAGAATTTGAATTTTTCACAAGAATTAAAACCATCTAGAAAACCGAATTACTCAAAATCAGCAAGAATGCTTAGGAGAGTTGGAGACTGTGAAGATCTTCCGCAAAAGCAAGAAAACAATGACCAAAAAGTCCCTAATAAAATTGAATCAGAGAAATTGAGGCTTATGACGTTCTAATATGATAACAAATGATTTTAATGGCATGTCAACCCTTTCTGAGGTTATTTTATGCAAGGATATAAGGGAATCACGTTCATTTTATGTTTATATTTGCATTTATTGAGTAGTTATTTTTTAAAAGTTATTTTTCATACTGACCTATCGAATACGAATAATTTTTTACCTATTTTTTTTTTCGTATTGATGGGAACGTTACAGGTGGTATCAAGATCTGTGTAAAAATGATTCCTCTTCGATAGGACTGTGTGCAAAAAGATAGTCCTCAGAATCAACTCTACAAAAACGTAAGATATGAATACACAATGAACGCAATTCCTTAACCACTTGGAATAAAATAAATCTTGAAATCGATCTAGATTTTTATTTATTATGTGTTTATCATAAAAGATGCTCAAAAGTGTTAACGTATTTATTTGAATTTAAAATTTGAAAAAAAGGTTCAGTTTCGATTCTTTTTTTTCAATTCCAATATATATATATATATATATATATATATATATATATATATATATATATATATATATATATAAAGACATATTTGGCTAAATAGTAATGACGTTTTTTGTCAACATATTCTTATTTTGTTCCGTTCAAGTCACCATTGAATTTTATAATATCCGGCTGAAATTGGCTAATAAATTTTTTCTTGTTCACATATATGAGGGTTTTTTTGTTCCTCAGTTATTATAACGATTTATATTTCTATATTTAAAAATAAACTGAAATTCAGTCAATTATAATGGATTATAATTATACTTTTAAGTGGATCTTGTTACAAGTCAGTTTTGAAGCTAATCCCTTGTTGGATCTTGGCAATATACTGATGTCCTGTAAAAGAGACAAATAAGCAGCGTCACAAGTACAAGTTTTAATGAGAGTAAGCAAAGGGAAAATGGATTCATGCCTTTTCCCTTGGAATTGGAGTGAATATTGCATTAATTCAGTAATCAATATTAATCTCATAGACTGAACATTGATTTTTTAATAAAAATTCGGCAATTATGTGTCAAGATGGAAGTATTCGTGTATCCTAATATATATATATAAACGCAACCACTCATGCAGTGGATCTTTGTTTATTTGATTTTATATTCGCATCTCTGCATATACTTGGACGTTTGAGCAAGTATATGCATATATGCAAATATATTTTTACCTTATATATATATATATATATATATATATATATATATATATATATATGTGTGTGTTTGTGTGTGTGTGGTGGGGTATATATATGGTTGTATGTATGTCTTTTATAATTGATTGATTGATATTGACGGCATATCAACAGGTTAGAAAATTGCGTTGATTTTACTTTTATATTTACATTTTTTGTGACGTTGTTTCTTAAGAATTCTCTTTTTGGGGGACGGTCTGATCGCATAAAAAAAAACTAAGATATTTGACCCACTAATAGAACCGTAATAGGGTTCTATCTGTGGGTCAAATATCAGAGAGGACCTAGGATTAATGACAATGAAGCAATTTTCAACACTCCTCAGATATTCCGAATCGGAAACTCACGATCAGATGCTGTTTGGTATGATACCCGGGACACATTTATGAGAGGGTCTTACCCTTCTTTAGGGGGAATAGTCAATGTCTTTAAAAATCCGCCAACATGGCGATATAAGTCTTTGGAGTCTTACTCGAGCGCATCTGTGTGTGTACATGTGAGCGTGTATGAGATCCTTTGATAACAATACATATATATATATATATATATATATATATATATACACACACACGTGCGCGCACGCATGCACGCACACACACACACACACACACACACACACACACACATATATATATATATATATATATCGTCTGGCTGTAGACTTACTTTTACACTTCGTTTTATATATATATATATATATATATATACAGAGAGAGAGAGAGAGAGAGAGAGAGAGAGAGAGAGGGAGTTAAAGAAACTGAAGAGAGATGGCAATGTCTCTTTTGCTGTTTTATATCAGACTAATCTGCTCTCACATATATCAATGTACCCATATCAATATGCATATTCTTGAAGCTTTTTGTATGAAGATTAATAAATCTTTCATAAACAAGATATGATTTGAATGTTGGAGTCGCGTTCTAAAATGCTTTTAACTCTCTACTTACCAATTCTTTCTCTCACGTCATGTAAAGTTGCTTTCTTCTGTAAACTTCCCTCCTTCTTGTTCTTCCTCCTACTCTTTATATAAATGTATATAGCTCGTCTTTGTGTTTGCCATTTCACTGATCATTCCCCTGTAGATGTCTCAAACTTGGCCGAAAGTACTTCTTGAATTCATTTTATCCACTTGTCAACCGACTCACACGAAGACTTGAGCGAATCAACGATAAAATATGCAGAAACATGATAATACGTATATTTGTACCTCTCCGTTTTCCCACATTCAAACCGAATCACATACGCACTCATATCCTTTAGAGGGTATATCTTAAGCATACATATGTGTGCGTACGTGTTGGGATAAATGCATAGATAGATATACGTATATACAAGTACAAATATGCACGTACAAGCTGGGCACAGGACAATTAAAAAAAACTTGGAGAGTAAACGAAGCGAAATAATAATACAGTGCTTGGGATAGGCAAAAACAAAAATCAAATCACATACAAGTGCGCGCGCACACACACACACACACACACACACAGATAGAGAGAACCCACTCAAGGAAAAAAACACTCTCAATTAGAATAAAAAGAAAAACAACAACAATATAAAAAAGTCATCTGAGAAGCAATATGGCGTCATCTCGTTTGTGTAAAATGTCGGTTTCCGCTGAACAAACTTGCATGCTCAATAACCAAACGCTTGCCTGAGGCTAATTTTCGAAAGATATATTCAAATCACCACAGCTACATTGCTTCAGTGCTACCAATTGCTTTCTTTCGTTTCTTTTTTATATTATTATTATTATTATTAATGTTGATAATGTTCTATATCTTTCTGTTGGCTTTTAGGTAGCTTTTTAAAATTTTTTGTTCGCTTGCTAACACTTGTAAAATTGATATCTAAACTCATTGCTTTTTTCCTTATATTCTCTCTCGTTACCAACGCTTCAGTCTCCATTTGTTTGTTTTCCGCCTTAGGTTCTTTCTTTCTAGCCTACTCTCTAATAGCTAATCGTTTTCTTTATCTACAATGACTTCTCTGTTTTTCATTTTTTCTATTTTCTTCTTCTTCTTCTTCTTCTTCTTCTTCTTCTTCTTCTTCTTCTCTCTCTCTCTCTCTCTCATTTCAATCTTAGAAGAACTAATCTTACTTCAATTAACAGTGATTATTAGAATTATGAAATTAATCAAAATTCTGATTAAATCCTCTAAATCTACACGACATCGAATAAATTATTTTAAATGATAATAATGCGGAAAAAACCCGTAAGGATAAAGAAAACAAGCACTAAGATGACAGAAAAATAAGCGTATAAAAATATGGTGAAAAAAATAAGACCGGGCGAAAGGGAAGGACAGAAATTTGGGAAAGACGATGGGTAAAAAGAAAAAAAAATATCGGACCGAAGAAGAAAAAATTTAAACTCCGAATAAAAAGGAAATATTTAATTATTAATTAAGAAGGAGTATCTTTGGAGAACTAGAAGATACTCGAGATAAAACTATGTTGCAGGAACGTAATAAAAGGAATAAATACCTGGGCTGCCCCCTTGTAAGATACTTAAACAAATGGATCAGAGAACAAGAAAACTAATGACCATGCATAAGGTATTACATCCCAGAAATGACGTTGACAGACTATATGTGTCGAGATAAGAAGGAGGAAGAGGACTTGATAGCATTAAAGATAGCTTTAACGCATCGATACAACAACTCGAAGACTGCATAGAAAAGAGCGAAGGAAGACTGATTACAGCCTCCAGAAATAATACTGACAATACAGGGATCAACTGAAATAACCAGAAAAAATGGGAAGTAAAACAACTGTATGGACGTTTTAATCGACTAATAAGCAACATCTTACACGAAAAAAGGTTGGCAGAGCTAAGAAATGTAAACCTTAAAAGAGAAACCGAATCTCTTCTAATAGCAGCACAAACCAACACTATAAGAACAAATCATATCAAAGCAAGAATTGATAAGACGCAAGAAAACAGCAAAGAAATGTTATGAGGGGATGGAGCTGAAAGCTTTAATCACATAATAAGCGAATGCAGCAAATTAGCACAGAAATAGTATAATAATAGACACGGCTGAGTGGGCAAGAAGATCCTGTGGAAATTGTGTAAAAAATTGAAATTTGACTCTACGAACGAATGGTATATGCAAAGCCCAGAATATATCCTTGAGAATGAGACACACATACTCAGCTGGGATTTTGAAATAAAAAACGGATTACCTAAACCCGTTCAGATGACCAGACCTTATTATAATCAACAACAACAAAAACAAAAAGAGGACTTACAGAATTGTGGACTATTTGTGGAGTATGATAATAGACACGGCTGGGTAGGCATGATGATCCACTGGAAAATGAGCCAAAAATTGAAATTTGACTATACAAACAAATGGTATATGCACAACCCAGCATCTGTCCTGGAAAAAGAGACACACAAACCTCTCTGTGATTTTGATATACAAAAGGATCCCCTAATCTCGTCCAGACGATCAGACCTAATAATAATCGACAGAAAAAGAGAACTTACTGAATTGTGGACTTTTTTCTCTCGGCTGACCACTGAGTTTGGGAACTGAAAAAAACTGTGGAACATGAAAGTGACGATTATACCAATTGTAATTGGTGGTCTTGGTACAGTCACCGGAAGATTGATAAAGAGACTGAATGATTTGGAAATAAGAAGAACGAGTAGAGACTATCGAAAATTCAGTATGACTGAGATCGGCCAGAATACTAAATGTCTTGGCGACTTAAGAAGATTTGCTGTCACTCAAACTCCTGTGAAAGACCATCAGTTGACGCTGATGTGAAAGTCTCTTAAAAGAAGACAAACGCATGAAGAAGATAAAAATTATGAATAAAAATATAACTTTTTTTCCTCTTTTGAGAGTTTTTCACACTCGTGTTTGTTTCTCACTGGAGTTTGAGTGTCAGCAATTCTTCCCGAATCTTCTGGACTTTTGGAAGTATTCTTGCCGATCTTAATAATGCTCTATGTGGGATAGTCTGGAGAGTCTCAACTTTTCCTCTGATTTCTAAGTCCTCAAGTCCCTTTACCAATCATTTGGGGATTCTTCCACGGGCACCAATTACAGTTGCGATCACCATCACCCTCATGTTCCTCAGTTTTATTTAGTACTCTAGCAAGATCTGGATATTTATCTCTTTTTTGCTTTCTTATTAATTTTACTCTGTGGTTTGCCGGGACGGCAAAGTCAACTATTCACCTGGTTCACTTTTAGTTGATAATCACTTTTTATAGTAGTCTGTATTCTTCTTCTTCTTCTTCTTCTTCTTCTTCTTCTTCTTCTTATTATTATTATTATTATTATTATTATTATTATTAGTAGTAGTAGTAGTAGTAGTAGTAGTAGAAGTAGTAGTAGTAGTAGTAGTAGTAGTATCTCTTTGAGATGGTCTTTCACTGAAGTTTGAGTGACAACATTTCTCTTCAAGTCTCCATGACTCTTCTCACTATTCTGGTCGTTCTCAATAATGCTGTAGTTTGGATGGTCTCTACTCGTCCTCTAACCTCCAAGTCCTTCAGTCCCTTTAATAATCTTTCGGTGACTGTACCAAAAGCACCAATCACGATTGGTATGATTGTCACTTTCATGTTCCCCAGTTTTTTCAATTCCCTAGCAAGGTCGAGACACTCATCCTTCTTTTCACTTTATACTACTCTTCTAAAGTTTTTCACATCAGTATTAGCAGATGGTTTTTCACTGGAGTTTGAGTGACAGCAAATCTCCTCAAAACTCCAGGACTCGTCTCAGTATTCTGGCCGTCCTCAGCAATGCTGTCGTTTGGATAGTCTCTACCCGTCCGCTGACTTCTAAGTCCTCCAGGCCCTTTAATAATCCTTTAGTTACTGTGCCTAACGCACCAATCACAATTGGCACAATCGTTACTTTCATGTTCCAGGGTTTTTTTCAATTCTCTAACAAGGTCGAGGTACTTATCCTTCTTTTCACTTTCCTTCAGATTTATTCTGTGGTCCGCCGGGACAGCAAAGTCAACAATTTTGCAGATTCTATTTCTTTTGTTCATTATTATGAGGTCTGGTCTTCTGGCCGGGATTAGGTGATCCGTTTTTATGTTAAAGTCCCATAGGAGTTTATGCGAGTCATTTTCTAGGACAGGTGCTGGGTTGTGCATATACCATTTGTTTGTATGGTCGAATTGAAATTTCCTGCACATTTCCCCGTGGATTTCTTTGCCGATCCAGTCGTGTCTCGCCTTATACTCCTTCTGTGCTAATTTGCTGCATTCGCTTATAATGTGATTGATCGTTTCGGCTCTGTCACCGCATAGCCTACATTTATTGTTTTGTTGTGTCTTATCTATTCTCGCTTTGATATGATTCGTTCGTATGGCATTGTCCTGTGCTGCTATTAGGAGGGATTCCGTTTCTCTCTTAAGGTTTCCTTTTCTTAGCCTGGTCCAGGTTTTCTGGTGTGAGATGTTGTTTATTAGACGCTTAAAGCGGCCATAGAGTTGTTTTCCTTCCCATTTTTGTTTCCTAGTTGTTGTCATTCTTTCGTTTATCGTGTTGTCCGTATCGACTCTGATGGTTGTAATTAGTCCTTGTTCGTGTTTTTCTATGTAGTCTTCGAGCCGTTGTATGGATGCGTAAACGGTGTCTTCGATGCTGGTAAGTCCTCTTCCTCCCTCTTTTCTAGATACATATAGTCTGTCAACGTCGTCTCTGGGATGTAATGCCTTATGCATGGTCATTAGTTTTCTTGTCCTTTGGTCCATTTGTTTAAGTTCCTCTCGGGTCAATTTGAGAAAGGGTCCCGAGTATCTGACTAGTGGCACAGCCCAAGTATTTATTCCTTTGATGAGGTTTCTGCAGGAGAGTTTTGTCTCGAGTAGTTTTCGCGTTCTCCCGAGATATTTTTTTCGGATCATGTCTTTCATTTGCACGTGTTTGATGGTGTCAGCCTCCAAGATGCCCAAGTATTTGTAGGTTTCATTTTCTTCCAGCGTCCTAATTCTGTCACGATTTGGTAGTTCCATTCCGTCAGTCTTATGTCGTTTTCCACTTTTCATGGCACATTTTCTATGCCAGATTCCATTCCTATGTCCTGACTGTATATTCTAACTGCGTGTATGAGTGTTTCCAGTTCTCTTTCATTTTTTTGCAGATAATTTAATGTCATCCATGTACATAAGGTGATTGATCTTCTCTTGCGATCTGCTGAGTTTTTATCCAGCCAGGCATTTTCTGAGTATGTAGTTCAGTGGCATCATGGCTATTATGAATAGTAAGGGCGATAGTGCATCTCCTTGGAAGATGCCTCTTTGGATCTTTGTTTCATCTATGCTTCTTCCTCCTGCTGGCAGTTCCACTCTCCAGGTCTTCATGGTCTGTTCGATGAAGTTTATGACTTCATGTGATATTTTGTACATTTTGAGACAGTGTAATATCCAGCTTTGTGGGAGCATATCATATGCCTTCTTGTAGTCAATCCAGGCCATAGCTAGATTTTTACGTCTTGTCTTGCTCTCATTTAGGATGATCTATGAAGAGTAATTCTGCTGTGCCTCTGGATCCTTTGCGGCATCCTTTCTGTTCGTCAGGGAACAATCCGCGAATGGTAGATTTTTTTGTGCTGTTAGTATTTTCCACATCATTGGTAGGCAGGTTATGGGTCTATGATTGTTTAGGGCAGTTCCTTTACTAGGGTCTTTTTGGATTAATGTAGTCTTTCCTTTGGTCATCCTTTCAGGTACTTGCGCATCTTGTAAGCATCTGTTCATCTCTAGTGCTAGTCTGTCGTGAATGGAGGTGAATTTCTTGAGCCAGAAGCCATGTATTCCATCATGGCCTGGCGCTTTCCAGTTTGATATTCTTTTTAGTATTGTTTTGAGTAAGTCGACGTGTATTTCGATTTTGGGGCATTATTATTATTATTATTATTATTATTATTATTATTATTATTATTTTACCCTTTTGAGGTTTTTTCACACCAGAATTAGCTGATGGTTTTTCATAGGAGTCTGAGTGACGGCAATTCTTCGCAATTCTCCAAAACTCTTTTCAGCATTCTGTGAGATCTCAACAATGCTGTTGTTTGGATGGTTAATACTCGTCTTCTTATTTCCAAGTCCTCCAGTCCCTGTACCAATCTTCTGGTGACTACAACGAGCGCACCAATTATAATTGATATCGTCTCCACTTTCGTGTTCCACACTTTTTTCAGTTTTCTTGCAATGTCTAGGTACTCAGCTCTTTTTCGCTTTCTTTCAGTTTTACCCTGCGGTCAGCCAGTGCAGCAATGTCCACTATTCGGCGGGTTCTCTTTATTTCCAAGTCATCCAGTCCCTTTATCAATCTTTCGGTGACTGTACCAAGAGTACCGATTACAATTAGTAGAATCATCACTTTTATGTTCCGCAGATTTTTCAGTTCCCTTGCATGGTCCAGGTACTTATCCTTCTTTTTATTATCTTTCAATTTTACTCTGTGGTCAGCTGGGACAACAAAGTCCAAAATTCTATAAGTTCTCTTTTTTATGTTGATTATTATTCGGTCTGGTCGTATGGATGAGATAAGGGGATCCTTTTATATGGTAAAATCACAGAGGAGTTTGTGTGTCTCCTATTCCAGGACAGATACTGGGTTGCACACATGCATTGTTTGTATAGTCAAATTTCAATTTTTTACACAATTTCCACTGGATCATCTAGCTCATCCAGCCGTGTCTATTATTATACTATTTCTGTGCTAATTTGCTGCATTCGCTTATTATGTGATTAAACCTTCCCAATCAATTATCTCATAAGCTTTCTTTGCTGAATTGTTACGTCTTATCAATTCTTGCTTTGATATGATTTGTTCTTATAGAGTTGGCTTGTGCGGCTATTATAAGAGATTCAGTTTCTCTTTTGAGGTTTCCATTTCATAGCCCTGTCCACCTTTTTTCGTGTAAGATGTTGCTTATTAGTCGATTAAAACGCCCATACAGTGGTTTTACTTCCCATTTTTTCTGGTTATTTCAGTTAATCCTTGTGTTGTCAGTATTGCTTCTGGAGGCTGTAATCAGTCTTCCTTCGCTCTTTTCTACGCAGTCTTTGAGTCGATGTATCGATGCGTTAAAGCTATCTTTAATGCTATCAAGTCCTCTTCCTCATTCTTTTCTTGACACATATAGTCTGTCAACGTCATTTCTGGGATGTAAATCCTTATGCATGGTCATTAGTTTTCTTGTTCTCTGGTCCATTTGTTTAAGTTATTCTCTGGTCCACTTCAGGAATGTCCCAGTGTATCTAACGAGGGGTACAGCCTTAGTATTTATTCCTTTGGTAAGGTTTCTGCAACATAGTTTTGTCCCGAGTAGTTTTATGGTTCTCCTGAGATACTCCTTTTTAATTTTTTACTTTCATCACCACTTGTATGATGGTGTCCACTCCCAATATTCACAAGTATTTGTCGGTTTCCTTTTCTCCGAGCGTTCAAATTTTGTCTTGATTTGGTTGTTCCATTTAGTCCGTCAGGTATTGTTTTCCGCTTTTCATTACTTGCATGGAGAATTTTTCTATGCCAAATTCCATTCCTATGTCCTGACTGCATATTTTCACTGTGTGTATTAGAGCTTTCAATCTTTTTTTAAATTTTTTTGCAGTTTGATGTTATCAATAAACATTTGGTGATTGATCTTTTCCTGCAATTTACTGTCTGAATCCGGCTGTGCATTTTCTGAGTATGTGGTTGAGTGGCATCATCACTATTATAAATAATAATGGTGATAGAGCATCTCCTTGGAATATACCTCTTTGGATCTTTGTTTCGTCAAAGTTTTTCCCTCTTGCAATCAATTTCACTCTCCAGGTTTTCATAGATTTCTCGATGAAATTTATGACTTCGTTTGATATTTTGTAAATTTGGATAACAGTTTATTATCCAGCTTTGCGGAACCATATCACATGCCTTTTATTAGCCAATCGAGGCTATAGCTAGATTTTTTCCGTCTCGTTTTGCTCTCGTTGAGGATGTGCTGATCAATGTAGTGTTGTTCTCCAGTGTCTCTGGGTCCATTGCGGCATACTTTCTGTTACTCAGGAAACAATCCACAGATTTCACTGGTTTACAAATAAATTGGGGCAAGCACAAAAATACCCGTTTTTACCTAATTTGAGGGTGCTGAATTCAAATATGAAATCTGTTTTTACTCATCACCTCTAGTTTTTTAGATATGCATAGTGTACATTTTGTGCATATACGGTACATAAAGGCGTATATGAATTTAGGGTTAATTCTAATATTGTGAGACTTATGGCTTATTTTTTAGTTATTATGCACTAAATGTAAGTGATAGCATTACATTATATATATATATATATATATATATATATATATATATATATATATGTATATATCAAGACGGATTTTGACAGTTAATGCAGCAGGTCTCAATCCACATTCTGGCAGTCATGGGAAGAGGTTGTCTCGCAGGTGGCGCTGGAGGTTGGGGTCCCTCAACTATCGTGTTACACATCTTTTGGGTTACTAAATATTAGTATTACATTTTCAAATGAACATTTAGTTTTACTTTGTTATATTTTCAGATTCTCCAATGGCTTCAAGCACGTCAAAATGTTGAGGATGCCTCAACAAGGCTAATTCTTTCTGCTACGAGTGTGGGGACTTCACAACAGTTGCACAGCGTCGAACCATCACTTCTCTCCTTAGAACTGCCTACTTTCACTATTTTGACTGTAAAATTGGTGATCAGGACAAGTCTTGGGCTCCAAACATCTGTTGTAAACCCTCCTACAATGGACTAACTACATGGTTTAATGGCAAGAAAGTTGCTTTCAACTTTGCAGTCCCGATGGTTTGGAGAGAGCCGCGAAACCACGCAGATTATTGTTATTTTTGACTAACTAATATATCTGGTTTCAATGCACCTTCTAGGAAAAAGATCAAATATCCCAACCTTCGATCTGCTCTGAGACCCGTTCCCCGTTCAGATGATCTTCCTGTACCCACACCTCCAGTAAATAAGTATCTTCTTTCCTAATCAGATGAAGAAATGCCTTCAAGGGAGGATTCTGCCGAGTCAATATCTTTGGAAGATATTGAGTCTACATATTCAGGAACAAGTGGCAATGAGCCACACTGGATCATGCAAGAAGACCTGAAAACAGCAGTCAGAGCTCTTGGCTTCTCGGCTTAAACAGTGGAACCTTGTCCAGGAAGATGTAAGGGTCACCAATTTCAGGAATCGGAACAAATAAGGTCATTGGTCTTCTTATGGGTATGCCAGCGGGCTTCACAAAGTACTGTTGTTTTCTCTGTCTCTAGGATAGTCGAGCTGTATCCCAGCATTACAAGCAGAAAGACTGGGGGTCTAGAAGCACTTTTGTTCCTGGCAAACACAGGCTCAGGGAGAATCCTCTGGATTGAATCTGGAATGAATAAGGTGCTTCTTCCTCCTCTTCACATCAAGCTTGGTTTGATGAAGAATTTCGTGAAGGCGTTGCACAAAAATGGTGCTGCCTTCCAACATTTGTCTACTGTGTTCCCACGTCTTAGTGCTGCTAAGCTCAAAGAGGGCATCTATGTCGGACCTCAGATCCGAGAAGTGCCGAAGGATACTGATTTTGAGGAGCTTCTTGACTAAAAGGAACTGAGAGCATGGGAAGCATTCAAGTCAGTCTGTAGTAGCTTCCTTGGTAACACATGTGTACCACATTACCAAGCCTGTATTGAGAAGTTGCTAAAGTCTTATGAGGATATGTGGTGCCGAATGTCACTCAAGGTTCATTTTCTCCATTCCCACCTCAACTTTTTCCCGCCAAACCTTGGAGCAGTGAGTGATGAGCATGGAGAAAGATTCCACCAAGACATTACGAAGATGAAGAGTGACTATCAAGGCAAATGGAACCCCGGCACGATGGGAGACTTCTGCTGGATGCTCTTGCGTGACATCTCGGAGGGAAAACACACCAGATCTTCTAAGAAAACACACTTTTGACTGTCTGTGGTACTATGAATTGTGTAATTGTGTCATCCAAGTATATTGATTCAATCAGTGTTCTTTATCCTGTTTTATCTGTTATAAGCTGCTGCAACTCTTGAAATATGCACATATATTCTCTTTTTATACTAAAATGAGACTATCTAAAAGCCAGAAAACTAGAGGTGATAGAGCAAAACTATTTATAAATTTGAATTCAGCACACCCAAATTAACAAAAAACACCTATCCCCATTCTTGCCACAGACCAAAAATCTATTTTTGTGAACCAGTGTTATTAGCGAGTTGAAAATCTCTTCCGTTATTTGTGTCATTTGTATTTTCCACATCATATGTAGGCACGTTGTGGGTCTGTAGTTGTTTAGAGCGGTTCCTTTAAGGGGGTCTGTTTGTATGAATTTGGTCTTTCTTTCGGTCATTCATTTTGGGTACGTCTGCTTTTTGTAGGCATCTGTTCATTTCAAGTGTTCATCTGTTATGGATTGAGGTGAATTCCTCGAACCAGAATCCATGTATGCCATCATAGCCTAGCATTTTCCAATCTTATATTTTTTTAGTATTATTCTTAGAGAATCTATGTGTATTTTCACTTTTGGTTCTTCTCCGAGTTCTAATTCATTTACCCATATTGCTTATCTATTCGGAATTTTTGTCATGTTCTCTTGGCTGCCATATTTTGCTCCTATATTTATACCATACATCTTAGTTGATGCTTCGGGATGGGTCGTCAGTGATGTTTCCTTTGGGATCATGGGGGGTTTCGGGTCTTTCAACATCAGACCCCCTCACCCAAATGACCCAGTTGGCATCGATCTAACTCCAACTCCCATCCCGGCAGCCAACCTGCGCATCCACACAAGGAGAAAACAAAAAAAAATGACCACAGAAAAGGCTCTATATATAATTTTGCAACAGCCAATCAGAGCTAAGCTCTACTGATGACTTTAAAACTTTTCTTTAAAAATCGGGAGGCCACTTTACTCTGCTTTTTTTTTTCTACAATGGGGTCGTTATTCGGTTATTTGTTCATTCCGGTATGTATTCCTTCCTTCCCCCCCCTTTTTTTTTTTTTTAATTAATTTTTACTTAAAGAAAAAACTTAAAAACTTAAATAAAAAAAAAAAAATAAATAAATAAAAAAATAAAAAAATAAAAACTGTACATAACTAAAGAATTGCGATTAAAACAACAAACTCGTATATAAAATGACATACGTTTACTTTTAAAACTTATCTCCATTAAACACTGTACATAAATATACAATTACGAACTAAATCAGACGCCGCGCATTACTATACGTTAAAACATCCTAATCGAACGGTTTACGAATGAGAAAAGTCGAAGAAAAAAAAAACAAACTTAATAAAAATAAAAAAAATCTGTACATAAATATCAATTGCAATTAAAACAAGAAACTCCTATATAAACTTGACATACGTTTACTTTTAAAAATTATTTTCATTAAAAACCTTACATAAATATACAATTACGAACTAAAAGAGACGCTGCGCACTACTATACGTTGCAACTCATTGAAAGGTTTACGAATGAGAAAAGACGAAATAAAATAAAATAAAAAAAAAAAACAAAAAAAACAACCGAGGAGTACGTTGAAATCTTCACAAAAACATTGTCGTTTAAAATGCTATATTTACAAAATGGCTAAAACGTCTAAGATATTAATCAATTAAATGAGCCGGTTTCAAATGAACGCTTCAAGCCTAATACAACCACACTCCTTCGCGCGCAAAAATAAATAGATAAAACTAAAAAATAACAGATAAAAACTAGATAAATCATACGTGTATATATCGTTTTAAATTAGACGATCTTTTTTTTTTTTTTTTTTCCTTCCTTTTTTCCCCCCTTCTAATAATCACCTATCTACAACCCCAACTATCCGCCCTTCTGATCCACAGCCAGTTTGTTGCTCTTTCAGCTGCAGTGGTAATATTTTTCAGGGCCTTACGTTTTCCCGCACCTGAAATGCCGATGCTTGACAACGCTTTACTCATCGACCTTGCGTTAAATCCACGACATCCCACTTCGACTGCCTGGCATATTGCCTGCCAACCATTCATTCGACATTGCTCTACTAGCGGCTCATATTTGGCTATCTTTCTTTCGTGTGTGGACTCCATGTTTTCTTCCCATGGGACTGACAATTCCCACATTATCACCTTCTTTGTGGAATTTGAAAACATTACTAAATCTGGTCGGAGCTTTGTCTCCACAATATGCGCTGGAAACTTCGTCTGCCTTTCCAGGTCCACCAACAATTGCCAATCTGGCGCCGATGACAACATCGATACTTTATTTTTTGTCTGCGGCTGTTTCGAGCTTCCCGCTCTAACAAAAATAACCTTATGTCTTCCAGGACTGAATCTATTCGATTTTAATGCCTCAGATACCACTCCAGCAATAACTTTGAGGACCTGGTCATGTCGCCAGCGATAACGCCCTTCACTCAATGATCTTGGGCATCCAGATAGCAAATGCTGTAGCGATCCTTTACCCCCGCACAACTGACATGCTGGGGTATCATTTTTGCCCCATGTGTGAAGGTTTGATGGGCTAGGGAGAAGATCATAAACTGCCTGGATCTGGAATCTTAGCTGGCTTAAGTCGGCCTTCCACAAGTCCGACCAGGTAATTCGCCGCCGAACATAATTTTCCCATCTGGTCCAGGCACCCTGTTGAGACAGTCCTACCATCTTTGCCAGCCTAGTCTCCTCTATACCTTCTCTTACTTCTTTTTGCAAGAGCGCCCTTCTTTCTTTCCCTCTGGCGTTGTCTATCCTTGGACTCGGATAATATCCCAGGCCTCTTGTCCCACTGGCCACAGTACCGACCATAGCCTTCTGCTGCAATCTCTCTTCCGCAACCTTCAGTTCCCTGACAGCGCTCCACTTCCTTCCTGTGCGGATTTCAATTCCTGCACCTGCTACCTTTAAATCTCTGGAATCTCTATACATAATCGCCTCTCTTGTGCGTGTCACCACAAACTCTTCTTTGAGACCCCTGAAAGGAAGTTGGATCGCATTGGAGGTCCCATATAAAGCCGCGCTACTTAGGCACTTTGGCAAACCCAACCATCTCCTTAAATAGCCGCTAATTTTCCTTTCCATTCGTTCTACCGTGGTAATAGCTACCTCGTATAACATGAGTGGCCATAATATCCGCGGCAGAATTGCGTGTTGATACAACCACGCCTTAAACTTGCCGGGCAATCCTGACTTATCTATCTTTCTTAGCCAATCATCAAGGTCGCCCCCTATTCCTTTAATTGCGGCTTGATCCTTAGTACTGCTGTCGAACCACTTGCCAAGACTTTTTACAGGCTTCTCAGTCACTGTTGGTATGAATTCGCCGGCGATTGTGAAGCGTGCCGTGCTTTTAATCTTTCCCTTTTGTAGTACTAGGGACCTAGATTTTCCTGGTTTAAACCTCATGCGGGCCCATATTATGAGTTTTTCTAAGCCCCTCACTATCCATTTACAGCCTATGACTGATGATGTTGTCACTGTAATATCGTCCATGTAAGCTCTCAATGGAGGCTGCCGTATCCCGGACTTTACCCTTGGACCCCGACACTCCACTTCCGCTGACTTGATTATCATATTCATCGCAAGGGAGAAGAGAGTGGCTGAGATTGTGCATCCGGTTATAATTCCCCTCTCTAGCCTGTGCCAGTCCGATGTCTTAGTACCCGACGTAACTCTCAGATTGAAGTTATTGTAATAATCTAAGATAAGATTACTGAAGGAACTTGGAACATGATATCTGCGGAGTGTCTCTTCGACCACTTTATGCGGGATTGAACCATACGCGTTTGCCAGGTCTAGCCATAGCACCGCTAAATTTCCATTATTTTCTTTAGCTTCACGTATAAGCTGCGATACCACGCCGGTATGTTCAATGCAACCTGGTATTCCAGCGACACCTCCTTTCTGTACTGAAGTATCAATGTACTCGTTCATTATTAGGAACTTAAATAGGCGCCTCGACAGAATGCTGAAGAATATTTTCCCTTCTGTATTTAGTAACGATATTATCCTGAATTGATCGATTTCTTTGGACTTTTCCTCTTTTGGGATCTACACACCTTCAGCTTGTCTCCACTGATCCGCAACTCTCCCCCTCCTCCAGATTGTCCGCAATACTTTCCATAATAAGTTTAGAATGCCAGGACATCGTTTATAAACTGTGTACGGAACTCCATTCGGACCTGGAGCTGCGCTTGTCCTAGCTGCCTTAACCACTTCTTGAATTTCCTTCCATGTTGGAGGTTTATCATTAAATTCAACACTTGGTGGTTCTGGACTAATCAAGGAGTTTATGTTATCGAGTTCCACGTCTCTGCTTGGATCACTGAAGGTGTTACTCAGGTGGGCGTTAATTTCTTCCACTGGCCTTTCCAACATACCTGCCATATTTTGCTCCTAAATTGTTTAACTTCCCTTACATCCGGTTATTGGTATGTCTTCGTGCCATCTCCTCCTACTTGTAGGTAGAATTTTCTTTTGTTGTTTTGGAATGTCCTGTTTTATCAGAATTGTTTTACCCTTTCTCGATGTCTTTTTAATCTTCCTTCTTTTACCAGTACTTTCTGATTTATTTTCCCAAGTTTTGTTATTTTTTCTTGTGTTACTATTTCCCTTTTGTCCCAACATGATCCAGAATTTTTCCTGTTTCATCATTTTTGTCTGTTTTCATAGATTCCTTACCTGCGTTTCCAGACGAATTTCTCATTCAGGTTTTCATTTTTTGTTCGTGTTCATTCAGGGAACCACGGTTTTCTCACAAACTAATTTGCTCCTGTATGGTTTAGTTCATTTAATCTGGTGATGTTTTTGTTGATATATATGTTAATATTTCCTTTTTTTTTTCGTTCCCACCTTGATTGTTCTCCAGTCTATGTTTCATAGTGATGGTAAAGTAGTCTTTTTTTCATCCCTAATTCTCTTTAAATTGTCTATATTTATTTTTTGTTCCTGTATTTGCTCTGTGTTGTATGGGTGTGTTGTTTCTATTTTCAGTAATTGGTTGTTCATTTCGGTTAGACTGTTCTTGTTTTTCAATACTTAGTGTGTCTGATAATGTATTATTGTCTTGTTCCTTATCTGTTTTTTTTGCGTATTTCTTGAATTTTAAGGCCAGAAAAGCAACCTTTCTTTATAATTATCCTTACTTGGTCACCGAGCCTTCGGTTTGTTTTCTGAAAACCAGCACATTCTTGACAGATCTCTATCATTCTTTTCCTTAATTTTTTTAAAAAAAGCAGTGCTGTGCAAGTTGGTAGTCATCCCTAGTTCATGTTTTGCGTTGGCGTCTCTAATTTGTCTGGTTAATTAGATCGTTGTTCGTGTACCTGAAAAAAGAACGACTAACATTCGCAGGATGTCGACTGGGTTTTCCATGTTGGCTATCAGAAGAGCATCTGCCGATTATGACATCAAGGCCTGTTCCCTGGGTTCCACGTTACATTATCTTTTGATTTGTCTTTTTTATCATGGGTGGTAGATTATGGCTATGACAGACCCAGGGGTTGTTTAAAATCTGCACACCTGACACAGACGTGATCGAGTTTTCTTAAATAAGAGAACTCTTGAGCGGGTCACACATACAAGAAAAATAAAACAAACAACAAACACGATGGCTAGATTAATCTCATCAATTGTCACCACACTTGTCGATGAATAGCAGTAGTTTTGTGACTGAACTGTTTGATCCTGGCCGTCGACTAGTGCAGTTAATATGCCCAGCATCTGGTGAAGCACGCCGTTGGTGTGGGTCTCGTGATGGATTAATCCGCCACATTTATCATCCACAGTGCTGCTTCCCATGGTTTCTGATAATTAACTTGTCACAAAATCCTTTCCCTTATAATTCTTAAGTTTTAAGAAAGTCCAATTATTTGATATTTCTTTTTAATGTTCTTCAACTTAAGCTAAATTCTTCGCCTCATTTTTCCTTACAAAAGTTGGATCCTTAATCTATTTCGATAAGTGTTCCTGTAACATTAATCTGATTGGATTTATTGCGTATATTCCAGATATAGCCCCCCATCTTTACTACCCTTAAAGCTAAAACAAAATTGTTACATTTTAGATAATCTGAAAGATTAGCAAGAATGACTACATAATTAAAACAAAAGCAAGAAAAACAAAAACAATACTACAAAGTTTTCGCAAATATTTCAGCGAAACCAGAATAAGTTGTAGTACCAGTTTGTACTGATTTCACTCGCAATAGTAAAGCTGCTTTTTTTTGGGGGGGGGCGCTTTCTTTCTTCTTTTTTCCCCTTTCTTTCTGGCCAATTCTACACTCAACACCAAATCGTCTCTTGTATTCGTCGGGGATTTCAAAAAGCGCTAATGTAACATTAAAATATTCGATTTATTATTATTAATATCATTATTATTATTATTATTATTATTATTAGAAGAAGAAGAAGAAGAGGAAGAGTAATGCATTGAAAACATTAGAATTATTAGAAAGCTTTATCTAATGAGCAGAAATTTCAATATAAAAAATACTTGTTTGTGGTGCGAATACAACAAAAAGCTAAAAAACACAATTAATCAAACAACTTGGTATAAAGTGATATTAGAAATACGTCAGAACTTTTAAACGCTTTTTACCCAAACATTTTGAAATAATATTTGTAACAGCAGAAGAAATAATATTAATGATGATAATAATAATCACTGGTTATAGGATGACATTGAAGTGTTTCATACCACTGATATAAATACTTTTTCATGCTTCAAACATTGTGATCTACAGCATAAACAGACCTGTGTTTGGAAAAATTCTCTTTCTCAGGCTTTTAGACTAATTAATTATCTTTATTTTAATTTCAATTCCAAAACATTTTTACTTCAAAATTTCCCGAGTTCATTCGGCAAGAGGTGTTGAATATACCGACTGCATCTCTGCAGCGCGATAAGACTTCCTACCAATGAGTGTCTCGGATGTGATATCAAACTATCTGATAGTGAGGCTGGAACTTTGAGAAATTTGAAGTACCCCTACATTGCGATTGCTCCCAGGTTCACTCTGATTAGGAGTAGTCGCACCGGATAGGGTCCTATATATGAGTCAAATAGAACTGTTTAACTTTTAAACTGTGTGCAAATAAATGAATCATGCTTTATTTGATTTTTAGAAATAGAACTTTTTGATAATTTAATTATGTGTAAACAAATGACAGATGTTTGATTGAATTGTCAGCAATGCGTAACAATAATTTTAACCATTTAGCTGTGTGCTAACTAATTATTAATACTAAATAGAATAATTCATGTTAAAAAGAACTACTTAACCATTTAACTCAGTGCAAAAAATGGGTTCAGGCTCGTTGAAAAAGATCATACATAAGATTTGTTTACAAACCATTTAAAACATGTATAAAGAGGATTTGGCATAACATAAATTACAAGGGTTAATATGTAATAAAAGAAAAGAAGGAAGAGGAGGACTCGTTAACATTGAGAACTGTGCGAATGGAGCAATTTAAGGACTTAAAGAATATTTAAACAAGGGTAAGTACACTAGTGAAAACTGCCTCCGAAAGCTACCGGAAGAACCCAACAATTGCAAATGCCCGAATACTAAAGAAGGCACAAAAGCAATTAGCAGGCATATATCTAAAAGAACAAACGGAATTCATACAAAAAAAGGTAGATAAGCTTAGAGACTCGGTGGAGGATAGGCAATCTAGGATAGCCTGGCAAACAATAAACGAAGTGAGTGGAAGAAAAAACACAGCCAAAGCAAAAATGAAAGCGGCAAACCAACAAGAAAGAATTAAACTGTGGAAACAACATTTTGAAAATCTACTAGCTAACCCTCCGAACATTACGCAGGAACCGATTACCAGAATTATCAGAAAGCAATTAGATATTAAACTAGGGCCGTTCAATAGAGAATAACTCGATTCGGTTCAAAGAAAAATTAAAAATAGAAAAGCTGCAGGACTTGACGAGATTCCCCCAGAAGTGTGGAAGACGAGACA
The DNA here is from genome assembly GCA_963585895.1 of Sepioteuthis lessoniana. Classification (NCBI taxonomy): domain Eukaryota; kingdom Metazoa; phylum Mollusca; class Cephalopoda; order Myopsida; family Loliginidae; genus Sepioteuthis; species Sepioteuthis lessoniana. The sequence continues at coordinate 63,478,531 of OY757909.1, read as the reverse complement.
ATTCGACAACGTACTGCTCCGACACTGCAACGCAGTTTATAACCAAAATCCGGTAGACAGATGGACGAAGGGATGCATCCTCCCCTTCCCTAAAAAGGGTGACCTCTGATTAGCCAAGAACTATAGAGGTACAATACTTTCATCCATAGCAGCCAAAATCTACAATGCCCTACTACGAAACGGCATAGTACCCCAAATCGACAAAATCCTGAGGAAAAACCAAAATGGCTTCAGAAGAAACAGGTCCACGACCTCACAAATATTGACCATTCGTAGAATACTAGAAGGCGTGAGGGCAAAAAACTTACAGCCGACATTACTATTTGTCGATTTTACCAAGGCCTTCGATTCCATTTACAGAGGGAAGATGGAACAAATACTACTAGCATACAGCCTACCAGAAGAAACCGTAGCAGCAACAATGATTCTCTACAGAAACACCAAAGTGAAAGTGCGTTCACCGGATGGAGACACAGATTACTTCGACATTGTAGCAGGAGTACTACAAGGGGACACGCTTGCCCCATACCTCTTTATCATCTGTCTAGACTACGTACTTAGGACATCGATCGATAACATTAGGGAAAACGGCTGCGTGCTGACAAAGAAAAGAAGCAGAAGGTACCCCGCAAAGACAATTACCGACGCCGACTACGCCGATGACATAGCGCTACTGGCCAATACACCCAACTAAACCTAAACACTACTGCATAGTTTGGAACGAGCCGGTGCAGGCATTGGACTCCATGTCAATGCATTTATGTGCTTTAATCAGAAAGGCAACATCTCCACACTAGACGGAACCTCCCTGAAACTGGTTGACAAATTCACCTACCTATGAAGCAGCGTCTCATCAACCGAAAAAGACATCCACACACGGCTAACGAAGGCATGGACAGCTATCGATAGACTTTCGATCATATGGAAAACAAACCTGACCGATAAAATGAAACGCAGTTTCTTCCAGGCTGCGGTCGTTTCGATACTGCTATATGGATGCACTACTTGGACGCTGACTAAACGGTTGGAGAAGAAGCTCGACGGCAATTATACAAGAATGTTGAGAGCAATATTGAACAGGTCCTGGCAGCAACACCCCACACGGCGCCAACTGTACAGCCACCTACCACCTATCACGAAAACTATACAAGCTAGACGAACTAGACATGCCGGACACCGCTGGAGAAGCAAAGACGAGATCGTAAGTGATGTGCTCCTGTGGACCCCCACATATGTCCAATCAAAAGCAGGACGACCAGCTCGAACATTCATACAGCAGCTATGTGATGATACGGGATGTAACCCCGAAGACCTGCCGAAGGCGATGAATGATAGGGAGACGTGGAGAGAGAGGGTCATGGATATCCGTGCTTGCCGCACGTCATGATGATGATGAAATAGAAATTAATTACCTCATACAGTAACAGTGATAAGGGTTTTGTTTGGTTTGGTTAGGTATATACACCATTAAATGATCCAACAGTTCTATTTGACCAATAGATCGGACACCTTCAAGCGTAACCTCTCAGAACCAGAGTGGACCTGAAAGAAATGATATGAAAGGGTTTTCCACATTCGCCAAAGCTCTAAGACTGGAGCCTCAACATCATATTGTTTAGTATCCTGTCCAGAACACTCTTTGATGGTTGTTTTACGCCTCTGCAGAGATACAGTTGGTGTATTCTACAGCCGCAACCCAGTGGGCTAAGTGATTAAGGGAAAATGAAAATTTAAAAAAATTAGAAAACCAAAACGAGAAGAAAAACAACGATGTGGCAATTTTAAGCAACAAATTCGGGACATTTAACTTGAGGTGATTTAATCATGGTTATGAAATAGGAATGTCAAAAAAGAAACTAAATCTTTTATTATAGTCACACGAAATTACGTGGTGCCTTGAATAAGTTTCCAGACTTTTTCTGTGCAAGCATTTAAAATTGTCGTACTCATGAAAATTCAGTATTTTATTGCTATACATCTTATGAGATGACTGACCAATTTTTCTGATTTCAGGTTCAAATGAACAGCTACAGTAGGAATTGGAATACACCCTACTAAAACCTGATTGTTACTGCTGGTGAATTTCAAAAATCCAATCTGGACGTGAGAACACTTTAGAAGAACAATATGCAATAAAACTATGTTTTAAACTTTGAAAAAAATGTCATAAAAACGTATGGAATGCTTCAGACAGCTTTTGGCGCATCTTGCATAAATCGAGCATCAGTTTTTGAGTGGCATAAGAGATTCAAGGAAGGCAGGGAGTCTGTGAGGGATAATGAGAGGTGTGGGAGGAGTAAGGAAGTCAATACACCAGACTTTATTGGCTAAAGGGTTAGGGTTAGGGTTACTATGTAGAGGTTTTAAGGGATTTCAGGAAGATATTCCGTCAGAAGAGGCTAACACTCTTCAAATTTTGTAGTGGCATTTCCACCAGAACAATGCACCAGTCCACAACTGTATCCTTGTCACAGACTATTTGACCAAGATGGGCATCAAGACAATTCCTCAACCTCCTTATAGTCCAGCCCTTGCTCCCTGTGACTTTTGGTTATTCCCTAAGCTCAGAGGCTGTCGTTATGAGACAATTGAGGAGATTAAAGAGGCTGTGACGAAGGTCATTAAGACGCTCACACAAGAGGACTTCCATGGAGCCTCTCAGAAGTTGTTGGAACGGTACAACAAGCGCATTGCAGCCGGAGGAGATTACTTCGAAGGGGACTAGAGTTTCATGTGTATACTATCAATAAAAGTGCCCATACGAAAAAAGTCTGGAAACTGAACAATCGAAAGTTTTGCGTATGTGGTGATAAAAATGAAATGGTTAATCATATAATGTGTGAATGCAGTAAACTAACATGAACTGAATACTATAACAGGCAAGATTGGGAAGAAAAGGTTATCCATTGAGAATTAGGAAATATAGTAAAACAACACTCAGTTTGATATGTCAAGTTTAAGGTATGTATTAAAAAATTCTGAGCGGAATATCATTTTCAAGGTCCATAATAAAACAACACTTAGTACAAAATATCAAATTTACCGTATAGAGGAAAATAGTTCTCAGTCCGATATGTCAAATTTAAGGTATAGAGTAAAATAATTAGTTAAGTTGGTGATCTCAGTTACCGCGGTGTAGGAGAGGGGGTACTCCATTCTCTGGATTGCTCCACCTAACCGTTGATCCTTACCTTATAATGCTGAGTGATAAGCAAGGGGACATCAAGTATCATTTTTTGAATCTTTTGTATGACTTGACCTGAGATTGAACACTGGTCTCCCGGACCATTGGGGAATAGTGGGATCATTCGGCTAATGGCCAATGAAGTAAACTAATTCTCATACCAAAATATCGAATTTATGGAGAATCTTTTAGATAACACTCAATCTTCATATTTCAGATTAAAAAACAAAGCAAAAAAATATTCAATACGAAATATCAAGTTTTATGTACATATTAAAAAAAAACAGTCAGTCGAAAATATCCAATTTACGGTATACGAGGTGCATACGACAAGTTTCCAGACTTTTTTCGTATGGGCACTTTTATTGATAGAACACATGAAACTCTAGTCCCCTTCGAAGTAATCTCCTCCGGCAGCAATGCGCTTGTTGTATCGTTCTAACAATTTCTGGAAGGCTCAATAGAAGTCCTCTTGAGTGAACGTGTCAATGACCTTCGTCACAACCTCTTTCATCTTCTCAATTGTCTCATAAAGACAGCCTCTGAGCTTAGGGAATAACCAAAAGTCACAGGGAGCAAGGGCTGAACTATAGGGAGGGTGAGGAATTGTCTTGATGCGCATCTTGGTCAAATAGCCTGTGACAAGAATGGAGTTGTGGACTGGTGTATTGTCCTGGTGGAAATGCTACTGACGCGATTTGAAGAGTGCTGGCCTCTTCCGATGGAATCTCTTCCTGAACTCCCTTAAAACCTCAACTTAGTACCCATAATCCTAACCCTAACCTTTTGGCCAATCAACTCTGGTGTATTGGCTTCCTTACTCCTCCCACATCATCCCTCATAGACTGTCTGTCTTCCTTGAATCTCTTATGCCACTCAAAAACTGATGTTCGATTCATGCAAGATACTCGAAAAGCAGTCTGTAGCATTCCATACGTTTCTGTGACATTTTTTTCCAAGTTTAAAACAGAATCTTTTTGCATATAGTTCTTCTAAAGAGTCAGATTGCATTTTTGAAATTCTCCAGCTGTGACAATCAGGCTTTAGTAAGGTGTATTCCAATTCCTACTGTAGCTGTTCATTTGAATCTGAAATCATAAAAATTGGCCAGTCATCTCGTAAGATGTATAGCAATAACATACTGAATTTTCAAGAGTCTACCACAATTTTAAATGCCCATACGAAAAAAGTCTGGAAACTTATCGTATCCCCCACGTATATTGAAATAAAACTAAGTTCAAAATATCAAATTTACGGTAAATAGTAAAATTTATCTAGAAGTTACAATGAAAAATAATACACAGTCCTGAATATCAACTTTAAGAGGCATAAGGAAATCTAAAGTATATATTAGAATATCTCTCAGTCCGAAAGATCACGTGCAAGGTCCAAAAGAAAATAACATTCAGTCCAAAATATCAAATTTACGGGCTCTAGTAAAATAACAGTCCGTCGGAAATATCAAATTTATGGTATATGATAAAATAATACTCAGTCCAATGAATCAAGTTTGCGGTATACCGTAAAAAATAATCTGATAGTCTGAAACCTCAAGTTTGATTATCCTATTAAAAAAAGACTTGGTCCGAAATATGAAATTTTAGATATAGATTGAAAAAGAAATCAGTCCGAAATATCAAGAATAATGTGCGCAGTAAAATAACACTTAATAAGAATGTTCAAATTGATAGTTTAGTTTTAGATAACAGTCATTCGTAAATATCACAATCAAAATTCATACTAAAATAACATTCTGTCCGAAAAATCAAGTAAAATAACACTCAGAACGATAAATCTAATTTACGGTATTTTGAAAACAGAAAAAAAAAAAAAAAAAAAAAAAAACTCATTGAGTTTGTAAAATCATTTTACGGTATATTTTAATATAGCTCTCAGTACAAAAAAAAACTTTAAAAAGGTATGGGAAAATATGTCTATCCGAAATATCAAGTTTATTGCATATAGAAAAATAACACTCCGTCAGAAATATTAATTTTTAATGCGCATAGTAAGATAACACTCTGTCCGAAATATCAATTTTAATGTGCATAGTAAAAAAAACACTCTCTCCGAAATATCAAGATTAATGTAAATTTTAAAAATACTCTCAATTTGAAATATCAAGATTAATGTAAATTGTAAAATTACTCGCAATCCGAAATATCATGTTTAGGGCGCAAAGTAAAATAACTCTTTGTCCAAAATATTAAGATGATGTATAGTAAAATTAGACTAAGTTCGAATCATGAAATTTACGTTATATATTATGTGACGGCAAAATTATTAAAATCCCAAGACGGGAACTTATTTTTCGCACGTGTGAAGACGGGGCAGTCTGGCGCTTGATCCCTCGTAGAGTAAGTCCTTGTTCAGAGTCCTTTATCGGGTATATAGGAACTGGCATATTATGTAGGGGTTAATTTGGGGCTAGACTGACCGCCGCTGGCAAGGGGTTTCCAAATTTCACATTACACACACACCCACCAGGCCACTAGCTCTTCCTACCCCTAGATTTATGGAAGGTACGGACCTCTAGGTTTTGATATAATAATATTAATTATAGTAGTCGACAACGCCGGTTTCCCGTATAATATTTTTAAAGGAAAGAATAGGACAATTTAGGCGAGAATAACATAAGACGAAAGAAGCTGAAAACAAACATGGAAAAGACAACGTGACAGTAGACGACACAATGAACAAACTTCAACACGTGGGAACATTAAAATATAACAATCTTTTTAATATACACGTGGACACCCATATTCAACATGTCGGCTATATTACCAGCGGATAATACATAACTATAAATGTCTTTCTTCCTTTTTTTCTTTTCCTTCGTCTTTCTTTAAATTGAGAGAGAGAGAGAGAGAGAGAGAGAGAGAGATTATATAATTGGGTGTAGGGAGAAACAGTCTTAATGTTTACTTATCTTTTGACGGGTTCCTTCAGAGAGTATTTTCTCTTTTACGGGCTGACGGATTCTTATATATTCATAATGCTCTGGCTTGAAGGCATAGGTCCTTCTTGTCCAAGATTCTTTCCGCTTTCTTCACCCGGAGTCTAGGCATCAGATCCCGCGTCCTCTTACGGCGACCTCATCTTCAAAAACTGATTTTCTTTTACCCTATTTCCGCTGACGTAACGAAGGTGCTACTTCCGTTTTAGAGTTCTGGCCAATCATTTCGCTTCTTTCTTCTTCCCAGTCAGGTGATTGCTTCGGACTACTATATGTCCATGATATCCCTTCTTTATCCATCCGGTCACAGAGTGCAAACATCAGTTGGCCTTCACTCTGACCCACATTCTTTACTTTCTCCGACAGGCCGGCCGAAGTTGACCTACATTACTACTCCTCTTTTTAGCGGTCAGCCTTTGGGGGCTTGCTACTTCAAGCACGGAGTGTAGTGGAAATTCTTTATTTCTCTTCTCTCAGTAGTAGACCACGTGACAATTAAAATAAATCTCAATCCAAAGAATCAAGTTTAATGTGGATGGTGAAATAACACTCAGTCCGAACTATGAAGATTGTAGTGTATGGTAAAATAAAATTCACTTCAAAACATCAAGTTTAAGTTTCACAGTAAAATAACTTTCAATCAGTAATCTCAAATTTAAGCTATTTAGTAAAGTAACACTCTGTTCGATATTTTATGCTGACGGTATATAATAAAATAACACTCAGTTCGAAATATCTAGCTTAATGGGCCGAGGGAAATATTAAATTCACGATATATAGTAAAATAATACTCAGTCCGATGAATCAATTTTACGGTATATATCAAAAAACCACCCAGTGCTAAATATCAAGTTTAAGGTGCATAATAAAATAACACTCAGTTCCAAATATCTACTTTACGGTAAATAGTAAATGATACTTTCTCCAAAATATGAACTTTAATATGCTAGGTAAAATGACCCTCAGTCCAAAATATCAAATTAATGGTATATAGTAAAAAAAAAACGTCTGTCCGAAATATTAAATTAATGGTATATATTAAAATAACTCTCAGTCCGAAATATTTGATTTACTTTATACTGTAAAATAAAACATTTTGAAAGATCAAAGTTATTTGTTTCGTAAAATTACACTTAAGTCAGTATATCGTAAAATAGCACTCAGTCTAAAATAGCAATTTTTGAGTGCACAGTAATATAACTCTCGATCAGAAATATTTAGTTTACTCTATATAGTAAAATAAAAATCATACTGAAATATCAATTTATAGTAAAATACGAAATTAAAGGTAGAAATAACACAAAGTCAAAAATTGGAAGTTTAAGGTGCATAATAAAACAGCTCTCCGTTCGAAATATCAAATTTAAGCTATGCAGTCAAATAGTACTCCGTCCAAAATTTCAAATTCATGGTATATATCAGAATTACACTCTGGACGAAATACTGCACATTCTAAGATATTACTGAGTACTAGATAAAAAGTTTAGTATGCATAAGAAAATAACACTCAGTTCGAAATATCAGATTTGTGGTATATAATAAAATAATACTAGGTCCAAAACATCAAGTTTAATATGCATAGTAAAATAACTCTCAGTTCGAAATATCAAATACATGCAATATCGTAAAATGACATTCAGTCTGCTATATCAAGTTTAAGATATAATGTAAAAGAAGATTCAGTCTGAAATATCAACTTTCATGTGTATTTTTAGATAAAACTCATTCTGAAATATCAAGAGTAATGTGAATAGTAAAGTAACTCTCGGTCAGAAATATCAAGTTTAAGGTGTGAAAAAAAATAACAGTCAGTACGAAATATCACATTTATGGTATGGAGTAAATGACACTTTGTTCGAAATAACAAGATTAAGATTCACAGCAAATTAACTCTCAGTCCGACATATTAAATTTATGAAATATGGTAAAATAATACTCTATATCAATTTTACGGTATATAGTAAAATAATATACAGTCCAAAGTATCAAATTTACTGAATATTGCAAAAAAAAAAAACGATTTGTTTTAAATATCACATTAAAGGTGTGTAGTACAATTAAAAGTCCGGAATATCAAATTAACGGTATATATTAAAATATCACTCAGTCCTGAATATCAAGTTCACGGTACAGAGTAAAATAACCCTTAGTTCGAGACATCAAGTTTAACGTGCAAAATAATATAACACTCGCTGAGAAAAATCAAATTTATAGTATATATAAAAAAACGCTAAATCCGAAATATCAAATTTATAGTATATAAGAACAAAACACTCAGTCCTATATTTCAAGTTTATTATAGATAGTAAAATAAAACCTAGTCTGAAATATCAAATTTACAGTATATTGTAAATAACACTCAGGGCATAATATCAAATTTAGGGTATATACTAAAATAATACCCAGTCTGAAATATCAAGTTTACGATATATAGCAAAAAAGGCTCTGTCAGAACTACCAAGTTTAAGGTGAATTGTTGTTATTGCTGGAAATATTGGGAGCAACAAACAATATCAGAAAACAGTTAAATATATTGTTAACACAAGAGTCTTTATTTATCACCGGCTAGGATGCAGCAGGAATGGATTGGATAAACAATTTATTGTCTTCAAATAATGTTTTGTCAAAAAGATTAAGTGGTTCAATCCAGTCGTAACCAATTAAATTCAATTCAGAATTTTCTGCAAGACAGCTTACAACCGAAAATGTGGTTGCTTCAAATGTAACATTACAAGTTAGCTCACCAATTAGATGATTTTTTCCTCAGAGGTCCTTCTTACTATGTGATCTGCTGCAGACAGACAGGTCTTTCTAAGTAATTTCCAAGATGACTGAGATATGTGTCAAACTAGAAACGAATCGGGTTGTTGTTCACTGAAACCACAATATATTTTCTGTTGCTTTTTTTTTATTATCCATTTTGAATATTGCAAACACCGAGTTTGTTTAAGTCGACTTTCTGTTTCGTTTTTTAACAAATTACTTGTGGTTTGGACTTTCAGCATTTTATAAAAATTTGAATTGCGAAAATTTTCTTTACATCCAAACTGGCAGCAGAGATTTCACTTATGTTTCTTAAACTAGCAAAAAAGTGTGTGACGCCAGTCGCCATAAAACCAACAAGTTGATGGAGGCCTCTTTTCTTTTTTCGCTTGGGGCTTTCCTGTTAACGATGGGGTGTTTTGTTTTAACTCTAACATGGTGTCTCTTTTAATGCTTAATACATTGTTGCATTCCGTTGTAAAAGCTTGAATTGTAATGTCTTTATCATATTCCAATTTAGAAAGTAGTCTGGTCAGAATATCACAGTGGGATTCAGACGTCTAACTGCTCCTCTGTAAGGGAATTTAGTTTCAATTTTTCACATTCCTGGTACAATATACGTCACATAATCATCTACATCATTTTTTCAAATCCAAGACTATTAAACCGGGTATTAAGCTGTGACTTTTTTCCCAAAGATTTCTTTTAGCAGTTCTGTTTCTGTAAATGTGAAATGATGTAGTTTGTATATCGGTCGTATTCCTGAATGTCCAATTTCTGAATTAGTAGACAGATTTTCTAATGTCCTTTCTGTGAAAGTTCATTTTAGAAAATGACTTTCCATCTTTTGTACAACGAAGCAAAAATTTTTCCGCTCTCAATGGCGTAATGAAATTCCGTCATGTTGTTTGCGATGTAATTTAGAGAATTTGTATTCAAATTCTTTTCCTCTCGAAAATTTCCAGTTGGTGATTGAATTATTCATTGAATTTATGAGTCATCATAGTAAACAACTGTTGTTGCGACATTTGAAACTGTTCTTGTGACTTTTAGAATTGTTCCTCTTGTTGATTCAATATCACGTTCAGCATATCTGATGGTATCGCCATTTTTGTGGAAATTTTTGTTTATCTTCATCGCCAAAAATTTTATAACCATAAAAGATTGGGACCACAAACTATAACAGAAAATAGTTAAATATAATTTTAACACAACAATATTAGTTTTTATTTCTCAACGGCAAGGATACAGCAGGATTTGGTTACACAAGTAATACACTATCTTCAAATGGTTGGTTGTCCAGCAGTATTTTAGTTGTCTCACACTGAACTTTTTTTCGTAAAGAATCTATCATTCGTTACAAGACATACCTCTTCACTAACAATAATAAAATCACAGTCAGACCTAAAAATCAAATTTACGTTATATTGTAAAAGAAACTCAGTTCGAAATAAGAAATTTAAGATGCATGTTAATATAACATTCAGTCAAAAATATAAATCGGACGGTATATAGCAGCATATAACTCCGAAGTAACAAGTTTACTGTATATAGTAAAGTAACTCTCAATCCGATATGTCAAGTTTTCTGTAAATTGCAAAATTACTCTAGATCCGAATAACAATTTTAAGGTGCCTAGTAAAATAACACTCAGTCAGATATATCAAGTTTATAGTCCATAGTTAATCGGAAATATCCAATTTATGTAATTTCATAAAATAACACTCAGTCTGAAATATCAAATTTACGGTATACAGTAAGATATAACTCAGTCCGATAGTTCATATTAATGATATATATTAGAATTACACTCAACCTGAAATATAAGATTTATTGTACAGAGTAAAGTAAGACTGAGTTCTAAATATCAAATTTAGGATGCATAAGAAAATAAGTCTCAGTCCAAAATATCCAATTTACAGTATATAGTCAAAAAACCCATTCATTCCGAAACATCAAATTTATGGTATATGATATTGCACTCAGTCCAAAATTTAAAGACTATGGTATACAGTAAAGTAACTGTCAGTCCGAAATAACTAGTTTAATGTACATAGTAAAATAACACTGGGCCAAAAACATCAATGTACAGTATAAAGTAAATTAACACTGAGAGCCAAATATCAAATTTATATTGAATAATAATAACGCTCACTCCGATATATAAAATGTATGGTAGACAGTAAAATAACAGTCAATCCAAAATATCAAATTACGGTATCTACCAAAATAACTCTCAGTCCGAAATATTAAGTTTAATGTACACATAAGAATAAAACTTACACCAAAATATTAAGGTAAAGGTGTGTAGTAAAATATCACTCATATCGAGTTATCAAATTTACGGTACATATAAAAAAAATAAGACAGTCCGAAATATCAAGTTTTCAGTATATCGTAAATAGCACTCAATCTTAAATATCAAGTTTTATGTAAATTGTAAAATAACACTCAGAGTGAAATATTAAATTTACGGTTTATTGTAAAATATTACTCACTACAATATATCAAGGTTAAGATACATAGTAAAACTCACTACGAAATATCGAATTTCATCATCATCATGTAGGTATATTTGCTAAAAGCGCTATGTCATATGCGGTGTATTGTCTGCTTCTTGTCTTTTTTTTAGTGCAAAGCCATTTTCTTTCATAAGATCTATCGACGTTCGAAATACGTAGTCTTGGCAGATTTTGAACAAATATTATTATCATTACTCCTTTAGAGATTCTCACATCAGCGTTAGCTGATGGTTTTTGTTTTATTGGAGTTTGAGTGACATTAAGTCTCCTCAAATCTCTTAGACTCTTCTCAGTATTCTGGCCGTTCTCAATAATGCTGTCGTTTAGATGCTCTCGACTCTTTCTCCAACTTCCAATTCCTCTGGTCCCTTTAATAATCCTTTAGTTACTGTGCGAAAAGCACCAATCACAATTGGTATAATCGTCACCTTCATGTTCCATAGTTTTTTCTTCTCGAGCAAGGTCAAGGTACTTATCCTTCTTTTCACATTCTTTCCGTTTTATTCTGTGGTCAGCCGGGACAGCAAAGTCTCCAATTTTTCAAATTCTCTTTTTTTGTTGTTGATTATTATAAGGTCTGGTCTTCTGGCCGGGATTAGGTAATCCGTGTGTTTGTCAAAATCCCATAGGAGTTTATGCGTATCCTTTTCTAGGACATGTGCTGGGTTGTGCATATACCATTTGTTCGTATGGTCAAACTTAAATTTCTTGCACATTTCCCAGTGGATCACCTTGCCCACCCAGTCATGTCTAGTCTTATACTCTTTTGTTCTCTAAACTAGTAATTTGTATTTTACTAAAACTAGATGTTGATCAGACATATCTCGAATCCTGTATAAAATCATGTGACCAACTTTGAAGTAAATTTAAGAAATTCCATTTGTAACCGGGGAACCAAAGACGTGAGGTCCACTGTGGAATCAGAGATGATGAAAATTAGTTATAAATAGTGGAACTATAACTAAGTAAACTAAGTTGAAACTAATTTTTTTTTACCCACAAGATAAAACTCGGAAGCCATGGGAAGAAGCATGATGGATGTGAAGTAAGGCGGATGAACTCAATGTCGTGTCAACGGTGCGCTTCACTTGGTGCTGGGTGGAAGAATCCCACAGGTCAATGACCAGGATCACAGAGTTCAGTCAGGAAACTATCACGTCTAATTTTTTAGAGGAGCTTCTATTGATGAGATATAGTCACAACCATCGAAAGTCCAAAGTATAAAATTTTTGGTTTATAGGAAAATAACGTCAGTCGGAAATATGAACTTTCGTTATATAGTCATTTACACGTTCATGCATCACAACGACACAACATCAAAGACAGACGCATGAAGGAAAACGCCTGAAGGAAGACACAGGAAGATTTCTTTAACAACGTTTAACCTCTCAGTTTGTTGCAAGGGTTCGAAAGGGTTGTTTAAGGGTTTGCACGTGATAGGATGCTGGAGACCGAACGTAAACTTCATATTTTGACCCCACTGTTATGACCGTCACGTTGTGTCTTTATTGTTCTCCTGATGTTGGGGTCTACTCCATCGGGGCTTTCCAAGGGCCCCCTCGGTCTGGTGTGGCTTTCTCTACCACATCTGGTCTCTAGGTGTCTGGAATTCTACTGGCAACTGCATCGGGGGTTTCCGAGGTCCCCCTCGGTCGGGTGTGGCCTTCCCTACCACATCTCGTCTCTAACACTTTGGGAGTCTGCTGGCAACTGCTCTGGGACCCAAACTCAACTGAGTTAAATAATAACTCAACGCCCACACGATCGCCTACTGGATCTTTGAAATCGAATGTTTAATCGTCATCAAGCGGAAATAACTGTCATGCAGTTCAGAGGTTACTCTCTTCCGGTGCATGACTGTAATGGCACAATGGGACCTTCACCTTTTCCCATATCATAAGCCTTAATCCGCCCACGCGATCTCTTTCGATTACTGGCCGTTGGAATGTGTCACTTCCTTCCGGTGTATTACCTTGGAATAGTATTTTTGGGCCGAGTCGAAGGTCAAAATATAACACTTTGCTGTCTATAGTCACGTAACACACAGTCAAAATTATCAATTTTAAGGCCCATACTAAAATAACACTTAGTCTGAAATATCAAATATACGGCATATAATTAAAAAAAACCCACTCAGTTTGAAACATCAAGATCATGGTATATAGTAAAAATGACTCAGTTCTAATTTTTATCATTCAGGGTTTTCAGATTATTGTCTTCATCTTTATTGTCATATTCACAACGTTTGGTGGATATGTCCTTCTTCATGTGTTTCATTTCAAACTTGAGAGCCTACCCGGAACTTTGAACCACGTTTTTTATTTAATTCACGAGAGTCATTTGCTCTGATTCCTTTAACAATAACTGGGTACACGTGTTAGGACACATAGTATAACAGTTATAGCTGTTGGTTCCCTAAGCTTCTAAGTCACATTCATCTGGAAGTTGCAGGTTTAATCCTAATTGCGGCCGAGTAACCATACAGGAATACTTAACACTTGTTAAAGATTAAAATGCATTATAAAATAACACTCAGTCCAAGTATCAATTTTATGGTATATAGTAAAATAACACTTTGTCCGAAATATCAATTTTACGGTATAGAATAAAATAATATCGAGTTCGAAATATCAAGTTTGCGATATACTGTAAAATAATACTCAACCAGAAATATGAAGTTTAAGGTGCATAGTAAAATCACTCATACGAAATATCCAATTTACGCTATATAGTAAAATACATACATAATAAATAAAATACATAAAATAACATACAGTTCTATTATGTTCATTGTATGTGGTAAAATAAGACTTACTCCGAAATACCAAGTTGAAGGTGAATAGTAAAATAACATTTAGTCGGAAATATTAAGTTTCAGGTGTATAGTAATATAGCGGGCAACCCGAAATATCGGTTTTAAGGTTTTAATGCGAAATATTACATTTAAAGTGTACGGCAAAAAAGGATTCACCTAGAAATGACACGGTTAAAGTAAATTGTAAATGGGCATTCTGACCGAAATATCAAGCTAAATAAATATTGTAAGATAGGAATCTGTCCGAAATATTGAGTTTATAGCGTGTAGTATAAAAGCACTCGTCCGAAATATCGATTTTAAGGTACATAGTAAAATAGACCTTAGCTTGAAATATAAGGTTTGCGATTACAATGTAGTTGAACTGATGAATGTTGGTTTATTATCTTTTTAAATGGCATATCTAATTTCGTGGTTTATTCAAAGCCAAAGTCATCTTAGTTCAGAATGAGGACTGGTATTAATTATCCCATTGCTGCATGAATATGGAGGTTTATAACTTTCCCAGTGATATTAGTCCGAATGTGGGGACTGTATCTCTGTAGAGGGTTAAGACTCTATCTACGACATGTGTGGTGTATGTGACACGAAACTACGTCTGATGGTGAGGCTCTATATCTAGAGCTTTGGGAAATGTAGAGTACCCTTTCATTGTCATTACTTTCGGGTCGTCTCCGAACCAGAATGTTATGACTTGTTGGGGTTCCATCTACGGGTCAAATAAATCTGTTTACTTATTCACGATTCTTGAAACCATTTAACCATGTGTAAACAATACATAGTAATACTTGAAACCATGTAACTGTGTGCAAACAAATTTATTTGTGTTACCAATAATTGGAAATATTTAACTATATGCAAAAAAAATATTAATATTAAATAGAATTGTTAGTGATGGATTAAAATAATTGAAACTACAAGGCTCATTAAATAAGTTTCAAGACATTTTTCGTATGGGCACTGTTATTGATAGTACACTCATAAAACTCTAGTCCTCTTCGAAGTAATCTTCGGCTGTAATGCACTTGTTGTATCGTTCCAACAACTTCTGGAAGGCCCCATGGAAGTTCTCTTGTGTCAGCGTGTCAATGACTTTCGTCACAGCCTCTTTCATCTCCTCAATTTTCTCATAACGATAGCCTCTAAGTTTTTTCTTGAGCCTTTGAGCTTAGGGAATAAAAGTCACAGGGAGCAAGGTCTGGACTATACGGAGGGTGAGGAACTGCTTTGATGCCCATCTTGGTCAAATAGTCTGTGACAAGGATACAGTTGTGGACTGGTGCATTGTCTTGGTGGAAATGCCACTGACCCGATTTGAAGAGTGCTGGCCTCTTCCGACGGAATCTCTTCCTGAACTCCCTTAAAACCACAACAGTATTCCTTGTTGGCTCTCGGTCCAGTGGGAACCCAGTGCATGTAGATCATGCCAGTGCTGTCAAAAAAAGGGGATCATCAAAGTTTGTGAGTGGATTTGCCATGTCTGACTTTCTTGGGTCTGGGAGAGCCAGCATGCTTCCACTGGGAACTCTGTCTCTTGATCTCGGGGTCATAGCAGTAGATCCAGCTTTCATCGCAGGTCACCAGAGCATCAAGAACTGCGGGATCTGAATTGATCAGCTCGACCATCTCCCTGCTGTCATGACAACGTCTTTCATTCTGATCTTCTCTGAGCATTCTTGGAACAAAGTTCACGCAAATCTTCCGCATCTTCAGTTCCTCGTGAATAATTGGGTGTACAGTTCCCACTCTGACATCAAACTCTGCACTTATTGTCTCTATAGATACACGACGGTCTTTGTCCATCAAATTCTTTCTTTGGTCAATCAACTCTGGTCTTCTGACTTCCTTACTCCTCCCACACCTCTCATCATCCCTCACAAACTTGCTGCCTTCTTTGAATCTCTTATGCCACTCAAAAACTGATGCTCGATTCATGCAAGATGCTCCAAAAGCAGTTTGAAGTACTCCATACGTTTCTGTGGCATTTTTCCAAGTTTAAAACAAAATTTTATTGCATATCGTTCTTCTAAAGTGTCCTCTCGTCCAGATTGGATTTTTGAAATTCACCAGCTGTGAAAAATAAACGTTTAGTAGGGTGTATTCCAATTGCTGCTGTAGCTATTCATTTAAACCTGAAATCATAAAATTTGGTCAATCATCTCATAAGATGTATAGCAATGACACAAGTGAATTTTCAAGAGTCTACAACAATTTTAAATGCCTGTACAAAAAAGTATGTAAGAATGCACAAACAAATAAGCACAGGTTCGTTTAAAAATAATGTTACCTATAAACAATTCCCTTAAAAACCATGGGGAGCTTTGGGGAAATGTATAAACAGTATTTGGTTTTAAATAACTGTTAAGAGTTTATATGCCATTAAACTAAATAACCTAACTTAATTTCAAAAGAGAACGTAAAAGCATGACTGGAGTTCAATATCGCTTTTTACAATGTTGCAGAGTAATACGTTAGCCACTGCGCCACGAGAACTTTCCTCAATGACTTTCGTACGAAGACGCTGGGTAAGAAATACGAGAGCTTTGATAAGATAAAGAATTGCATGTATTTACTAACCCTTTTTCGTGTGAGCAGGATGCCACATTATTATATAATTAAGAAGAACACAGATACACGCACACCGAAGATATCAAATATCACCAAACTGGCAATGGATGGACGCTGGCCACTGTATCAGCATGGAAAAACTCTGTCAATGCCACGTTAGGTGGGGTAGGAATGCTTATAGGACCTAGAGCGATAGAAACACTTAATAGCATTGAGAGAATACAACCTAGGATGATGACAGCCACGTTTAATGGCAACCCCAGAGCAACAATCATCTCATGCTACAACCCTACCAATGTTAGCGAAGAAACCAAACTAGCCACCTTCTACGATGAGCTATCCTCTCTAGTGCGTAGCATTCCGAAACACAACCTGCAAGTCATTGGAGGAGATATGAATGTCCAAATCGGGAAAAACAGACATAACAAATACAGCCTACACAACACATCAAATAGAAATGGACAACATCTAACAGATTTCATGATAGAAAATAGATTAACTTGCCTCAATACAAACAATCAAAAAAGAGAGGGAAAATTATGGACTTACACATATGCGAACAACAGTAAAACGCAGATAGACTACGTCTTTATAAAAAAAGAAATGGAAAAATAGCGCGATGAATTACGAGGCATACTCCTCTTTCGAGGGTGTGTCATCCGATCACCGAATAGTCATGGCAAAAATACGACTAAGCCTACGAAAAAACGCCACACGAACAGCGACCACGAAACACTATGACTGGGCCCTCCTTAACAACAGAGATATTAGAGATAAATATGTATTAGAACTAAGAAACAGATTCGAGACACTACAAGAGAAGAAAGAAAAATACCACAAACGACGAATATGAGAATTTCGTTAACGCACACCTCGAGGCGGCATCGAAGTGTATTCCAACAAAACCTAGAACGAAATATAGAGCCCCATTTGAAAGGGAAGAGGTTAGAGAAAAACGTGCAGACGTGAAAACTGCCTCCAAAAGCTATCGGATGAACCCAACAATTGCAAATTCCCGAATACTAAAAAAGGCACAATATCAATTAGCAGGCATATATCTAAAAGAACAAACGGAATTCATACAAAATAAGATAAATAAGATTAGAGACTCGGTGGAAGATAGACAATCTAGGATAGCCTGGCAAGCAATAAACGAAGTGAGTAGAAGGAAAAGAACAGCTAAAGCAAAACTGAAAGCGGCAAACCAACAAGAAAGAATAAAACTGTGGAAACAACATTTTGAAAACCTACTAACTAACCCTCCGAACGTTACGCAGGAACCGATCACCAGAATTATCAATAAGCAATTGGACATTAAACTAGGACCGTTCACCAAAGAAGAACTCAACTCGGTTCTGAGAAAAATTAAAAATAGGAAAGTTGCAGGGCTTGAGGAGCTTCCCCCAGAAGTGTTGAAGACCAGACAATTCGACGACATACTGCTCCGACACTGCAACGCAGTCTATAACCAAAATCCGATAGAAAGATGGACGAAGGGATGCATCCTCCCCTAAAAAGGGTGACCTCGGATTAGCCAAGAACTATCAAGTTATAACACTTACATTCATAGCAGCCAAAATCTACAATGCCCTACAACGAAACGGCATAGTACCCCAAATCGACAAAATCCTGAGGAAAAACCAAAATGGCTTCAGAAGAAACAGGTCCACGACCTCACAAATATTGACCAGCCGTAGAATACTAGAAGGCGTAAGGACAAAACCTACAGGCGACATTACTATTTTTCGATTTTACCAAGGCCTTCGATTCCATTCACAGAGGGAAGATGGAACAAATCCTAATAGCATACGGCCTACCAGAAGAAACCGTAGTAGCAATAACGATTCTCTACAGAAACACCAAAGTAAAAGTGCGTTCACCGGATGGAGACATAGAATACTGCGACATTGTAGCAGGAGTACTACAAGGGGACACGCTAGCCCCATACCGCTTTATCATCTGTCTAGACTACGTACTTAGGACATCGATCGATAACATTAGGGAAAACGGCTACGTGCTAACAAAGAAAAGAAACAGAAGGTACCCCGCAAAAACAATTACCGACGCCGACTACGTCGATGACATAGCGCTACTGGCCAATACACCCAATCAAGCCTAAACACTACTGCATAGCTAGGAACGAGCCGCTGCAGGCATTGGACTCTATGGTAATGCACACAAAACTGAATTTATATGCTTTAATCAGAAAGGTCACATCTCCACACTAGACGGAACCTCTCTGAAACTGGTTGACAAATTCACCTACCTAGGAAGCAGCGTCTCATCAACCGAAAAAGACATCGACACACGGCTAACGAAGGCATGGACAGCTATCGATCGGCTTTCGATCATATGGAAATCAAACCTGACCGATAAAATGAAACGCAGTTTCTTCCAGGCGGAGGTCGTGTCGATACTGCTATATGGATGCACTACTTGGACGCTGACTAAACGGCTGGAGAAGAAGCTAGACGGCAATTATACAAGAATGTTGAGAGCAATATTTAACAACTCCTGGCAGCAATACCCAACAAGGCACCAACTATACAGTCACCAACCACCTATCACGAAAACTATCCAAGCTAGACGAACCAGACATGCCGGACACTGCTGGAGAAGCAAGGACGAGCTCATAAGTGATGTACTCCTGTAGACCCCTGCATATGGCCAATCAAAAGCAGGACGACCAGCTCGAATATACATACATTAGCTATGTGATGATACGGGATGTAACCCTGAAAACCTGACAGAGGCGATGAATGATAGGGAGACGTGGAGAGAGAGGGTCAGGGATATCCGTGCTAGCCGCACGACATGATGATGATGATTTAGTTTGTTAAAGCCATAAACTACTCGGGTCTCGTTGTCCAGGTGTATAGTCAAATGGTGCAGTCTTACGTCCGAGCCTAAATGATATGACATTCATCATCTGTTATAATAAACCCCCAGACAGGAAATGGGGCTGGAGTGTGGATGACGTCATGCCCATAAGAGATGGCCCAGAGAATTTGAGAATTCTGAAAAGAGAGGCTTGAAATCGACCGTTTGAAGGTATTGTTGAGTTTTCTAATGTGGAGAAGTGCATTTGAGTATTTCGGATCTCTATCGGCAGAGATCTTAATCATCACTAGATGCGCTGCGCGTTGTGGGTGGTGTCAGTATAGAATGGATTGCATAGGGTTTTAAGAATTGTATTTCTCTCCTCATGTCACCAAGGACCGACGCCAGAAATTAATAAACCCGTTCGTATCTGAAACGACAGAGTCCGCATATATTTTTTACATGTATCTGTATCGTTATTATTGATATCACTATGGCTATACAACAACATAAGGCCAATTTTTCATGCAAAGTTTCACGGGTTTTAATTTAGAGTTTTCCTTCTCCTAGACCGGTTGACATACCAAGGCTAAAGTGTCCAGTCTTTCCTACTATTTTACCCAAAGTTGGATCCATAGCTTTTCCAAAAATGTGAAATGCTAGCAGACTCGTTCAGGATTTGAACTAGGTTTGCCGTATCCATTTTCACCGACGGTATCCATTACACCACGGGCCGCCACAAGATAAAGAAATGTAAGTGTCCGTTTACTTTTGCCATGTTTCTTAACAAAAGTTCGTGTGAAAGATGTGAAAGTTTGTAAACGTAAGAAAAAGAAATAAATTTAGGAAAGGAAGCAGAAAAGGGGGCAGTAAGTGAAAAAAAAAAATGCACGTTCAAAAGAGGGAGGTAATTTAAAAACGCAAGATTAAAAAAAGAAAAGAATAAAGAAAAATAAAACAAAAATACAAATAAAATTTTAGGATAGAGGTTACATTACAGAGAAAAGCCTGAAGAAAAACCCGCGTATCATTTCTGTTATTTACTCGGTCTTTCTACTGTATCTTTGTGCGTAATGCTGATTATCAAAGTAAGATTAGCTATTTAAAATCAGATATAGAAATAGAAAAGGGGATAGGAACGCTAGCTCAGGCAAAAGTAACCAGCCTCTCGTTTCATTTGCTCCGTTGTTTCTTTGTTTTAATTGTCAATATCTTTGCTTCTTTTTTATGTTTTTTCAACTGATTGTTTTCACCTTAATCTTTTTTCATTAATTTCTGTTTTTTTTTCTTATCTTGTCTTATTCATTTTTATTGTCTTTTTGTTCCCTATTTTCAGTTTCACTTTCGTTCTTGTGGTTTTGTGCTTTCTCAACTCATCCCGTTGCATATTGCATCACTTCATGTCTTCAAATAACCCCTCAAATCTATCATACCAATTTATTTCAGCACTTTTGTTTTCTCTGAATTTGTTAGTATTAAGTTTTCTTTCCTGAAATTTTACTATTTTAAACAAATCTCTCCTTTGTGAGATCTTGTCTTCTTTCAATCAAACTTGTATTCTACAATTTATTTACTGTTTGATCCCCTTCATTCAGTTCTTTTACCAAATTCATTCTTTAAATTTTTCGATTTTTAGTTCTTTATTCTCATTCTTTTATTCTATCGTATTATATCTGCATTTTCCTTTACACATATTTTATTCTTTAGTTTTCTTTTTCATTCTTTTCTTTTTTCTTTCATTTTTTAACGTTTTCCTTTTTTTTTCTTCTTTCAGAATTTCCTTCTTTTGTTTCTTTTCTGTTAATATTTCCTTCTTTTTCTTTCTTTTCTTTTATAAGAAATTTTCTTCTCTATTTCTCCCTTTTCTTCTTTTTTGCTTTAACGTTTTTCTTTTCTTTTTTTTAGCATTTTCCTTTTTTTTTTCTTCTTTCAATATTTTCCCTTTTTATAATATTTTTTCTTTAAAATCTTTTTTTTTCTTTCTTTTCGCTTAGCTTTTTCCTAGTTTAACTTCGTAAGAATTTTTCTTTCTTTTTCTTTCTTTTTTAGCATTTTTCTTCTCTTTCTTTCTTTACTTCAATTATAATTTTTCTCCTATATTTTTCGTTTTCTTTCTTTTATCATTTACTTTCTTTTCTTTTAGACTTTCGTTCTTTTCTTTTTGGATTTTCCTTTTTTCCTTTTAGCAGTTTTCATCATAATTTTCTTTTAGGGTTTTTCTTCTTTTTCCTTTTTACTCATATAGCATTTTACTTTTTCTTTCTTTTCATTAATGTCCATTTAATTTACTTTTTCTTTTCTTTTTTTCTTTTTGTAGCATTTTAGTAGCTATTTTTCCTCTTTTGGCATTTATCTTCCTTTTCTTTCTTTACTTTCATTAGAAGTTTTTTCTTTCTTTTCTTTTTGCTTCATTTCCTTTTTTCTTTTTATTCTTTTAGCATTTTCTTTTTCTTCTTTTCGTATTTTTCTTTCCTTTTTTAACAATGCCTTTTTTCTTTTCTTTTAGGTAATTTTCTTCTTTTTCTTTCTTTATTTCTATTAGATTTTTCTTTTTTACCTTTTCTTATTTTGCTTCTGTTCTTATAGCATTTCTTTCACGATCCTTCTTTCTTCTTTTTGCATTTCCATATTTTTCTTCTTTTCTTCTTCATATCATCATCATCATCATGTCATGCCGCTAGCACAGATTTCCCTAACCCATTCGTCTCTATCGTCCATCGCTTCCAGCCGGTCGTCCATACTACATCCTGTGTTCGTACAGAACTGTTGCTGAAAATTTCTAGCTCGTTGTCCAACACTTGTTCGTCCATGTGAAGGACTCTATAGGAGAATGTCGCTTATGAGTTCGTCCTTACTTCTTCAGCCGTTTCCTGCATGTCTTGTTCTTCTAATTTGGATGTTTTTTAGATGCGAAGTTTGTGGCTGTACAGCAGCTGTTTTGTGGGATGTTACTTCTGTGATTTGTTCAATATAACTCGTAGCATTCACGTGCAATTGTGGTCAAGCTGTTGCTGTAAACGCATAGTCTGCGTCCATGTGGTGCATCCATATAGTAATATGGACACGATTGATGCTTGAAAAAATTGTGTTTCGTTTTATCGGAACCTATCGATAGCTCTCCATGCATTCGCTAGTCAGATATTGATGTCATTTTCTGTAGATGACACGCTGCTTTCGAGGTAGGTGAACTTGATCACTAGTTTCTGAGAACCACCATTTAGTGTAGAGATATCACATGCACTCCATTTTGTCTGAGTTCACATGGAGGCTTATCCCACCTACAGCCCTTTCCAGACTATGCATCAGGGATTCGGCCTGGGCGGGTGTATTGGCCTGAAGCGCAATAGCATTAGTGTAGTCCGCGCCCGTAATAGTTTGTACGGGGAATCATCTGATTTTTGTCTTTTTCCGTGTAAAGTCATTTTCTTTCATTAAATCTATCGACGTTTGAAGTACAATGTCTACGCAGATTATGAACAGATATGGGGCTAATGTGTCCCCTTGCAGAACACCTGCGACAATGATAAAAGCCATAATAATGCTTTTTTTTATAGCATTCTAATTATCCTTTCTTTTCGTCATTTAGGATTTTATCTCAGTTTTCTTTTCTTTTTGGAGCCTTTAAAATGTTTTTTTCCTTTTTCTGGCATTTTCCGTAATTTTTATTCATTTCTCCCTTTGATATTTTTTTTGTAAACCTTTTTTTTATTTCTGTTATTTAGTTTTTAATCGTTTTCCCGTGTTATAGATTTGGTCAGAAACCGATACTTGGTTCTAGTTTGGTTGGTTTCTTCGTTTAATGGCATATCAACTCTTTGTAGGTTATTTAATGCCAAAGCCATTCTCCTAGAAGAATAGTAGTGGTACTATTTAACCCGTAGCTGGGAGGATAAGGGGGTTCATACCTTTCGCAAGGGTATTTGCCTGAAAGTGAACGTAATAGCGCGACTGGAGTACGAACTCGCGTACTACGATTCCGCAGTCCATCGCTTTAACCATTACACCACGAGGACACCCCGATACTTGGTTCTAGTACCATGTAAACCTTTATAAATTCTCAGATGGAAAGGAGACGGAAACCACCGGGCAATCCTTATTGCTCTGAGAAATAGATTTTCTTTCTTTCTTTCTTTCTAATTGTTTTTGGTTTTGCTGCTTTTATATGTCTTCTTTCTTTCTTTCTTTCTTTCTTTCTTTCTTTCTTAAATCATTCATTTTTTTATCTATCAATTTTGTACTTTCACTCACACCTTTTTACATGCTTTCTTTCTTTCTTTCTTTCTAATTGTTTTTGGTTTTGCTGCTTTTATATGTCTTCTTTCTTTCTTTCTTTCTTTCTTTCTTAAATCATTCATTTTTTTATCTATCAATTTTGTACTTTCACTCACACCTTTTTACATGCTTTCTTTCTTTCTTTCTTTCTAATTGTTTTTAGTTTTGCTGCTTTTATATGTCTTCTTTCTTTCTTTCTTTCTTTCTTTCTTTCTTTCTTAAATCATTCATTTTTTTATCTATCAATTTTGTACTTTCACTCACACCTTTTTACATGCTTGATTTCGACTTTCTTTCTTTCTTTCTTTCTTTCTTTCTTTCTTTCTAATTGTTTTTGGTTTTGCTGCTTTTAAATGTCTTCTTTCTTTCTTTCTTTCTTTCTTTCTTTCTTAAATCATTCATTTTTTTATCTATCAATTTTGTACTTTCACTCACACCTTTTTACATGCTTGATTTCTTCATTCATTCTTTCTTTCTTTCTTTCTTTCTTTCTTTCTTAGAGTCTCTCAAATACTCTAAAAATGTAAAGGAACTTGTATTCACAGCTGATGCATGAACACTGCATAAATTCACACTATGATTAGAACATGGCACAAATTTAACTTTTACATTCATGTTTAGTCGAAGACGTTGAACACCACCATGAATTCCAGCCATACTAGCCGCATTATCAAATCCTATCCCACTACATTTTTTAAATCAAGTTTTTTTTTTCAGTCGATCCAAAATTTTTTTTTGATATCATAAGCTTTCATCCCATGCTCAGTGATAAAAACAAGAAATGATTGCCTCACTTCCACCTATTTGTCTTCAACAACGACATCTCGGCTAATGAAGCTCATGTGATCAGTATGAGAAATGTCCGGCGTGCTGTCTAGTATGATCGAAAAATAATTGGCTTTTCGAATTCGATCCAATATATATTCTTTCACGTGTTTTCACAAGATATGAATGAATTCATTTTGGATTTTTGATGACAAATACCTCCGGTTATTATTTACTTCTTTCAAATAATGCTTTCCCTAAACAGAATCATTCTTACTCATTAGTTCAACAACTTTTATAAAGTTACCTATATTGGAACTATATACATTTCCTCGATGACCTCTTAAAGGAATGTTCTGTTTCGTCAGAAACTTCACGACATCAAGTAGCCGAGTTAAAACCTGTCTCCAAATTTCATATTTTGTTCTTACTTGCTTTCAAAGGTTTTCATTTTCAATATCTTGACAGCTTTTTGGTGGTCTGACGAATTTTCATGTTCAGGAATTTTTTAATTAAGCTTCCAGAACTTTTGAAATCCTGGATTTCTTGCTAAACTTGATTCAATTTGCTCTGTCTTTCGGAAGAGGCGACAACAGAAAATATAAAGATATTTGTTTGTCTTTGAACACAGCAACCATAATCTAAAAAGAATCTTTCCATTTTCCATAGTTTTGTAAAACCACTGTTGTAGCATTATTCTCGGGTTATTTCCCCCCGGTCTTACAATCGGAGGAAACAGTTCATCTTTGTTTTGAAACTTTTTATGCCCTGATTTTACAAGTTCAGCAAGCAACAGCACTGAGCAAGTTCGTGGCCAAAATGCGATGTCTTCGTACACAGTAATATCTGTGCTTGCCTGTTCTATTTCTTTATTTCAAGTAACTTCATCAGTTTCTTCTTCATGTTCATACCTGTCCTTACTGCATTTACTGGAGCTCTATTTCTTTGGCACATCATCATTTCCAACTTCAATTTCTTTAACAACGTTAATTCATGCAGTAAATTTCTCTAACTTTTACTTTATATTTATTTCCACCATATTCACATTTTCTCCATGTTCTTCCTCTCCTAGTTCTGACGTATATTCAGCATCCTAGTCTTTGCATTTTGCTTTAACCACATATACCTTCTGTCGGAAACCATGTAAAAATGCTGCACATTTTCTTTCTTCACATTTATAGTGATGGGGATAACATTATTATTATTGTTATTTTGGGGGATTTTAGGTTTAAGTCGGTTTTGCGTTGGTTATGTTCAATCCCAGGTCGAGTCATACCAAAGACTTTAAAAATGGAACTTGATACCACCTTGTTTAACACTCAGCATTATAAGGTACGGTTCAAGGGTAAAGTGGAGCAATCCTGGGAATGGAGTAGCGCCCTCCCCTACACCTTAGTGTAGTAGCTATCGAAAAGGGAGCCTTCGGGTCACCCTCGACTATGGTCGCTAACTTTACTTTCATGTTGGTATTACGTTGGTTGCGTTGGTATTTCGTTGGTGGCATTGGTATTTCGTTGGTAGTTATCCCCTCGCTAAATGTTGATGGAAAATAAAGGTGGTGGAGAAGAACGAAGACGTCGTTAGGTTTTGTTTCAAGGTTTTAATGGCAGCATGAAGTAAAGAGGTTTACACTTGCATGCTGCGAGGTCTCGTAGTAAGGAAAGAAGGTAAGAAGTTGTTAGAGTGTATCATCTAATTTGTTTTTGACTAGAATCCCTTGGTCTAAAGGAATAGACCCAAGGGATCCATGAACTAGATGGCTCTCCTCAGAGTGTATGATGCTGCTACCCTATTCAAGAACAGACATTAAGACGTCCGTTCCCGTTGAGGATTTCTGAGCGAGAGAGAGATTCGCGGGTTTTCTTCAATTTTTGGTGCTACTAGGAAATATGGTTCGGGCTGAATAGGACAAGTCATCCTAATTGGGTGAAAATGTTCGGCGACTCTAACGGTCAAATTGAATTACGCGCCAAACAAAAATTCAAGTTTCTAAAAACTGGTAGCTTTCAGCTTGTGGTGAGCCGTACCACTCAGTTTTTGCCGTTTACTCATTCGAATCATTGAAAAAATAGAAAAAGAAACAAATAGGGAAAGAGGATACTCAACAGCATAGGGAATTTATATTTATCTTACAAAATGCAATTTGACACAAGGCTGAACGTGGGGTTGTAAAAGAGTTGATAATGTTTTAACTATCCCAAACTTAGACCTATTCGCATCTTATGATGGTATAGGGAAGTGTTGTTTAAAAACTAAAAAGAATAAATAATACTGGAGTTTTACCTATGCAGCCAAAGATTGTTAATTTTTTTTCTAAAATTCAGCTTTTAAAATGGACTATCCTTTTTTTTAATACATTTTTCTGGTCCGTTTTTAAAAATTTTATTCTTATATTCAATATAACAATTTAGAATTTAATCCATAGTAATGGTCGTAATAAAAAGAACTGAACATTAGAATTTTATAAGAATTGCTCTACTCTGATACTTGCATTAAAAATTGATTATTCTCCGGAGAACTGACTAACAATTGATTTTTAGGCAAAATTATTTTGCCGGTGTATATTTTTTTAACCTTATGGCGGTATGAAAGCTTCTAATAAAACTAAACTCATAAAGTCAGAAATATTCAATAACAATTAATTAATTTCCATCAGTTCAGCTGGATATTTGAAAAAAATATTCGTATTTTTGAATAAAGTTTTTAAAACAATAAACATAAAAAAGTCAATATTAGATAATTACACTTCTGACGCAACTTGTTTTTTCTCTTTTAGAGATAGAAAACTTTAATCATTTTTTTGTGTTAATACTACTCTCTATAAAAAATTATTTGGATCGATTAAAGAATCTCTTTCCCCCAGACGTGTTTTGGGGGATTCTCTAGTTGAGTTGGAATGGAAATTAGACAGTTTATCCTTAATGATTATATACGAATATTTTAAAAATCGTTGGGAAAGATTTTAAAGCTTAGTATTTGAAAATTTTCATCTAAATAATCTTAGCTTACCTTTTCATATTGCAAACTTAAGATTCTCAGTTAGTCTTGTAATATGAACTAGATTTGATTTTTATGTAGAATGTAGTTATTTTCACATAATTCAAAAATGATAATTTTACGGGAAATCTATTGAAATCTCGGAAAAGCATGATATTTATACAAAACTGAAAGTAAAATCTTTCGAAATGTAAACAAACTTTAAATCACGTATATTTTGTGTTCTACTTTACAACGAATTTTTTTCTTTATTCTAAAATATCTTGAATCTTTTTCTAAGAAAATAACCAATTGAAGAGAAAAAATAACATTCATTTTTAACAAGTTTCAAAGATCCTCAGTTGATGAGTCTGGGAGGAGATTCGACCATTGAGTTAAAGTGGGGTAGAGATTTTATAGTTGATCAGTCTGGTGGGGAGATTCCTCAACTGATCCAATGTTTTATATCAACATTTACCAATAAAAAACAAATCATTGGTTATCTTCAAGATACACACTCCCGAATTTTTCAACGTTTTTTAAGGAATTCAAATTAGAAACAGGAGCCAGCCTCATGCGCTATATGGTCTGCTTTTTTTCGGGAAAATAAACTTGTTTTTCATCTGAATTCTTAAATAATTTTGTTTTCCCATAAATTAATTTAGACATTTTTCAATAAATATATATCAATTAACATTTTTTAATAATAAAATTTGAAAAAATTTTTTTAACAATAATTTGAAAAATTTTTAGAATTGAATCGAAAAGAAATCAAATATCATTTTAGAATTTCTCGAAAAAAAAAAAAGCAGATGAAAAGAGCGTACGAGGCTGACTGCTGCTGCTGCTGCTATTATGAAGAAAGTGTTCCTTAAAAATAAGCTGAGGTTTTTCGATTGCGTATCTTAAAGAAAACCAAATAAGCAAGCTATTGTTCTTTTCATGAATAAATAGTTTAGACTTCTTTCATAACGTTATAGCAGTTATGTAGAAAATAATAACGAGGGGTTTGCTATTTTGCAGGGACTGGAAAAATAACCTCTTCCTAATTTTTAATTCAAATGAAGGCTGTTCTGATCTAAAATGTTTCAATTATTAAAAATAGATTTAAACTAACGTTTTGAAGTTAATAGGTTGTTTTTTTTTTTACCTTGGATAACTGGTCAGTCCAATGCAGTATGTGGGTGCTCTGAGTGTATATGGTGTTTTTTTTTTCCTGGATTGGCACCAGAGACTCATAAAATATACCACGGGTAAACATCATTGGGACAATAAAACAATAAAGCCCCAATATTTCTTAAAACACGTATGCGTTATATACTATAAAAATCAACTCTAATCATTATTTTGATTCAATGATTTGCTCTTAAACTTAATCAGTATCCCGAGATAAGTAAAAATATCGGAAATTTCAATCAATCAAATTATTAATCAAAGATATTTATAACGATGCAAATATTTTCAAATTTTTTGGACAATGAGAAAAAAAAAATTGTAATCTAACAAAAACAATTGAAAAAATGCGATATTTCATTTTATTTCTAATTAATTTTCCGTCCAAAAGAGCTCTGGTTTGCGAAGAAGTGCAACTTTAAAAAAAGGACCAATTTATTTCTCTATAATATAATCTTAAAAATCTTAAGACTTTAACGGAGAAGCCGACTTTTCTTTATTTCAACAAGCAACTTTAGTCTGTATGAAAAATCGAAAATTTTTTAAAAATATATTTAAATATCAGAAAATATGTTCTCTTACATTGGAAAGTTTTAATCGTACATTTTTGATAGGTTAAATAAATCTTTATTTAATTAAAAATATTTCATCTTAAGCAGAAGGGTTAAAAGACTTTCAAAATTCACAGTAAAATTTTTAAGTGAATAAGATGTAGGTAAATTGCATCTGGGGAAATTTGTTTTTGAATCAATCCAAAGAAAAAACAACATTGTTTTTAAATCTTCACTAGAAAAAAAAAAAAAAACACGGGATAAAAATTCTTTGAGTTTTTTTATTAGAATTTTCAAATAACTTCCTCGGGAAGTTCATGTCGTAAATTCATTTTTTTCATATATATGTATGTGGTCGTTTCGTTTTTCATCTTTTGAGAAATGTAAAAATTAGTGATTGGAATGTTTTTAATTAAAATGACCTAGCATTGAAACCCTTACGTTAAATGATAAAAAATATCGTATTAATTTTTTTTTTTTTTATCAAAGAAGCTATTCATTATAAAATTATTTTATTAATGAATAAAATACCAAAAAATTCATTAAAATTTCATCATGTTCGCAATTGATTAAAAAAAACATCTTCGAACATTTCATTTTTATTAAAACTTATTAAAAAACAATCAAAGAATTATTCAAGTCGATTATTGCAAAACAAAAACTTAAATGGTTTCATGTATTTCTATCTAACACGAATAGTTCTATTTTCACTTAAACATTTGTTTACACATATTTAAATGGATATACACACATGATTTTTAAGGGAATAGTTTGTTAGTAATTTCATTTTTTAAATGAGTTAGAACTAACTTGTTTGTACACTAGTATTGCTATTATTTATTCACAATTAAGTAGTTACATTTACTACAATTTAACTGAAATAATTCCATTTAAAATCAATTATTTGTTTGCAGACAGTGATTACAAATATTGTTATTTAAGGCTAATTACTCCATTCAACATTATTCATTTACTTGCGCACAGACCAGTGGTTCCAAGTTTTAATCTGTAACACCACTAATTCAGTTTAGGCACACCAAGAATTTCAAATATTGCTATGTAATACCCATAATTCAATTAGGGCACATAGTTAAATGGTTCCAAGTATTTCGTTGTATCACTAACAATTCAATTAGACAGTCATTTATTTACATAAAGTTAAATGGTCAAAAGGTTTTATTTCTAACAATGCCGTTTTACGTAAGTTATTTGTTTGCACACAATTCAAATGTCAAACAGTTCTATTTGACTCATAGATAGGACCCTTTCAAGTTCTACCCCTCCGGGTCGGAGAGGACCTGAAGGTAAAGAAAGGGTACGTGTTTAGAGGCATATCCAGGACACTTGTTGGGGTAGTCTTACCCCTTTGCAGCGATGCTGTCCATGTATTCTATAGTCCGATCTGACTGGGCTGATCACAGGATGAGTACAGAGGTACTTCGACCAGTATAAAATACGTCAAAATAAAGTGTTGAATATTAAGGGGGCTATATTGAATTAGATAAACGTTTCCGTCATTGTTTATTTCTGTCTTTGTAAATACTGCTTCAGGTTCAATTTTCTTGTGAACACACCTTTTCTTTCAGAAGGTACGTTTAAAGATTTCTTATCTCGAAATGGTTTTCTCTCACAAATTTCAATGATTTTATTCATATTCACTTTCATGACTGGAATTTTATCGATTAAAATAATGAAATATTTTTTCTCTTTAATCTACTTATCAATAAACAGCCCATTCGGCTCGGGCTGTAGAATACATCAGCTATACCTTTGCAGATAGGTACCACTTCCTTGTCATTACTCCCAGGTCTACTCTAACGCGGAGTGTTGGTACTTCTTAGGGTCCCATCTATTGGTAAAATAGAACTGCTTCATCATTAACTATACTTGAAACCATTTAGCGGTATACAAACACATGATTAATTATAAATTTTATAATTAGTATAAGAAATAACTAAAAATATTTAACTCTGTGCAAATAGAACTATTAGTGTTAGATAATTTTTAAAGCATTCAAACTGTGTGCAGCCAAATGAGCTCTGCCACGATTAAAAATAATGTCACCTACAAACTATTTAATTGAAAATCATACATAGTATATGTATAAACAGAATTTAGCATTTAATAACCACTAAGGGTTGATATGGCATTAAATCAAATAACTTAGCCTAAACTAACCTTATAAAAAATATTGTAGTTCTATCTATCTTAGTCTGTTTATTAGGGATATATCTTTGTGTTCATATTTATATACGAGAGTAGGCTGAAACGCTCATAGACTGAAAAGTTTATAAGGTGTTGATGATTTTTTTTGAGCAATGAGATTCAAGCACTGAAACATCGATGTAAGAAGTTTGTGAACCGCAAGCAGGGTTATGTTTGAAATGTACCTCATTTGATTACTATACCTTAGAGTATCTTTGTCAGCCTATGATCTTTTCTACCTACCTTCACACACACACACACACACACACTCACACACACACACACACACACACATATATATATATATATATATATATATGTGTGTGTGTTTTGGGAAATTCATCTACTAATTCCAACCTGAAACTAAGACACTTATGAGAAAACTTGAAAGGATCTTTAATAAATTATAGAGACAGAATTTTTCTTTATAATTTAATTAAATATGCTTAAATGAATGACTGCTACCTAACTACAAACACACACACACACACACACACACACACACACACACACACACACACACACACAGTATTAAACAAGTCCTGGCGACAACACCCCACGAGACTCCAACTATACGGACACTTGCCCCCCATCACAAAAACTATACAAGTTCGACGAACCAGACACGCGGGACACTGCTGGAGAAGCAAGGACGAGCTCATAAGCGATGTACTCCTGTGGACCCCCACTCATGGATGTGCAAGTGTGGGACGACCAGCACGAACTTACATACAGCAGCTATGTGAGGACACGGGTTGTAATCCTGAAGACCTGCCGGAGGCGATGAGTGATAGGGAGAAATGGCGAGAGACGGTCAGGGATATCCGCGCAGGCGGCGCGACATGATGATGATGATATATATATATGTGTGTGTGTGTGTGTGTGTGTGTGTGTGTGTGTGTGTGTGTTTGTAGTTAGGTAGCAGTCATTCATATGAGCATATTTAATTAAATAATAAAGAAAAATTTTGTCTCAATAATTTATTAAAGATCCTTTCAAGTTTTCTCATAAGTGTCTTAGTTTCAGGTAGATGAATTTCCCAAAATTGTCCCGAGCGCTTTTAAATACATCAGTTACTCTGTTTTATCCAACTCTGTGTTTCCATATTTTAGTTATGGTATAAACTTTCAAAAACTTTCAAAACTCTTTTTTTTTTAAAAATACAAACACCCCTTACACAAGCAAGCAACCCCTGATGATGGTCTATGATGAGTGCGAAAGCGCTCGGGGCAATTAATGAAATATATATAGCGGACATATATATATATATATATATATATATATATATATATATATATATATATATATATAAATAGCTGTCCGCTATTAAAAAAAAAATGAAAATATTTAGGAAAAAATGAAGACATGGAACTTTTTTCTGGGGAATGTAAATATGTTTATCACAAGAAATTTCTTCTAGAACACAAGAGAGAAAATAGTTACCGAATGTTTCTGATAATTTAGGACTAATCTCCTAGACAAAAATAGTTTTCCAAATTAATTTGTTTCTCATTAAAACAGAAAACAACATTGTATAGAACAAGTGAGGTATTCTTCGTCAAATACATTACAAAAGTCCTTTTAATGAGAAGCCACTTATTTTCGTCAATATATCACCATTTCTATTTGAGTTCCTTTGAAATAATGTTGAGTCACATAAATTTAGTGCTGCTGAAATATTTAAGGGCCTGTTTATTATTTTTATCTGTTTTCTTTTTTGGTTGTGTTGGACAGTATGGGTCTAAACAATTACATGAAAAACAATCTCTACTCCTTACTATGCAAGTGTTGCGTAGCCATATACACGAATATGGCCAGGTGCGAAATAGACATGTAATGTTCATTACTATAGACTATATAAAGAACATAGGAATCTCGGCATTCGAAAACACGTAACGACTTCTCGTTCAGGTACGAAACCTTTTTATTAACTTTGAGTTAAAGGTTTCGACGTAAGGAGGAGAGACACAATCTTCTATGCTGACTTATTCATTTGGCCCCCAACTCGAGCGGCCCCCATCGGGCGCACGTTCGCCTCGCGCCTGCCAGCTCCAAAATTGATCCTTCTCGTTTGGCGTCTAAAACCCTACTCTTATTTTCTTCAAATTCTCACACAAACTTCCGCGTGCTTCCGGTGCGTGACGTCACCCGCACCTTGTCACCCAGTATCGTCTCGGACTGTTATGACATCTGAGTGACACCTCCATCCGCTCGCGCGCACCCGCGTTAACACCTGCTTCAATCTTACACCCAAACAACCCATGTGCTGAGCCGAAAGGTTCTCAGCCTAACTAAACTGAAAGGCATGAACCGAAATCCCTCGGCTATTTCATAACACAAGTGCATGATACCAGATTCAAAATTCAATATATATATGTATTGTATCGTCAGACATATTCTGATTACAATGTCAAAATTTCGAGTTAAGTGTTGACAGAAGAGTGTTCACATAAAAATTGTATTTACTCCATAGATACCAAAGCAATATCTGATCGTTTGTTTGTTTTGTGGATGCATGCGTTCGTATATGTGTCCGGAATTGTATAAGTTCAGATGTATCCGTGCGCATTTATATGCATATATAGAGAGAAAGAGAAAGTGATGGGGGAGGGGAAATCCAAACTAAAGTTATGCTTGCTCAATTAAGAGCAATCCAAACACAACAATTATCTCATGCTACAATTCCACTAATAACAGTGATGACTCTAAAGAAACCCATGGAGATCACTACTTATTTTTATCCTATTTACCAACCCCTCCGCTCGGGCAGGATATGACACAAGGTCAAATTTTAAGCGGAGTTTAACAGGTTTTAATTCAGAGTTTTCCTTCTCCTAGACTAGTTGCCTAACCAAGGCTGAAGAACCTAGTCTGCCCTACTATTTACCCATAGCTGGAGGGAGATACTACTTTTTTTTATAACGAACAGTCTTCCTTTGTCAAATACATTCCCAGACACAACGTTCTGTACGCTTTAGCACTAAATTTCAAAGGAAGGAAAAGAAACTATGAACTTACATTTATCGAAATAACTCAAAAGCATTGGTAGATTGTATATCTATAAACAAAAATGAGATAAACAGTGTTTTGAACTTTAAGGCATACTCCTCTTTTGAAGGTGTGTCTTCCGATCACAGAGTCACCACAGCAAAGATTCGCTTGAGTCGACAAGAGACAAGTTGACAAGTCATTAGGTTTTAGCTCGTCTTCGCTTCCCAAATATACGCAATCAATACATGGTAACCGTGAGAAACAAGTTTGATACTTTTCGGGAGACATACGCCAAATAGCGAATAGGAAAAAAAATTATCACTGCTCACTTAGAGTGCATACTAACGAAACCAAGTGCCAAATGTAGAACTCCCTGGGAGTCAAGAGCAGTTTAGGAAAAAACGAGATAATACAAAGAAATGTGTAACGTCGTAATGGGTTTTTGAAATGAATTGTAGTTAAAAAGTATATTATTTTGACGAGAAAGGATTTTCACAAAAGCGAACTATCATTGGAAAAGAAAGAAAAGCAAATGTATTGTTATTGTTTAACCTTAAACCAGTCACCAGGACAGTGGGCTGTTTTGACAGATCAAGGCCACTTGTCAATTAGCCACAGCTACTTTGCTAGAATTAGAATAAAACTTCGATGAAATTTATATTCTTTAAACAATCCCAAATTAGAAGAAAATTGATGTTGTTTGTTTGTTTGGGTTTATGGCATATCAGCCTTTGTAGGTTATTTAATGTCAAATTCATTTTAATACAAATAAACAGTTCTATTTCTAACAATTCAGTTTAGCATAAGTTCACAGTTTAATTGTTAAAAACATATCTATTTCAAACTATTCAGTTTAGTCAAACAGTTCTATTTCAAACAATCCAGTTTAATATAGGTATAATTTTTGTTTACACACAGTAAAAAATCAGTTCCATTTGAAACAATTCAGTTTAGCATAGTTACGTAGTTTACAGGTCAAAACTGTTCTATTTCAAGCAATTCAGTTGAGCATAAGTACAGTTTAGTTTTATTGGATCCATAGATAGGACTACCACAGGTACTACCACTCCGGATCAGAGTGGACCAGATAATGATTGCAACGAAGGAGTAATCCACATTCCACAAGGCTTCAGCATTACTGAAGCCTCACCATCAGATTATTTAGTGTCATATTAAGGACACCCGTTAGGGGATCTTATCCCTCTGCAGAAATGCAGTCGGTGTATTCTACAGCCCCAGCCAACTAGGCAAGATATTTTCCCCGTCTCTACTCTCAGCTGATGATGTATATAAAATGACAGAGTTTATCCTAGGCAGCAGTTGACCACAAGAGACAGATTAAGAATAGCATGTGAGTCGGTGAGCATTTTCTCTGGAGCTCAAAGTTATGACCTTATACCAGACAGTCCGAAGTATAGGAAGCGAAGAAAGCCGACCATAATACGACGCTATAAGAAGGCAAAGAAGCTTAATGTAATAAGCACTTGTGAAGTAGTACTAACGATTGTGGAAAGCTAACATAACCGCCACTTAAGATTGCCCTGTACCATACTATAGACAGCCCAAGATAGAGATGCCTAAAACTTTTCCGAAGAATTTACAGACTGTTCATACGTGAACTGATCTTTGACTAAAGCTTGCCACCTACGGGATTAGTGAATATACGTATCATTTTTGAAAGACATTTTTTTAATATTCTAAATATTGTCATTTTGCAAGCCGTATTTTGTTCTCGGTATCTTGGCGTCAACTTTTAATTCTTTTTTTTACATTCCTAATTCTGGGGGCTCATTCATTTATTCTAGACCGGCAACTCCAACTAGAGATTGATCTGTAGTCTGGATAAAAAACACAACGTGGACAGATAACGAATCGGTCGTGTCATCCGAAGATTTATCCTAATAGTGGAACCATCAACAGATTGGAAACTGAATCACCTTCGTTTTTAGCAGGGACGGCTGTGCCATCATACGAAAATAATAAATTCTGAAAATACTAATATCCGAACAGAAATGGTGAATATCTACCAGACTTATCTATCTGGAAAAGAATTGTACGCTTAAGCACTAAATTTCAAAGGAAGGAAAAGAAACTATGGACTTACATTTATCGAAATAACTCAAAAGCATTGGTAGATTGTATATCTATAAACAAAAATGAGATAAACAGTGTTTTGAACTTTAAGGCATACTCCTCTTTTGAAGGTGTGTCTTCCGATCACAGAGTCACCACAGCAAAGATTCGCTTGAGTCGACAAGAGACAAGTTGACAAGTCATTAGGTTTTAACTCGTCTTCGCTTCCCAAATATACGCAATCAATACATGGTAACCGTGAGAAACAAGTTTGATACTTTTCAGGAGACCTACGCCAAATAGCGAATAGGAAAAAAAATTATCACTGCTCACTTAGAGTGCATACTAACGAAACCAAGTGCCAAATGTAGAACTCCCTGGGAGTCAACAGCAGTTTAGGAAAAAACGAGATAACACAAAGAAATGTATCCTAATTTGATAAAAGAAACCCTACAAATACCAATGTTTTGAAACTTAAGAAAACCCCGACAGAACTAATAAATACATAACAAAAAAGCAACTAGAATACATTCAAGGCTAAATCAATTAGATCAGTAATTTGTAAGATATACACACACGATTTGCATGTAAGAGAGTAAATGAAATTAGCAGAAGGAAAATCACCGCGAGAGCTTACCTACCAGCTGACATTTAATGAAAAATACATGTCTCGAATCTGCTTAGAAACCCTACTGAAGCCATGTATAAACCTACTGAAAAATTTATTCATGACCAACAAGACATCAAACTTGACACTTTACAGAGGAAGATCTTGACGTTGTACTGAAAAAAAAAATCAAAAGCAAAAAAGCTGCAAGCTTCAACGGAATAATTCCTCAAGATTGGAAGATAAGGAAATTTGAAGACATACTTCTCAATCGTATTCGATCCGAAGTTGAGAAAATTCATATGCAAAATAAGAACAGTTTAAAAAAAAATCAATATACAATGTCTCAGATTCTGATTATTCACTGAAATATCGAAGGAATACGAGCAAAAAAAAAAATAATCTTGAAGCCACACTGTTCTTTGTAGATTTCTCTAAGGTATTCGATTCGTACACGGAAGTAAGATAAAGCAAATATTTTTTCCCCTCAAAGAAACCCTCACCGCTATATTGATGTTTTTCAAAAGCACGAAAGCAAGAGTTCGCTTATCCGATTGTGACCCTAATTTCTTTGATATTATCAAAGGAGTCTTCCAGGAGATAAATCAGCACAATCTGTATTTATAATCTATCTAGATTACAAACTATGAATATCAGTAGACATTATAAAAGAAAATTGTTTTACATAAAAAAAGGGAAGAAACAGGCGATATCACGTTAGAAATTATTACGGATGCAGACTACGCATGTAATCTTGTGCTTCTCAAAAATACATCCAGCTAAATTAAATTCCTACTGGATTGCCTGGAAAAGACAAGTGAACTCAGAAAAAAACTGAGTGCATATGTCTTAAACAAGATGGGCCCAACTCAACATTAAATGACCATCCTCAGAAATTAGGGAATCCTTTCACATACCAATATCTCATCTTCTGAAAGCGATTCAGTGTATGCATAGGTACTATTTACCAACCCCTCCGCTCGGGCAGGATATGACACAAGGTCAATTTTTAAGCGGAGTTTAACAGGTTTGAATTCAGAGTTTTCCTTCTCCTAGACTAGTTGCCTAACCAAGGCTGAAGAACCTAGTCTGTCCTACTATTTACCCATAGCTGGAGGGACAATAATTGGAATCATACCTTTCCCAAGGGTATTAGTGCAATGTGAAATGCAATCGGTCTCGTCCAGGATTTGAACTCGTATCGCCGCGATCATTTCCTACGGCGATAACGACTACACCACGGGCACCTCAGTGTATGCATAGGTAAACTGTTATCTATCATATGGAAAGCTGATCTGTACGATAAAATAAAAAGATAATTTTTCCAAGCTGAAGCTATATCAGTACTACTGTATGATTGAACTACCTGGACTCTGAAAAAACGCACGGAGAAAAAGCTAGAGGAGCCCTAATCAACAATTT
>OY757909.1:63432368-63437368 GCA_963585895.1 Sepioteuthis lessoniana | reverse complement strand
TAAATTCTGTTTAGTAATTCACCCGATAATTCCCAAAATGCCCAGTGAAGTTCTTTTTCGTACCATTATTTCTGAAATCAACCAATTTGATCTCTTTTTTAAACTATTGCTGTTTTTGATCTGATAAGGCCATTTGGTTCAAATATATTTACACTTTTAGCAAAATCTCCAGTTGGTGAGTAACCACAGTTTTTAAAATATATCTTGACTGAAAATTTCCAATTTGAGGGGAAAGATTGGAAAGATTTATTATAAGAAATTTTATTAATTCTTTTCAATGATATTACCAATCATTCTTCTTTCTAGGAAAGTAGATAATCCCCATTTCTCTAATTTCTGCCTGAAACTGTAATCTTTTACACGTTTTGTTATTTTTATCACTCTTCTTTGTATTCCATCCAATTTCTAGGAGTAAGATTATTCTGAAATAAATAAAGAAAGAAAGAACGATTAAAAGAAAGAATCTGTCTTAGAGATTAAATATTAGCTTATATCCTATCGTTACCAGTGATTAGTGTTTGACCTCATATAAAAGATTAGGATTTCAAATGCTGATTTTCAAGTTGGCTAGGCCGCTCACATAAGGAAAATTAGCGTAATATAATCTTCCACTTCTCTGAAAACGTAACATAACCATTATCATGGAAAGAAATGGAATCGATGATCCGAGTTCAAATCCTCGACGGGCTGATTGCATTTCCCTTTGCTTTACTACGCTTGCTCCAACGCACTCCTTGCAATCGATGTTGCATATTGACCTCCGACCCAGCCAAGCTGTCAAAAGAATAAATGCACCTGTGTAAATAACAGGTGCATCCGGTCGAAGATATCAGGGGGCGACCTTGACTGTCGAGGGGTTGAATTGAGTGCGAATTGTGACGCTCGCAGGAAGTAGGTGTACGTCAAATTATTATATAACTCCGCCGAAAGGAAGTTCAGATCAGTTGGAGAGAAGATGCTGGAATGAGAGCCATGTCCCAGCAGAGGCTGGGCCCCCAGGTCCCCGGTTAAGCAGCCCAGGAGAACGGGAAAGAAATACTGTTATAGCCAGAAGAGTTAGGGCTCAATATGTTGCAGTCTTTGTTCAGTCTCCAACTCACCTCTCACTCAATAATATCCTTCGTAACCCTTTCGAACCCTTTCAAATAAAGTGAGAGGTATATTTTTCTAAAGAACTGTGTCCGCTCGTCTTTATTGTGTTGAATATGTTTCTGCGTGTATATGTGTATGTATAGTTGGTTGTGACTATACAACATCGATACATAGTTGTGTGAACTGGATTCTTTTGGCAATCAGTCAAGGAGAGAGAAACCTCTGAATTCAAACCAGCTTTACTCTGCTTAAGCATTAACTTTTGTCACATCCACACTATTGGGGAGGGGTCGGTTACATATATACAGTCTTTCTTTTCCAGTTCTCTATATTTGTCTTTATTCGGAGTAAGCTAATTCTAAAAGAAAGAAAGAACGAAAGAAAGAAAGGAAGAAAGAAAAAAAGAAAACAGAAACAGGAAAATAATTAATTTAATTGGATAAGAAAATAGAAAAGTGCTTATAGGAATAAAATTTAAACTGTTAGCAAAACTTAAAAACACCTAAAATAAACAGTAAAATGGAAAATAGATTTAGAAAAATAAAATAAAACAAAAAAATAAATAACAGAAAATAAAATTATGATAAAAAAATTAATGTAATGATATGAATTCAAGTTTTTGAATGACAATTTCTTCTATATATTTCTCAACTGTTGAAAATTATTTTGTGTCAACAGGAAGAAACTGAATAATTCTAATCCACCTTGCGGCTTTTCTAAGATAAAAAAAATAGTTAACTCCCTTGTTTTCCCAAATCCTATTTTTGCTTTTACTGATTTTTATCTTCATCCCATTCTAGAAAAAACGTTACACATTACCTTAAAATTACTATTTCATCTATAAGTTCATTTTTTAATAACGTTTTATTTTTCTTCTTTTTCTTGTTTTTACTTTAGATTTTTATACAGATGTTTTAAAATGCGCCAGTTATATTTCTCTCCTTTTAGGCTTCAGTATACATAGGTGTTTACAGTAAGACAAAAGAAAATTGGGCTATGATTATTGAGTAGGTTGTGGGAAGGGGGAAACAGAGTCAATAATTTGATATGATGAAGATAACAGACAACTAGAGAGAGAGAGAGAGAATGCAGAGAGAGAGAGAGAGAGAGAGAGAGAGAGAGAGAGAGAGAGAGAGAGAGAGAGGAGATGGATATTTTTTAAAATAATCTAAATAAGGGTTTCTGAGTAACATGAAATATTTAAGATTGTGATCTGCCAAAAAAAAGAAAAAAAAAAGAAAAATTATCTGAAAAAAAAATTATGTTATTGCCAATTATTAGGATGAAGAAATCACAGTCCAAAAGAACTAGGAATTTCCCAAAAAGAGTTTCTAATCTGAAAAGCTAATAACCATATACAATCTCGTCACTCTGAGTATATTTTTTCCAATTTTAAATAGTTTTCCTAAATTCCACCATCTTTCCCTCTTCAACGTTTTTTTTACATTGAATATCAGAGACATCTTAAATCATTTTATCTTCCTTCTATTTGTATTTTTCTTCGAAAAATGTTTTAAAAAATTCCTACATTATTATTTAGAATTATTTACCCATGTTTATCATTAAGTCTTCGTTCTTATATTTATTGTCTTTTTTCTTTTTTACATAACCGGTGTTATATTTTTTCTTATTCCATAAAAAAGACCCCTATACACATAAGCACACATCAGACAAACCTCGATACATTCACACACACACACACACACACACACACACACACACACACACACACACACACACACACACAAACACACACACACACACACACAAGTGGTTGTGGATTAATCAAACGGAGACTGACACTTATTAACTGAAATTTCAACTGCAATTTTTAAGGAAATAAATTTCTAACTTCATGATATATGAAAAAGCAATGGGGTAAATATAAACAAACAATAAGACTATGTTGAAAATTAAATATTGCCGAATAAAATAATGTGTTTTTCTTATGCATTCACAAATTAACGTACACACACACGCACACACACACACACGCGCGCGCGCGTATATATATATATATATATATATATATATATATATATATATATATATATATGATCCTCATCAATGCATACCGATAGTACAAATTCATTTAACTCTCCCCATTCATATCCATCGGCCACTGCTTATAGTAAGTCCCATAGATGACTACTAGTGTCTGAACAGAGTTGATGAATGTAAGTTTTTGCTGTAAGGCTAGCACTGGTATACTATCATTGGTGTGTCCAAGGGTAGGAGTCCATCGGAAACGTCACTTATGAATTCTTTCTTACTTCTTCGGCATATCTTGCGTGTATTAATTGGATAGTTTGCGAGATGAGAGGTAATTTGCTGCACAACTGCTGTTTTGTAGGGTTACATGTAGGATTTGTTCAAAACAATACGCAGGATCTTGCGTAGTTGCAATCAAGCTTTTTCTTTAATCGTTTTTTTTTTTAGAGTTCAGTTGGTGCAAGCGTCTTAGTGTCTGAAATGGTTTAAGAGAGTCACTTCAAAAGCAATGGATCAGCCAGATGATCAGGTATACCACCCATTACCGGCCTAAATTCAAGAACATAATTTAACATGAAAATGTCTTAGATTCAGTTAGGTTGTATCAAAGGGAAGTACATACCCCTACTCAGAGAAGTTCTGACAAAACAATCCATATTTATTTACACTCAACTAAAGCAGAAATTAAACAAGTGATTTAATTTAATTTTAAATTGTCTGAGCATACTGTTTATGTCGTTTGTGGCCGGTGTTTTTCAATATCATTAACAACAGGTACCCCTCACTGTAACATTACTAGCATTTTATATTTATCACTTGGATGGAAAAATATTAACTCGAATTAAAACTTGATGTATTGCACCAATTAAAATTAATCTTAAAATAGTGAAAGAAATTCATCTATGAACAAATTAAATAATTCAATTAAATGTAAGAGCATTTTTACCCCTAAGGCTCAGTCATATCTGGCCAGATGTAGACCAGTTTTTAAAGAATTGTTTGAATCTTTTGAATAGATTTTAAACTATACTTGTCCAATATTTTTTTCCGCCTGTATGGCTCTGAGGCTTGGGAACGTCAGAAGTAACGAAGGTGATATGATTGCATTACTGACAATTTTAATGAAAATGTCTTCAGAATGGTACGAGTATGGGAATTTGGGAAGTAATGAGATATGATACTCAATTGCATGACTTAGTGGGATGCTGAATGAAAGACATTGCAAATCAATGTCTGAAAATGACAACCTGTGTTATAGAAACAAGATAAATCTTTTGTTATTTACGATTTTGATAAAAAGCACTAATTGGGACAACATGTGCCCCAGGTGACACTTTATGAGGAGTAGAATTTTGCACGTAAAAAAAAAAGTTGAAGACACGATCATTCATTTTCATGTTATGGTGTTTGAAAGAAGAAATCGAATATTTTATTTTGTTAATTCAATCTTTTTTAACATTCGTTTCTTTTTGTTTGGAAGATCACAAACACATGGCATACCGCTCTGTCGTAGTCCTTAGCTTTTAATAAGCTCGGGCAGTACTTTAATCTGGCCCAACTGTGAGCAACCTCTTGTTGAGACTACAAGACCACACCGGGACATTCCAAGAGACATCCTCACGATATTTTATATTTTCTTTACAAACAATATATAAATTTCCCGCTCAGGTTCGTTTAAAAGTGTTATCAACAAAATTGTGTTTACAAATTATGTACATGTAATATGTATGTATAAAGACGATTTAGCATTAACCATACAATGGT
Organism: Sepioteuthis lessoniana; assembly: GCA_963585895.1. Taxonomy (NCBI): domain Eukaryota; kingdom Metazoa; phylum Mollusca; class Cephalopoda; order Myopsida; family Loliginidae; genus Sepioteuthis; species Sepioteuthis lessoniana. The sequence continues at coordinate 63,432,520 of OY757909.1, read as the reverse complement.
TGATATGCGATAAAATCCGACCAAACCAAATCATATATATGTAATATATATTCATAAAGACGATTCGGCGTCAAATAATCTACAATGGTTGATATGCCATAAAACTCAACCAAACCAAATCCTACATATTCAATAAATATGTATAAAGAGGA
>OY757909.1:63302368-63427368 GCA_963585895.1 Sepioteuthis lessoniana | reverse complement strand
ATGAGAAACAGAAGTACATAGTCAGTAATGCATATACGTACCAAAACATACTTAATTCGTTTATATATTCCTACAGACACACGTGCCTACATATGTGCATCTTATCATATACAAATATTCGTTGATACATATAATGCATTCATCCACTTTTAATTCTAAGCCGAAACAATTAATAAAATTAATCAAATATATACTATTTTATTTTATCTCCGAAGTTCAAATTAATCACACGTATTTGATAAGTTTTATGCCACGAATTATCCAGAAATACGAAGAGAATAAATATAAGAAAGAAAGAAAGAAAGAAAGAAAGAAAGAAAGAAAGAAAGGGATAGTTAACCGGATAAAGACTTAAGGAATGATTAAATACATAAATATGAAAATATTTGAAAACTGGAAGAAGTTGAGTGAAAGGAATGGAAAGGCATGAAGGATCGATAAGAAATGCATCGTAAAAGGAAGAAAAATATGGAGGTTAGATAGCAAGCGTTAAAAATTTACTGAAACGAAAGAAAGAAAGAAAGAAAGAAAGAAAGAAAGAAAAATCTAATAATTAAAGAAAGTCAGTAAAAGAATGAAAGGAGACGTACACAAAAAGAAAGAATAGGTAAAAAGATAGAAAGGAAAAAAAAAAGAACTGATAATTACTAAAGACAGGATCAGAAGAAAGAAAAGGAAACGATATTAGAAAAAAAGAAAGAAAGAAAGAAAGAAAGAAAGAAAAGTGAGGAGAGTATTATCTCACTAGATAGATAGATAGATAGATAGATAGATAGATAGATAGATAAAAAAATGAAAGAAAGACAATAAGAGAAAGACAGAAAAAGAAAAATTAAAGCAGAGTAACATTAAAAAGAAAAATGGGTAAAACAACACGAAGAAAAAGAGAAGAAATGTTAATTATAGAAACGGGATGATAAAAATAAAAAAATGGAAGATTATTTTAAGAAAGAAAGAAAGAAAGAAAGAAAGAAAGAAAGAAAGAAAGAAAAGCCAGGAAAATTGATTGGTTCATGAATTAGATAGACAGATACATAGATAATGAGTTTTGAAAAGAGAGAGAGAAATACTAATAGAAAGAACGTAGAAAGAATCGAAAGAAAAAAGAAAAAGAAAAAAAGAACTAGTAAGATAAAAAAGACAGGAAAACAAAGAAGGAAGTAGGATAACATAAAAAATGAATGGGTAAAAAGAAAAAAAAGAAAAACAAAGATGCGAATGAGGAAAAAGAAATTATTCTTTCAAGAAAGAAAGAAAGAAAGAAAGAAAGAAAGAAAGAAAGAGATTTTACAGATGACATCTCCATGAGAAGGAAATTGAAGAGAAACTTCCAGAAATTACTGAAAATAGAAAAGAAAGAACGAAAGGAATTTCAAAACCCGAAGGAAGGATAAAAATACGAAACATAATCGGTGTGTATTAAATCAAATAAAAGAAAGTGGAAATATCTAAAGAAGCAACAAAGAAAGATAAACAAACAAACAAACAAAAATTTAGAGAGAATTCTGAAAAGAAAAAGCAAAAAAGAAAAAAGATTTTGGGACGGGAAAGTCGAAGAAAAATTAAAAGATTAGAAAAGATTGAGTTACTTATAAGTTTTGAATCGCTGAATCAATAAATTGTCTAATCTGTGAAATTTACTGAATTAAATAGAAACAAATTTATCGTTTGATAAATTCCTACTTTTTGCTTCCGAGTTTATCGTCTGATAAAATATGAAGGGAAGAGAAATTAAGAACAAATTGATTCATGATTAAATTTTTCACCTTTCGATAAATATCGTCATTAAGAGAGACTCAACTCGTTTTCATTCACTGTTCATCAACATTTTTCATGCACATTGAAGTACACACCATTAGCAGTATTATAATAATGACGTGTGTAAACACACATCATTACCTTACCTCTTTTTATTTCCACGACACACATGCGCATTAAAAAATGTATTTATTAGGCCCGTCTAGAAAGTAATGAGATTGATTTTTTTATCTTTTAATTTTCTTATTGTCAACGCTTGATTGAAAATCAGCTGATTAACAGTCGAGTACATTCAGTTAGTACTTGCCTTTCAGAGTTCAACTTCTACTGAAACATTTTGGCTTCTTACAAGAGGAGGTACATTTAGTAAAACAGTTATCCACGAAGGGGATGGATTCGAATACTCGAGTTCTTATCTAGGTCGACGCTCTTTGCCCTTTTCTTCAAAATAATGCCCCTAGGATAGGCATGAAACAATCTCTTCCCTGCCCCACAATAGGTAAATAGTTGGGAAAACTCTGAATTCAAATCAGCGGTATTCTGCTCAACAAATAGGCCTCTATATCCCATCCTGTTCATGAAGGAAGGGGTACATTACATATATACAAGAGTGCTTATTAAGTGAAATTTAAACCTGGATTATAGTCAATTAAAAGGAGAATATGACAAATACCATGTGTGTAATCAGATCAGATCTATATTTCATAATGAGAATTGTTGATGAAGAGTTGATATTTTTTAAAAAACGTCAGTCTCATTAGTTTGATTGATTCTTATTTCCATTTTTATTTCTCGGAGGTTGCAAGTTTTTCAGTCTTGAAACTCTTTAAGCAAATTTTCCAACGGTGTATTTCACTTTATTATACCACACCAATAACACCTTTTCTCTAGTTCATCTTCCTTATTGTCTTTATTCTGTTTGTATATCTCTCTCAGTATTCTTGAAAGCTTGCTACGGATATGACAAGCAAGATATCTGTTTTCGACGTTGATATTGTCCCAGTTAACTTTTGTATGGCTTGTCAGACCTGCTGCAAATGCACATATTCTGTCACAAAATTGACACTATGAATTACTTGTAGGTTGCTGTGGAAGTACCTGTAAAAAATCAGTATGCGATTGTTTGCTATCATGAGATCTCATGATTTGCAAGTCCGGATTTGGACAAAAAATACCCCTACTGCAGATGTTATAAACATGTTCAGGCTGAAAAGTGTCAGAAACCTAGGTCAAGTCCTTTTTCTGAACTACTTCTTTTAACGATATATATATATATATATATATATATATAACTTTGTACACACACACACACACACACACACACACACACACACACACACACACATATATATATATATATATATAATTCTTTTCTTCCGTAAACTTCCCTTCCACTTCTTCCCACTTTTTCTATAAATGTATATAACTCTTCAATATGTTTGTCATTTCATTGATCGGTCCTTCTGGGATAGCTCCATCTGGGGCCAAAAATATGGTGCATTCTTGAATTCATTCTATCCAGATGTCAAGGGACTCAGATGAAGACTTGAACGGATCAAAGATGAAATAAGTAGAAACGAGGTGTCAGTCCTTTTAAATAAAACGGGTAAAATAGAAAATACCGCCGAGATATGTATGCATTCATGTATAAACAAAATTTTGCTTAAATAACCCATAAGGTTCTATATTCCATGAAACTCAATTGAATCAAAACAACCATTAATTTTTCGCTTCCGTTTTTATTTTTTTAGATTTTATTTTCTATGCCGCAAACTAAAGTGGACTGGGCAATCTCTATGAAGTAAGCAGCACTATGGCGCCATTCACTCCTTCAGAATGTAGAAAGGGTATACTATACTGCTTGGCATTCATAGCAGAATTTTCAAGAGAAAATATTTCACTGTGTTCGGGTGTGAATTTAAAGATAGGGCCGAGGATAATTTCAATGATAATTACGAAACCTCACTCTTATTTTTCTGCCAAAAACAAAACTCCCGAATTCGTTGATGAGATTCACACCATGATTGACGACAACCCTAAATAACCATAACCATAACCAGAGGTGCCCGTGGTGTAATCGTTATCGTCGTAGGAAATCCTGGACGAGACTGATTGCATTTCACATAGCACTAATACCCTTGGGAAAGATATGAATCCAATTATTCTCCCTCCAGCTATGGGTAAATAGTAGGACAGACTAGGTTCTTCAGCCTTGGTGAGGCAACTAGTCTAGGAGAAGGAAAACTCTGAATTCAAACCTGTTAAACTCCGCTTAAAATTTGACCTTGTGTCATATCCTGCTCGAGCGGAGGGGTTGGTAAATAGGATAACCATAACCAGAAATATTGGAGCTTCAGAGGATTTTTTCATCGAGCTGTTAGTGCATGAAGACATGCGATATTTCTCATACAAGATGAGGAAATGGCAATTTTTATCGCAAGCAACGAAGGACAATCATAAAAACCACATTGCAAAACTTTTGAATAAACTTAAGCATTCCAACCAAAGAAGCTTTACATTTTCTCTGATGAGAATAATGGTTTGGTTTGGTTTGGTGGGTTTTATGGCATATCAACCTTTGTAGGCTATTTAACGCCAAATCCATTTTTATGTAAATAATCTGTTCTATTTAAAACAATTCATTTTAGCATAAATACACAGTTTAATTGTCAAAATCATTTATTTCAAACTATTCAAGAAGTTATATGTAACAATTCAGTCAAGTGTAAATACAATTTTAATGTCGAAAAACAGTTCTATTTGAAATAATTCAGTTAAGCATAAGCATGCAGTTTAAATGTAAGTTGGCGACCACAGTCGAGGATGACCCGAAGGTTCCCTTTTCGATAGCTACTGCACCAAGGTGTAGGAGAGGGCGCTACTCCTTTCCCTGGAGTTTAAATGTAAGTACGGTTTAATTGTCAAAACATTTCTATTTCAAGCTATTTAGTTTACTCAAACAATTCAGTTTAGCATAAGAATGCTGTTAGTTCTATTCAACCCATCGATAGGGCCCCATCAGGTGCTACCACTCAGGGCCAGAGTGGACCTGGGAGCGATGGCAATGAAGGGGCACTCCGCCCTCCCCAAAGCTCCAGCATTGCTGGGACCTCACCTTCAGATTGTTTAGTGTCATATCCAGGACACTCGTTAGGGGGGTCTTACCCCTCTGCAGAGGTGCAGTCAGTGTATTCTACAGCCCCAGCCGACTGGGCAAGATGAGAATAAGTTTCTGCCAGGATCAGATAATGAACGTACAGAATAACCTTTGGTCTGTTCTGTCTTCAGAAAATCTACTGATATTAATAAAAACAAACTCCGAATTTACATCATGGTGTTTGGTTAGTCACTTTTGATGGTGATGTTATACTTCCAATTATCTTCTCACATGGTCTCAGACTAAGGCGTTCATTAAATGCCAGAAAAATGAAGAACCTCCTGAATCGATAAGGTTGTTGCTAGAACACTCAACGTGGGGCAACAGTGCAATGCGCCATGCCACACAAGCAGGAGAATTAAGTTTTGGCAGTGAGCAAATTTCTATAACCCTATCACACGTTGTATCGCTCCACCCAGATCCCCAGATTGCTATCCCCTTGATTACATATGCCAGGAGAAGTTGAGTTCGAGACCAACAAAATCCCGGGCAGTACCATAGATGAAATGAAGGGAAGGATAACGGCAGCATTTGTGAATATAAACAAAGAGACTGTTGGAAAAGCTTGCTGGAGATTCCGAAACTATCTGGAGGCTGTGGGTGAGGTCATTTGTGATTTCTTTGTATAAACTTAATCCATAGTATTTCAAGATATGTTCATGTATTTTTGGTAAATATCCCTGGTAAGTGAGGTGTCAGTGTTATTTTCATTTATGTTTAATTCAGTCAACAATTGACCCATCACATCAGTATATTCTTATTTATTTACCCATGTAGATATATATATATATTCACTCGAAAGACAGGAATATGAGAGCTCTTGCGTACATGTATAAATAAAAAATAAATGTATCTATATGTGTTTATAACTACTATAATGCGTGCAATGTATGTATTTAGATATATACATATGTTAATGCAAATGTACGATCTTATTTTTATTCGTATCTTAATTTTAAGAAGAAACAATGAAGCTAATTAAATATATTCTATTTTATCTTTATAGTTCAAATTAATCACTAGTCTTCTTGATAAGTTTTATAGCGTGAATTATGTGAAAATAAGGAGAGAATAATAAAGATAATTTAATGAAAAGGAATAAAAAAAAAAGGCGGATGGAAGTAGAGAAGACGCTCATAAAGTAAGAAAAATCAATAATTTTATGCTGATGACACTTGCTAATCTCACGATATCATTAACTGTCAGCCTAGTCGGCTAGGGCTGTTCAAAAAGAAAACTGCAGATGGATAAGACCCCAACGAATGTCCTAGATTTGATCATGAACAGCATCTGATGGTGAAGATTCAGTCTTGGAGCTTTGAGGAATATAGAGTACCTCTTCATTGCCATTACTCCTGGGTCCACTCTGAACTGGTGAGGTATTAGGATCCAATCTATGAGTCAAGTAAAAGTATTTAACCATTTAGCTGTGTGCAAACAATGACTGATGTTAAATTAAATTGTTTGTGTTAAATAGCAATCATCATCATCATCATCATCATGTCGTGCTGGTAACACGGATATCCCTGACCCTCTCTCGCCACTCCTCCCTATCGTTCATCGCCTCTGGCAGGCCTTCTGGAATACATCCCGTATCCTCACATAGTTGCTGAATGTATGTTCGAGCTGGTCGTCCTGCTTTTGCTCGGCCATATGTGGGGGTCCATAAGAGTACATCACTTATGAGTTCGTCCTGGCTTCTCCAGCAGTGTCCTGCATGTCTGGTTCGGCTAACTTGAATAGTTTTCGTGATAGGAGGCAGGTGGCCGTACAGTTGGTGTGTAGTGGGGTGTTGCCGTCAGGACTTGTTCAAGATTGCTCGCAGCATTCTTGTGTAATTGCCGTCTAGCTTCTTCTCCAGCCGTTTAATTTGCGTCCAAGTAGTGCATCCATATAGCAGTTGCCGGGAAAGTGATGATTCATTTGTTAGAGTCCATGTAGTGTATCCATATAGCAGTATCGATGCGACCGCTGCCTGGAAGAAACTGCGTTTCATTTTATCGGTTAGGTCTGATTTCCATATAATCGATAGCCTATTGATAGCTGTCCATGCTTTCGTTAGCCTCGTGTCGATGCAAACAAATAATTGATATTGAATTGAATAATTAGTATTACATAGCAATACTTGGAACCATTTAACTGTGTGCAAACAAATAATTAATATTGAACAGAATAATTAGCGTTAGCAATACTTGGAACCATTTAATTGTGTCCAAGCAGGTAAAAACTATTTGATAGAATTATTATCGTTAGATATTAATTCTTGTGTTGCATAGTGGAGATGAAGGCAACAACAGCATTCATTTATAAAAATATAAGCTTCTTTTTATTTACGATGAATTGCGAAATGGTTAAGAGAGAGAGAGAGAGAGAGAGAGAGAGAGAGAGAGAGAGAGAGAGAGAGAGAGAGAGAGAGAACTGCAAATATTCGATATCTTCAGATTTACACCAGGTGGAGGTGTATCTCCAGAGAGCCTTGCTTCTTATTGCATCTTTCACGAAAGACTGACACGAGGCCGCTTTGCAACAGTGAGACCGCTCACTGCTTACCACTGACTCTGTTGGCTGCCGACTGACTGCTCTCTGCTAGGGGTCCCAAACTCCTGTCGTTATATATTTTTCGGACGCCTGCACACTCTTCTTACGCAGTTCTCGAGGGGTTTCCTTTGTCTTTTGTTTACCTTAAGGCACAAGTGCACATCCTGTTTTGAAAACCCACAAACTAACCGGCCCGTCAAAAGTCAATATATGACACTTGGAACCATTTAAGTGTGTGCAAACAAATAAGCTCTTGTTTCTTTTGAAATGTTTCCTACAAACTATTTGTTTACAAATCATATGTATTTTGTGACGGCAAATTGACTAAAATCCCGAAACGGGACTTTATTTTCGCACGTGTGAAGACGGGGCAGGTTGGCACTTGATCCCCTACAGAAATAAGTCCTGTTCAGAGTTCTTTTCTCAGGCAGATAAGAACTGGCATATTACGTGAGGGAATAATTTAGGGCCAGACTGGCCACCGCTGGCAAAGGGGTCCAAAATTTCACACTATCACACACCCACCAGGCCACTAAACTTCTTTCCCTTAGATAATTGAAGAATACGGGCCTATAGGTCTTAGTTGTAATAATATTAATATTGCTATGGTCGGCAACTCCGGTTTCCCGTTTGATACTTTAGGAATTAATAGGACAGTTCTAAGCAAGATAATGTAAGGCGAATAGAAGCTGAAAGGAAAGCATGGAATAATAACATAGACCACATGGTAAAATGAAAATACATAGGTTCTTTACTACGGTTATATACATATATATGTTCAAAGTGTCAAAAATATATAATAGGATAGTCCATGAATATAAATGTCTTTTCTTGGCTTTTATCCTTTTTCAAATTGAGAGAGAGAGTGGTAACAAAAATTGGGTGTAACGGAAAAATGTCCCAAAGTTACTTATCTTATTTTTTTGACGGGGTTCCACTGGAGAATTTCTCTTCTTTCACGGGCTAATAGACTTTGTACTGTTTTTAATGCTGGCTTGAGAGACTCAGGTCTCTCATGTCTCAGTCTTTTGTCTTTAGCCCGGAGTGAAATGGTTATCGTCCGTCTGCCACGAGACTTGTCCAAAAAACTACCTTTTTTTGTATTTACTTCCGTTGAGGGGAAGGGAACCCCACTTCCGTTTGGGGTCCCCCCACCAATCATTTGGCTTCATTTTCTCTTTCCCCTTCCGATGTCCGGCGACCCAAGGTCACTTAGGTGCAAACATCTGTGTGACCCACATTCATTTCTAACGGTCACTTTTTGACTGCTAGATAATTTTAGTTCAACGGGGGGAGAGTATCATTCCCACCTCCTCGTCTCCGTGAGCCATCACGTGACACCTCCCCGCTTAAGAGAAGAAAGGGAGATGAATAGAAATACCATGGAAAAAAAAGGCAATTCAATTCACTGTTCTTTCTCCTTTTCTTTCATTTTTTTTTTTTTTTTCCTCACTTTACTTTTCTTTCATCCCCTTTCTTCTTCACGCTTTGACGAATTCTTTCCTTTTCCTTTTTTCGTCCTTCCTAATTTTCACTATAGGGGAAAACAATTTCTCTTCTCTTTCTTTCTCTCTCTCTCTCTCCCTTTTCTTTTTCTTTAATCTCGTTTTCCTTTCTTTCTTTTTCTCTCTCGGCTTTTAGCCGTATCATATTTCAAACCTTGAGGAGGTAAGTCCTTCTTTCTTTCTTTCTTTCTTTCTTTCTTCGTCACTTTTGACGACTTTATAATTTTAATTGTCAAGCTTTGGGGAGAAAACTTCCTTTTCTTTTCTCTCTTTCCCCTATTCGTCACTTGTTGACGAACCACTTTCTCGTCCATCTCATATTTCAACATTGGGGACGAGAATTCCTCATTTCCTTTAGTTTTTTTCTCTCTCTCTCTCCTTCTTTCTCTCAACAACTACGAAAAGAATGTTCTGCTACTACATTTTCGTGGGGCGTTAGAGAAATAAGCCTGGGTATTTTTTTATTAATTTCTCTAAGTCCCCTCTCTCTGAGACAGACAACTGGCTTAATTTCTCCTCGAATTTATTCGGCATTTCCGAGTTCTTAATTTTTCGAGGTGGGCCTTCTTGACGGACATATCTCTTCAATTTGTTTGTGTGACACACTTGTGTCTTCTTCTTTCCCTCGTTGGTATCAATTCTGTATGTCCTCTTGTCTATTCTCTGTGATATTACGTAGGGACCTATATATCGTCCACCACAGTGGGGTCCTTTATTTGATGATAGTAGCAGGACTTCATCGCCCTTCTTAAATTCTTCCTTCTTAGTCACTTGTGAGGGTCCTCTTATTTTCCTCTTATCCTCTCGATAAGTATTAGGGAATTTATTCCTAATATTCGTTGGGCCTTCATCTTTTCTCTGACGACTGGTCCTTTTATCTTCTTGTTTATTGAGGGGTGGAAGGTTCACTTCTTTCCTTTCCACTTTCTCCCTCTGCGAGCGACCATGTCGTTTGTGCCGCCCACGTGGCTCAGCCGCCATCTTGTCTCCATGCTGGGCGTTCGTTCTCGCCATCTTTCTTTCTTCATTTTTGGCGCTAATTTTCGCCAACTTCTTTTCCGGGTGACACTTTTTTGTTCTTACTTCATTTCCCAGTATGAGGGAAATTCCTTTCATAGGTAGTTTATCTACCACACCAACTTTCATAGGTCCATCTTTCCACTGGGACTTTAGGGTTATTTTACATAGCGGTATTTTTACCCTCTTTCCGCCGATACCCTCTATCATCACAGTCTCACGTGTTGCTTCTATTACCCTTTTAGGTAATTTATTTCGTAGAAGTAACGACTGAGATGCTCCGGTATTTCGTAAAATTGAGACTTCCACTGGTCCTCCGTGTGGGCCTCTTATCATCCCTTTTTTCGTCCAGGGTCGATAGGATTGGTTCCCTCTAGGTGTTGTTACAGCTCCTTGAGGTTTTCTCGGCTGGGTCTGGTTTCTATCAGGACCTTTTCCAAGCTGACACCTTATGGCTATGTGACTAGCCTTTCCGCATTTGTAGCAGACCACTGTTCTGCTGCTACTTTGGAAGGTCCTTCTATTTTCTTCCTTGGGTCTTCCTTCAGGGCTTAACTCAGCTTTGAATTTCACTCTGTTTCCCGTGAACGTTTTTTCCTTCGTTTTTCGGTGTGTGAGGATGTATTCGTCTGCTAGTGCGGCCATTTCATAGGTCACGTCAGTTTTTCTTTCACTTAGGTGAACCCTGACTTCTTCTGGCACACAGTTTAAAAATTCTTCAGCTAATATTAGCTGCCGGAGTTTCTCAGCATCTCCGTCTATCCTCTTAGAGTCACACCACTTATCCAGTGCATTTTCTTTTTCTCTCAGAAATTCCACATAAGACTGGTTTTCCGTTTTTCTCTGTGTTCGGAATTTCTGTCTATAAGCTTCTGGAACCAATTCGAAGCTTTTAAGAACCGCTGCTTTCACCAAATCATAGTCGGCGCAATTTTCTGTGGGTAGAGTGGCATACGCTCTCTGTGCTTTTCCTGTCAGCACAGTTTGGAGTAGCATCGACCAGCATTCTTTCGGCCATCCAAGATTTAGCGCAGTTCGCTCAAAATGTGCGAAGTATCCGTCCACGTTGGCTTCTTCAAATTTTGGGACTAGCCTCGCTTGCTTCGTTACTTCGAAACTGTCATGGCTTTCTTTGCGTCCTCTTATTGCCAAGTCGACTTCTCGCAGCCTTGTTTCTTGCTGAATTTTTATTTTCTCCAGTTCCATTTTATTTCTCTGTAGTTCCATTTGTGCTTGTATTTTAATTTTCTCCAGTTCAATTTCTTCTGGAGTCATTCTTATCATTTCCGTTGGTAGCTCTTCTAATACTGCTTCCTCGAAAACATTTTCGTCGACCATGTGTCTTGCTATTTTTATAACGAGTTCATGTTTCCTCATAGAATTCTGAACATTTAACACAAGCTTCTCGCCAATTTTTATTATCTCGCTTTTTCTCAGCCTCTCCAACTTTTCCATGGAGGGTTCTTTTAAAAAGTTCTCTATTTTGTCCATTTCTTTTTTTTTTTTTTTTAAATTTTTCCAAACAGTTATATCAACAAGTAATTTGACTGTTTCGACGATATTCCTTTTTTTTTTTTTTTTTTTTTCTTTCACGGTCTCCCAGGGTAGGTTTAGACGGCAGGAATTGTCACACGACTACAAGCAATAAATATTATTTATAATATTAAATCCCGGACGTGAGCCCCCATTTTAGGTCTGCATGAGGTCGGGAATTAAAGATTAAAATATCCCCGGACGAGACACCATTTTAGGTCTGTGACGGGAAAATTGATTAAAATCCCAAAATGGGACTTTATTTTCGCACGTGTGAAGACGGGGCAGGTTGGCACTTGATCCCCTACAGAAATAAGTCCTGTTCAGAGTTCTTTTCTCAGGCAGATAAGAACTGGCATATTACGTGAGGGAATAATTTAGGGCCAGACTGGCCACCGCTGGCAAAGGGGTCCAAAATTTCACACTATCACACACCCACCAGGCCACTAAACTTCTTTCCCTTAGATAATTGAAGAATACGGGCCTATAGGTCTTAGTTGTAATAATATTAATATTGCTATGGTCGGCAACTCCGGTTTCCCGTTTGATACTTTAGGAATTAATAGGACAGTTCTAAGCAAGATAATGTAAGGCGAATAGAAGCTGAAAGGAAAGCATGGAATAATAACATAGACCACATGGTAAAATGAAAATACATAGGTTCTTTACTACGGTTATATACATATATATGTTCAAAGTGTCAAAAATATATAATAGGATAGTCCATGAATATAAATGTCTTTTCTTGGCTTTTATCCTTTTTCAAATTGAGAGAGAGAGTGGTAACAAAAATTGGGTGTAACGGAAAAATGTCCCAAAGTTACTTATCTTATTTTTTTGACGGGGTTCCACTGGAGAATTTCTCTTCTTTCACGGGCTAATAGACTTTGTACTGTTTTTAATGCTGGCTTGAGAGACTCAGGTCTCTCATGTCTCAGTCTTTTGTCTTTAGCCCGGAGTGAAATTGTTATCGTCCGTCTGCCACGAGACTTGTCCAAAAAACTACCTTTTTTTGTATTTACTACCGTTGAGGGGAAGGGAACCCCACTTCCGTTTGGGGTCCCCCCACCAATCATTTGGCTTCATTTTCTCTTTCCCCTTCCGATGTCCGGCGACCCAAGGTCACTTAGGTGCAAACATCTGTGTGACCCACATTCATTTCTAACGGTCACTTTTTGACTGCTAGATAATTTTAGTTCAACGGGGGGAGAGTATCATTCCCACCTCCTCGTCTCCGTGAGCCATCACATGACAATTTGTATAAATAGGATTTGTGATTAAATATGTATAAATAGGTTTGGGCAAAGACTGATATGGTATAATATAACTGTTAGTTGGTATTTCAACCTGTATAGGTTGTTTCTTACCAAATCCTTTTTATACATAATGTTGGATTGTTTGGGGGAGTACTAATGGCGTATCAGCCGTATACTAATTGTCAGCAAATATTTATAAACTTACCCGACTCCAGCAGTTGTAGATTGACCAATTGGAAATGACAAAAGCATATATGAACTGTGGCAAACTACAAGCCTAGACTCAGTGTGTGTTACTTAATACGTGTTCATCAGAAGGTGTTCTTTTTTATATCACACAACTGAAAAGCTTAGTAAATTACCACACAACTGAAAACAAAATGGCAATCCGAATTCCAATACATATTTTGATTATATATTGTTTGTAAACAAATAGTTCGTAGAAAACATATCTAAACAAGCTAAATTTCATATCTAGTTAAATAATTTCAGTCATTGCTATCTTACACTGATTACTTTATCTAATATTAATGAACTGTTTGCTCAAATTCAAATGATTTTAAGTATTGCTATCTAACATAAATAATTCTATTCGGTATCAATCATTTTTTCACAGTAAATGGTTTCAAGTATTATCATGTAACTCAAAGAATTTAATTTAACACAAGTCATTTGTTTGCACACAGTTAAATGTTTGTATATATGATTTATAAGTGAACTGTTTGAAGGTAATTTCTCTTTTAAAAAGTTATAACTAATATTTTTGCTCACGATTAAGTATTGCTATTGTTTGCCAAATTTAAATGATTTCAAGTATTGCCATGTAATACCTATGAATCAATTTTTGTACACAATAAAAGGATTTCAAGTAATGGTATTCATTACTAATAATTCTATTCAACATTATCCATTGGTTTACACACAGGAAAATGACTCCAAGTATTGCAATGTAATTCAAATAATTCAATTTGACATCAGTTATCTGTTTGCACTCAGTTAAATATTAAAACAGTTCAATTTGATCAATAGATTGGTTTGTTTTGATTTGTTTTTAGTTTGGTTTGGTTTTATAGCATATCATCCATTGTACGTTATTTAATGCAAAATCCATTATTTTTGCAAATAAACAGTTCTATTTCAAACAATTCAGTTTAGCATAAGTACAGTTTAATTGTCAAAAACAGTTCCATTTCAAACAGTTCAGTTAAACATAAGTTTGCTGTTTAAAATATCAAAACAGTTCTATTTCGAGCAATTCAGTTTAGCATAAGTACGCAGTATAAATGTCAAAACATTTCCATTTCCAACAATTCTGTTTAGCATAAGTACGCAGTTTAGTTCTATTTGGCCAATGGATAGGACCCTATCAGGTGCTACCACTCTGGGCCAGAGTAGATCTGGAAGCGATGACAATGAAGGGGTACTCCGCATTCCCCAAAGCTCAAACATTATTGGAACCTCACAATTAGATTGTTTAGTGTCATTACCAGAACACTCGTGGGTGGGGGGCTTATCCCACCGCAGAGAAGCAGTTGGTGTATTCTACAGCCCCAGCCAACTGGGCAACAATAGATGGTACACTAACTGATACTACTACTCTGTGTCAGAGTCAACCAGGGAGTAATATTTGGACTGGAGTTTTACTCTCCATTAGCCTTTTAGAGTCCTTTACAAGATACTTGTGGTGGGTCTTGACCCTCCACAGAGATACAATCGGTGAGTTCTTCAGCTCTAGCCGAATGAGCTTCGTATAACTGTTTTTAAACAAATGCTTATTGTAGACAATTAAAAAGAGAGATTTCAAAAATAACCGCAGTGGATCGTTGAAAATATAGTTATGATTATAATCAATTATTTATAAATGAATCAAATTTCGACTTTAAGTAATCCATAAAGAGTTGATAGGCTATTAAAAAATTATGTCTGTATCTAGCTACAGGCCTACCTACAGTTGACTAAAAGATGGACAATCAGTAAGTTTCTCCTCTCCACAATACTGATATTATCCAAAAGGATGAATGGTCGATTGATTTTAGTGGCATCTCAAACCATCTAGGGTTATTCTATACCTAAATGCTTGGGAATCGCGTTCATTGTACAATTATTTTTGAGTTTTCTTAATTTCTGAGACGAATATCGATAAGTTTTAACATTCTGGGTTTTTGGACTATTGTTTTCATCTTTATATTCCGAATTTGGTTTAACAATAGAGGAATACTTAACACTTGTACCCGGTTTTGGTTAACGGAATCGGAGCAAGCGAACCCCCGTGGATTAAAAAAAAAACGTGGTTCGAAGTTCCGTGTAAGGTCCCGAGTTTGACCAGAAACATCTGAAGAAGGTGTAGAGGAAACATCGGCCGAAACGTTATGAATTTAACAATAAAGATGAAGACAATAGTCCGAAAAACCCGCATAATAAAAATTAACTTTGAGACAGAACAACTCTTTAAAAGTTTTCAAGATTACATTTCTCTATAAAAGCCTTTTTGGTTATCTTGTTGATAGCTTAAAATAGTTGAGAATGATTAAGAAGTAGTTATAAAAATATTAACGAGCCGTTCCACTTTTGTTTCTGTAGACATATATTTCTCGTCAATCATGAAGGGTTTGCTTTCTTTGCTTAATGGCATATGAACTTTTGTGGATTATTAAATGCCAAAACCATTCTTGAAGGAGAACAGCGGTGATAATATTTGAGCCATAACTAGGAAAATAAAGGGGTCCAATACCCTTCTCAAAGGTATTAGTCCAAAAACGAACATACTAGTACGACTGTGGTTCAAACACCCTTACTTTGAATTCCCCTTCAAGCACTTTGGTCATCACACCATGGGGAATCACTCGCGAATTTTGACGAAATAATTTATTTCGTCTTTGACTCCCTCAAAGATGTACAAACAGTTAAAGGTGGGGTCACTGAGGCGTAGATATTGACGTGATAGACTGCAGATTCGTAGTGAGATCGAACTCCAATCGCTTTATTACTTTCATTTTTGGACGAATATCCTTGAGAAAGTCATTAGATGCCTTATCCTTGAAAGTCTCAGGTATCTGTCTGTCGACCGAACTTCCGAAAACAGCAGACAACATGAAATCTGAGGTCATTTATTAGGATTTGCAAGAAAATGAATCATGTCATCTCCTTTCTTTTGATGTTCAAGCTCTTTTTTACAGACAGAAAATATATTTTCTCACGATTGAAAGAGCATTTAAACTAGTGTTTAACTCTACCTTTATTATTGACAATGATGTCATCGGTTTCGTTCCCCAACACCTTGAAATCCCTTAGTTGTTTCTTGGGACATACTTGAAAGAAGGCCGAGAAGCAATATCCCCGGCCAGATGTCCTGAGTATAATACCAAACTTCATCTGACAATGACGCCTCAGTACTTTATCATCATTACGCTCTGGTCCACTCTGACCTGGATTTGTAGTACCTGCTAGGGTACAATCTATGGGTCAAAAAGAACTTTTCAATCATTTACTACCGGACATTGGCCTAGGGGTTAGAGTGTTCGCCAATGGCCCGGGAGACCTGGGTTCAATCCCAGGTCGAGTCATACCAAAGACTCAAAAAATGGTACTTGATGCCTCCTTGCTTAACACTCAGCATTATAAGGTACGGATCAAGGGTAAAGTAGAGCAATCCAGGGAAGGAGTAGCGCTCTCCCCTACACATTGGTGTAGTAGCTATCGAAAAGGGAGCCTTCGGGTTACCCTCGACTATGGTCGCCAACTTTATTATTATTAGTTATTTAAAACCATGCAGCAGCGTGCAAATTATTCACATTAGATAGGGATACTTAATAAACACAATTACTGATGATAAATAGCAATACATGAAACCATTTCATGGTTTAGTTTGGTTTGGTTTTCAGACATATTAACTATTAAAGGTTATTTAATGCCAAATCCGGTTTATATATATATATATATATATATATATATATATATATATATATGTGTGCGTGCGTGTGTGTGTGTGTGTGCGTGCGTGTATACATTTGATAAATAAATATGCTTTGTAAACATAAGTCAACGAAGTTTAATAGTTCCAAGTTTAGCGATATATCACTAACAATTCAATGAAACATCACGCAGTTAAATAATCAAACAGGTCTATTTCAAACAATTCTCTATAGCATAAGTCAACAAAGTTAATTGGTTCCAAGTATTGCTATGTTTCACTAATAATTCAATTAAGTATCAGTCATTTGCTTACACATACTTTAAATATCAAGCAGTTCTATTTGACCCATAGATAGGACCCTTTCAGGTACTACCACTCCGGGCCAGAGGGATCCTAGGAGCGATAAAAGTGAAGATATACTCCACATTTCCCAAAGCTCTAGCATTAATGGAACTTCTCCATCAGACTAATATCATATTCAAGACAATCCTTGGGGTCTTACTTCTCTAAAGAGATGCAGTCGGTGTATTCTACATCTCCATCTGACTGAGCTGTATTTAACTATGTTCAAACAAATTATTAATATTACATATAGTGTTATTAGTATTAGATAGGAATACATGAAACAATTTTTGTGCAAGGAATTGAGCAAATTTCGATGACATATATATATATATATATATATATATATAAGAGGATATGGATTTTAAAAAAACTTTAAGAATTGATGTGCTTTAAAATACCAACAAGCTCATCAAACAACCAAACCAACCTTTTTATGTCAGGCTATTGGCCTAATAAGTAGAGTGTTCACCAATGGTCCGGGAGACTGGGGTTCAATCTCAGGACGAGTCATACCAAAAACTCAAAATATGGTACTTGATACCGCCTTGCTTAAAACTCAGAATTATAATGTAAGCATCAAGAGTAATCCAAGGAATGGAGTAGCGCCCTCTCCTACTCCTCGGTGTGGTAGCTATTGAAAATGGAGCCTTCGACTCACCCTCGACTAAGGTCGCCAACTTTACTCACCTTTTAGTATTGCAGTAATACGAAACTGATCAACAGAATATCAGACATTTCTAATATGGAAAGTAAGGTGTGTTCTTGGGGACGTCCAGGATGCCTCCATCAAGCATCTTTAAACAAAGAAAGGAAAAGGCTGTTTGTAATAACTCACTGAAAAAATCTCGGTTTTGTATCGCCGGGATTAACTTAGCAAGTGTTATTCTTTACAGGATCATCGAACATGTCAATAATGGTCTTCACTTAGAGCCACGGTATGGTTTTCGATTAGGTCGAGGTATGATCTCTTTTCATCTGATTGCAGAAAATGCCCATGAAAGAAAATTAAAAACTGCCGATCGTCGCTGTTAATGTAACCAATGTCTCGACACCGTCAACAAAAATCTTCTCGAGAAATTTCTCAAGAAACGTGTCTGCTTTCAGAATTATTTCATCATCACGAAAGCTGTTGTTTTATTGGATAGCAAATTTTCAGACGTTTTCGATGTTTCGAATGACACAAAATAAGATTATGTCATTCCCTCAGTTATTTTGTGATCTTGAAAGGATTGAGTAATTCAAGTTCCGTTCTCAATAACCATCTACGATGCAAAGATAAAACCTACGTCAAAACAAAAATCGTTCATCACCTCTTATACGCATATGAAGCATCACTCGTTGCTACATTGATCGAAGAGGAACAATAACTTGTCTATCGTTTCTTTCTTGTGAGCAAATCTTTTGGCTTAACTATCAGTATTAAAAACGGAAGTCAAGATTCACTCCCAGGCAAATAAGAGGTGTAAAACAGCAATGATTATTTCAACAATTTTCAAACACCCCAACTAGCATCGACAAAAAAAGCCTAAAAAATGCGATTTCGTTTTCACATTTGGGCAGCAAGGTGAATTATCGTGTATCTCTATACAATGAGGATGTCAACTGAGTTGCTAATGTCACTAGTGCTTTTGGAAAACTGTATCATCTTTTGGGAAATAAAAGGAGCATTAAGTCTCAGGTGAGGCCTCTGTATACATTACATTTTTATATCGATTGGAGTCGTAAACGTCATTTATAGGATTATTGTAAAGTAAAACTATTGTGTTTCTTTTCATATTCCTTTCTTGCCAAAAATATTGTTAAATGAATTATAAGAATATCAAAATAGGAAGTTACTTTTCAATAGCCCTGTAGAGACATTAATCAGTCTAATGCCTTTCACAAATGTTGCCTTAACCCAATTTGTTGATAAATATTGCAAATCATAATGACAAATAATGATTTCTTTGCTAGGTACAGTATAGAGACATACAAAGCTTTCTCATACACTCACAATTGAAATGGGCTGGACATGTCGGGCAAATAAGAGACGACGTAATTCTAAAGATCTTCATTTATAGCCAGCTTCATGACGGAAATTAAATGTTTGAAGGCCGTGATCACGGGACATAAAAAGCAACGTTGTATCTACGTTGAATTTAAACAGAAAATAACGAGGCAAAAAAATAGAGAAATGAAGAGAAAAACGGAAGATAAAAGTTTATTATTATTTCATTTTGTACGGATCTTGTTAAATATACTGTAAGTTTTTTGCTTTATATAACTGACTAATGGTATTTCAAGCTATCTTGGGTGATTTCCAGCCGTGAGGTTAGAGAATTACGGTCATTGCTCGTTCAAATTTTTATTATTTGTGCTTTTGTTTAATAGTTTCTTTCTTTTACAATAGGGCTTATCAAATACGAATAATTTTCAAACAAATCTTTCAATCATATAGCCTTGTCGATTGGAGCTGCAGACTATACCGACTGTATCTCTGCAGAGGGGTAGACCCCTCAACGAGTGTTCTGATATGACACTATGGCCACTATCTATGGATTAAACAGAACTGTTTAACATTTAAACTGTGTACTTTGACATTTAAACTGAGAGCAAACAAATGACCTTTGCTAAACAGAATTGCTTGAAATAAAACTATTTGATCATTTAACTGTATGTAAACATATGACTGACGCTTAATTGAACTGTGAGAGTTAAATAGCCATACTTAAAAACATTTAACTTTCTACAAGAAAATGATTATTTGTAAATGGAATTATATGTGTTAGATAGAAATAAGTAAAACTGTTTAACCGTGTGCAAAAAATGAGCTTAGACTCGTTTAAAAATGTTATCTTCAAAATATGTTAAGAAATCATAGACGAGGTGGATACGATAAATTTCCAGACTTTTTTCTTATGGGCACTGTTATTGATAGTACACACATGAAACTCTAGTCCCCTTTGAAGTGATCTCCTCAGGCTGCAATGTACTTGTTGTACCGTTCCAAAAACTTCTGGAAGGCCCCATGGATGTCCTCTTGCGTGAGCGTGTCAATGACCTTCGTCACAGTCTCTTTCATCTCGTCAATTGTCTCATAACGACAGCCTCTGAGCTTAGGGAATAACCAAAAGTCACAGGGAGCAAGGTCTGGACTATAGGGAGGGTGAGGAACTGTCTTGATGCCCATCTTGGTCAAATAGTCTGTGACAAGGATGAAGATGTGTACTGGTGTATTGTCCCGGTGGAAGTGCCACTGATCCGATTTGAAGAGTGCTGGCGTCTATCGACGGAATCCCTTCTTGAACTCCCTTAAAACCTCAACATAGTAACCTTAACCCTAACCCTTTGGCCAATCAACTCTGATGTTCTGACTTCCTTACTTCTCCCACAACTCTCATCATCCCTCACAGACTCCCTGCCTTCCTTGAATGTCTTATGCCACTCAAAAACTGATGCTCGATTCATGCAAGATGCTCTAAAAGCAGTCTAAAGCGTTCCATACGTTTTTGTGGTATTTTTTTCAAGTTTAAAACAGAATTTTATTGCATATCATTCTTCTAAAGTGCCAGATTGGATTTTTGAAAGTCACCAGCTGTGACAATCAGGTTTTAGTAGGGTGTATTCCAATTCCTATTGTAGCAGTTCATTTGAACCTGAAATCATAAAAATTAGTCAGTCATCTAATAACATTCATAGCAATAATATACTGGGTTTTCAAAAGTCTACGACAATGTTAAATGCCCATACAAAAAAGTCTGGAAACTTATCGTATGCCCCTCGTATTTAATATATACGTATAAAAAGGGTTTGGCTTAAAATTACCCACAATAGTCGATATGCTATGAAACCAAACTTAACCAAACATAAACAAACTATTTCAATCATATATTGGATCTTAATAAGTACTCCCACTCTTGGAAGCTGGAACTAATGACGATTAAGGAACACTGCAAACTGTCAAGATCTCTAGAATCGGGGACATACCACAGGATGCTGTTTAATGTCATAACTAGGACCGTTCCTTCTTTGGATTGTGATCTTATCCTTTTTCAATGGAAATTCTTAGTCCCACTGACAGCGATATTTGACAATGAAAGGGAATTCCATACTACCCAGATTTCCTTATCAACAAATACAAACACGGAATTAGATGAAGAACAACTGAAGACCACATCAACCACTTACCCATATACTATGGGTAAGACGTTACAATTACCAGTATATACCACTTAAAGAATCAACCGTATAGCCTTGTTGATACATTCAAGTAAGTTACTTCAATGTACAATATTTAATCCAGAACATTGACAGAAACCATATACTTGACGAATGGAAAATACATTAGATTACAAGGGATCTATTGTATAGACCTCAATTGACATTGTCTACGGATGCTTGCCGATGTATATAAGAATATAAGGCTTCCCATATTAGTAAGTTTACACCTAAAAAAGGGAACATGTGTGTACAGTTAAACATCTCATATAATAAGGTGATGAGCTTCAGATGTTAAGACTTTAGCCAATTTACATATGATTGTGACTGGCTTAGAATTAGAGTGCATGTACTTACTAACCCCTCCGCATGAGCAGGATATAACACAAGGTCAATTTTTAGCGAAGTCCAACTAGTCTTAATTTAGGGTTTTCCTTCTCCTTGACTGATTGCCTAACCAAGGCTAAAGAGTCCAGTGTGCTCTACTATTGACCCATTGATGAAGGGAGAATAATTAGATTCGTACTTTTTTCTTATGTGAAATGCAAACAATCTAGTTAAAGAATCGAACTCGTATCCCCTTGTCCATTTGTAAGCAGCGTACACAGATACTACACAGAGTGTAGTATCTGTGTAATCTGTATCTGATATGTATCGTTAGGGTTACCCCCACCAAATAATGCCCAAGACAAGGTGCAATACCTCTACTTTGAATATAACATGATTTCTTCCAAAACTGTTTAGGATGTAGATCAGGGCATTACTTACAGATGGGTGCTTCCCACTTACAAATCTTAAATTTTAGAATTTCAACGCTTGAACATGTGTGCATAGCTGAACAGAGCATCTGATAAAGTGCAGTTAATTATTCTTAACAGTTAGGCTATGTTATAAAAATTACATGAAATTTGAAGCTTGTAGCGGTTTCAAAGAATGGAATAAAGAATCTAGTACACCGTAAAGGATTGAACAGTAAGAAAATCGTTAAACAAGAAAACATCCTAAAAAGGATGATAAACGGAGGAAGGAATCAAAAAACAGATTGCAACAATCAAAGATAAAATAAAGAGAAAAGCAAAAGCAAATTTGGGAAGGGGTATTTCAGTGGAGATATAAATTTTAATAGCGAAACGATGGTTCTTAAAGATGTGTATAATTTACACTGAAGAATTTTCAAATTGAACAAAAATGAATTTATCGCTCATTCAGTTTATCTCTTTGTCAAGTTAATGACTGATAAAATTTGAAAATATAAATTAAATAATTTGGATTTTTCAGTTATGAAAGATTATTTATTCAAACACGAAAATTTACCTTCGTTGGCAATTATATTCGTTTCTATCTCTCTATCTCTCTCATTATCTTTCTTTCTCTTTCATTTTCTCCCTCTTAATCTATCTATATGTACGTATGTAAGTATGTGCGAATGGATATCTATCTATCTATCAATGTGTATGCACGTATGTATGTATGTATGTATGTATGTCTATCTCATAATCTTTCTTTCTTTCTTTCTTCCTTTCTTTCTCACTATCTATCTATCTATCTATCTTATTATCTTTCTTTCTCTCTCACTCAATCTATCTATCTATCTATCTATCTATCTATCTATCTATCTAATCAGCTATAACAAGCCTTTATGCTCGTAAATAAGAGTTATATTTTGATACTACTGATGTTCCAGCCTCTTATATGTTTTGACTACCCATATAGTTATTCCGTTTTATCCATCTATCTATTTTAATATTTCTGAATGGGAAGTCTTATTGTGTCACACAAACTGACAAGCGCCCATCGGTTATTGACACCCGAATCTACAGTTTGTATATTGAATATATTCATGCCTGTGTTTAAGGCTAACTTCCATGTCTCCTCTACCTTGTTAAACCATGCACGTATATATATATATATATATATATATATATATATATATATATGCGCATGCGCGTGTGTGTGTGTGTGCGTGCATATATGGTTTCAATGTTCAGAAAACAAATAATACATTCTCTGTAAGTTATAAGCATTCGATCAATTTCGGCTGGCTCCAGGATATTAAATGAAAAATTACGGAAAGGTTAACTGTAGTTCCAGACTTTGCCTTGAAGATGATTTGTGTACATAAATTTCCCACATATTGGTGAATTGTGGAATAAAAAAATCAAACTAGTGTCGAATGAAAACATCAAAATAAATTTCTATTGCGCCATCTACACTCAGTAATTTTTTGCAAATTCATTAATGTTCTCAGTGAGAAAAATTTAATAGGGTGGGAAATGATACTTCTTTAAATATGAATAAAAAAAACGATAAGTATCTCTCCTATTTTGTAACAATCTGAAGATTGTGCAACTACGTGAAACGGAGAAATCGGCCCGACGTTAGAGAAATATGTTATTTTTTTAGATTACCCGGCATCAATAAATAGGACGGATATTAAGAAACTGAACAAAAGTTACAGATAGATCTTTAGTTAGAAATGAATAGGCCTAGAGAGAGATATATAGAAATGAAGATTAGGATAAATGATGAATTTACAAAAATAAATATCTTAAAATAAAACAAATACATGAATTAATCGATAAATAGATGGATAGAGAGATAATGAATGAACAAAGAAAATATGCAAAATAAAGCAGATACATGACATGATCAATAAATTGATAGATAGATAGATAGATAGATAGATCTTACGTTGAGCTTGAAGATGCTAAAAATAAAATAAATGTTTCCAAACGGAAACATTCGGTTATTTTTACATATATGAACGTTTTTAGGATCTGCTTATCGGTCGACACGTATTTCCCACCGTTGCCCATAGCCAGAGTTCAAAACAAGGATAAACAATGATCTTAAATGCTGATTTTCCCGGCAAATTAATTTTCCCTGATTAGGGGATTGGTGCATCAAAACAATAATAGCTTTCAAATGCATTTCAAAGTTAAACTTACTATAAACCGTATATATTCATGTATAGGTCGAAGTCTATTAGTCTCAAAGTAAACGTAATAGCGGGACTAGAGTTCCAACTCGTTTACTAACTACTCGCCGCACATCACGTTATCCAAATTACCATGGAGACTCCCCTCGATAAATAGGACGTATACAAAAATAAAGAATGTGTTAAAAATAGATAGGTCTGGAGCTAGAAGTAAATAGACATGAATAGACAGATGTACAAAGGATTGAAAGTAGCTTCATATTTTTAAACTTTCATAATCTTTTATTAACTATAATTTATAGAAAGAAAGATATTCTAAATATCTAAAAGTAGGGAGTTACTATCAATCATCCTGTACACCCTGTACTTCTAGATACATAGATAGACATACATACATACATACATACATACAGATAAATACATTGATAACTACATAACTAGCTATCTAGCCAGATAGATGGATATATACTGTGGTTCCTGTGGTAACTACGGTAATAACTATAGTATCTTCGTTTCTACATATGTACAGATTGTATTAGTTTTGAGTGTGCAGAATGGATTTCGCCTTTAGATCCCGGTTATTACACGAGTATTTTTTCAAATTTATCTAATATTCTTCTTTTATATTTATTTTCTATTTTTTAGATTGGCAGAGTTTTTGTCCCCCGAATTCTTTTTCTTAATTATATCTTTTCATCACTTGATCAAGGAAGACTTCTGGAAATTCCGAAATGAGATAAATCGCCTTCCATTTACAGTTAAAAAGATATCGAAAACGCTAGAAGGTGTCACCTTTGCATAAAGTAATTTTGAACCAAATTAGTTCAAACAAAAGTCTGTATTATTTCAGAAATATAAAAAGAACCAAAAATGTATGTAAGCACCTTGAGTAATTAAAAAAAAAATATGACAAAACATAAAAGTAAAAAAAAAAACAACAGCAAAATTATAAAGATTTGTTTTCCGCGAGACAGAATTAATCTGAAACACATATTCTTGCTCTCACCATCTTTATCAGTTTTCTTAAAACCTAATTATATATATATATATATATATATATATATATATATATATATATATATATATATATATATATATATATATATTCGCCCATAAATAAGTACACCATAACATTTTGTTGTTAAAATATTTATTTTTCTTCTTAACCAAATTTAACAGGATTTTATTATTTCTAGTTGAATATTATACTGTCAAAAAGGATATTGTAAGGATTTATTTACAATCAAGTTTTACACTATGAATTTGTAAAAGCTTAGAAATATGTATAATCCTAATATATATATATATATATATATATATATATATATATATATATATATATATATATATATATCTTTACATAACTTCTTTTTTTACCACAGATATGTGGTATTTTTGGTTACAGAATGTCAATGACGTATAGTTTGATTATCAATAATACCTTATAACATTTGATTTTATTTCTACAAGAAGGAATAGTGCCTTGCTATTGAGAAAAAAATATTTTATTTATGCATTAGCTGTACTGTCCGTCTCTATGTAGGTATTTTATAAACCCCTTACCCTCGGGCAGGACGCGACACAAAGTCAATATTTAGAAGCTGAACAACTGGTTTAAATTCAGAGTTTTTCATCTTCTTGGCTAGTTACCTTACCCTTGACAGAGAACCCATTTTGCTTTACTGTTTACCCATAGCTGAGGTGGGTATAGATTCATGCCTTTCACAAGGGCTTTAACGCAAAATGAAACGTAAACAGCCTCGCCCAGAATTCAAACTCTGATCACCAATTACATTTCCTGTTACGATAGGCGTTGTTGCACACAACTTTGAGCGTATGTACTTGTATGAACGTGTGCATTAGCGTGTATGTGTAATTGTTTATGTAAATGCCTATTTGGATTCTGTTTCTTTTTTTTTCTATTTCCTGTTTCTTTCTTTCTATCTTTCTCCAACTTATAAAAAAGCTTTAATGACATCTCTTTCGTTTGTTTTTCTTTTCTTTTTTTTTTTGTTTTTCTTCATTCTCCGTCTCCTCCTTTACTTCTCCAGTCCACTTCCTTCTTTTTCCTTCTTTCATTTTTCGCATGAATTCACCGTTGTCCATCGTTGTCAACTATCTCGTCCAATTCTATTCTGTAAAGTGCTACAAATATCTGGGTCCCTCCACTCACAGCCCTCTTGGCCATAAGAGGCTCCCTAAAGGAACCATCAACCGAGTGCCATTAAATTTGAAAGAGAGGAAAGGGGGCACAGAACAACCTTAATTAAGGAAGTGGCATTAGAACCAGAAAAACAATATGTTGAGAAAGGAAGTGTTTACTTCAAACTGAGAAACCACAAAACAGGAGCATGAGCACGCTTAAAATAAAATGAATTTTTCCATAGAAGAAACATTTGGGATATTTCTACATGCTAAAACATTTTAAGGACCTGCTTTGTGGTCGAGATAGATATTTTCCAACGACATAATGGCTAGTGGTCAAAACCAAAACAGGCAAGTATTTCAAGCACTTAAAGATCAGGTTTCTTCGCAGAGCAGTTCTAGTTTCGATCTATTCATATAAAAACCAATGTTAAACTTACTACAAACCGTGTATAGGTCGAACAATTAAGAGAATTTTTTGACAAAAGTTGAAATTCAAACAATTATATACAGTATGTACTTGAACGATTGCAAGCTTATGATAATGTTTATTTTACGAAAGTGAACATTTGTAATATAAGTATGTACTTATGTAATTCCTATGTCACGGACAGGAAGTGCTAGAATATAAATTTCTAAGCGGAGTCAAGCTGGTTTTAATTCTTTTTTTGATATTGCAGTATTAAGAGTGAAGAATTCAGGACTTCCAAAAATCTAGTCATTGTTGTGTGAAAGAAAATGGGTTCGTGTCGAAGATCGTTTGCTCGAAGTAAAATACAAATAGCTTCTTTCATGACTTTTTTACGCAAGTATGCATAACTCGTTGCATAGCTTTTTCTGTGCTATATACCAAACATAAAAAAGAGACTGAAACGTGACTTCTCCAGAAAGACGATATCAATGTTGATAGATATATAGATGTGGACAAACTTAGATAGATAGATAGATAGATAGATAGATAGTGGACAAACTGAGATAGATAGATAGATGAACTGACAGAGATAGATAGATAGATAGTGGACAAACCGTGATAGATAGATAGATAGATGAACAGACAGTGATAGATAGATAGATAGATAGATAGATAGATAGATAGATCTAAACAGTCTATAATAGATTGATTTAAACCGACTGAGACGTATAGATAGATTGATGGTTGTGGATCAACTGGGATAGATGATTGTGACTGGCTTTGAATCAGAGTGCATATACTTACTAACCCCTCCGCAGGAACAGGATATAAAACAAGGTCAGTTTTTAGCGAAGTCCAACAAGTCTTAATTTAGAGTTTTCCTTCGCATAGACTTATTGCCTAACCAAAGCTAAAGAGTCCAGTGTGCCCTACTATTGACCCATAGATGGAGGGAGAATAATTAGATTCATAATTTTTTCTTATGTGAAATGCAAACAATCTCGTTAAAGAATCGAACTTCTGTCACCGTATCCATTTGTAAGTACATAGATAGATAAATGTGGACAAACCGAGATAGATAGATAGATAGATAGATCTAAACAGTCTATAAGAGATTGATTTGGACCGACTGAGATGTACAGATAAATTGATGGTTGTAGATCAATTGGGACAGATAGATATGAAAATACAGTGATCGATAATAGTCAGACACATCGATATATATATATATATATATATATATATATATAGATAGATAGATAGATAGATCCAATGAAGGATTTTGGTTGGGAAAAGAATTAAAATGGCCAAATGTGCAAAAAGAAATGTAGACGAAAAAAAAGCCTATGCGTAATTGAAAATAGAAAATAAGCAAAACATGCGAATTAGATGGGAGAGGAAGAAAGAATACTAAATCAAACACCTGTGCTCATGAAAAAAAACATGAAATAGTAACAAAAAAAGAATAGAAAGTAAAAAAAACGACATACTGAGAAAGCAATTGTGTTTTTTCGAGGAAAGTAGCTTCCGGGGTTCCTGGTCGATGCGTTTAGAGAGTTTGTGTTCAGCAAAAACACTGGCCGGACATGGAAAAAGTTCCAGTTGATGGAAAGCAAAAATAAAGTGATTCTTCATTAATCTCTTAATGAGGAACTTTTTTCTTTTATCAGCTCCTTTCATTGTTTCCCCTTCATCTAATTTTACTCTAGTTTTTCGCTACTTGCATTTGTTCCTCAATTCAGCTATTGGCATTCTGTCCTTTCTTTCATCATTTCAGTCCTTTTCCGTACAACCGATAACTCAAGCATACACTTTACATTCGTGCCTGCCGGCGTTGCACCGGTTTCATTGATATGTTAACCTTACGCTTTCTCAATTGCTCATCAGTCCATAAGTTATATTTTTACCATCCAACGCAGATTCTTTGGGTGATGGCCCAAGACGATTGATAAACGACGAGGCTGGAAAGTTATCGATTGCTATTCGCAAAGAATTCGATTATGTTCTGAAAGAAATTGTCATTCGTCATATAGTTTTTTGGTGATATTTTAATTTGGTTGGAGTATGTTAGATTAAACAAAGAGGTCACGCACTATATATATATATATATACATATAGTGCGTGACCTCTTTGTCTAATCTAACACACACACACACACACACACACACACACACACACACACATATATATATATATATATACATATATGCGCATGCTTTTGTGTGTACCTATATGTAAGTTGGAGTTTATGTATGTATTTCAGAAAAATATTCACGACGGACATTGATCCAATCTTGCACACAATCAAAGGCACATGCATATACATACATATGTGTATATAAGTGTGTAGGGATGTGTGCATAATTTATCTTTCCGTTTGTGTGTATGTGTATGGGGCGCAAATTTAAGAAAAATGACAGTTAATAACTGTTCTACCAATAAATTTTCGTACTGTTGAATATATATATATATATATATATATATATATATATATATATATATATATATATATATATATATATATATAAGTAAAGTAAGTAAAGTTGGCGACAGTAGTCGAGGGCGACCAGAAGGCTCCCTTTACAATAGCTACTACACCGAGGCGTAGGGGAGGGCGCTACTCCTTTCCCTGGATTGCTCCACTTTACCCTCGATACCTACCTTATATTGCTGAGTGTTAAGCAAGGAGGTATCAGGTACCAATTTTAAAGTCTTTGGTATGACGCGACCTGAGATTGAACCCAGGTCTCCCGGACCATTGGCAAACACTCTACCCACTGGGCCATTAAAGAATAACCACATGACTTCAGCAAATCTCAATTCACAATATATATACACTTAAAAAATACAGAAAAAGTGAGCAACTAGGGCGTTTGGTCTTAAGTGAGAATTATAAGGAAGATCGCATATCCATAGAAACAAGTGTTTTTTACTGAATAGAAATACCCCGAGTCTCAAGAACAGAATTAGTGAAGGTAAAAAAAAAGATATTTTATGACAATGTTCGACGCGAAAGGCAGTAGAGTGACAAGGATGAAACTCTGTTGCTTATCCCAAAGGCGAAGCTCCCTGCAAAAAAATTATGCTTTAGGTATGGCAGAATCACAGCGGTATTATACATTTTCTGTTTTTAAACCGTAATTAGACACTCACCGTAGACTTATGATCTCGAAAGCTTCAACGTGTGCGTAAAAATCTTCAAAGAAAACGCCCTGCAATCATCTATAGAAGAAATGTTAAGCTTTTCTTAGATAACGCAAAGGCACATTCAGCAAGTATCTTGCTCTGTTGACTGTCGACTGTTTCACTGCAGAGGGGTAAGACCCAGCCACAACGAGTGTCCTGATATGATTCAAAACAATCTGATGGTGAGGTTCTAGTTTTGCTGGAGCTTTGGGGAATGCAGAGTACCCATTAATTCCCGTTGTTCCCTGGTCCACTCTGGCCCGGAATGGTAGCTCCTGATAGGATTCTATTTATGGGTCAAATAGAATTAAACTGTCTACTTATACTAAACTGAATTGCTTGAAATAGGACTGTTTTGAAATTTGAACTGCGTACTTATGCTAAACGGAATTGTTTGAAATGGGACTGTTTTTGTATGCTAAACTGAATTGTTTAAAATAGAACTGTTTCGATATTTAACTGCGTGTAAAAAAAAAACTTATACTTTCACTAAACTGAATTGTTTTAAATAGAACTATATGACTCAATTAAATAGCTTGAAATAAAAATGTTTTTGACTATTGAACTGTGTACTTATGCCGAACTCAATTATTTGAAGAAAAAAACTGTTTAGTGTTCGCCAATGATCCAGGAGACCTGAGTTCAATCGCAGTTCGCGTCATACCAAAGACTTTAAAAATGATACTTGATACCTATTTGCTTAACACTCAGCAATATAAGGTACGTACCAAAGGTAAAGTGGAGCAATCCAGGGAAAGGAGTAGCACCCTTTCTTATACCCCGGTTTAGTAGCTATTGACAAGGGAGCCCTCTGGTCTCCCTCAACTACGGTCGCCAACTTTATTTGTCATTAAATAATCTACGGTCGCTACTTTATTTGGCACTAAATAACCTACAAAGATTGATATGCCATAAAACTCAAACACGCAAACAAACAAACAAACGAAACTATATCTTGAGAATGAATATCATTTTAAAATGTATTTTTTACAGTTTCTTTTGTAGACACACCGACAAGCTATATATATGCGTGGGCGTGTGTATGTATGTGTTTTATTGTCAGTGTTCAAGTCCAATAACAAGACAGGATTTTGCATATGGCATTTTCAAGTTAATGCAACATCCTCCGCATTTTACCCGCGGAGGTGGCGGTGGTGGAAGCGGTCTTCTTCGTGCTTCATGTCCTCTCTCGAATCAGGTTTGTACTAAATTAAAGCGAGTTTACCTAATATCTCAATAAAACCGTTCTCACAAATCCACACTAATGAAAATAGCAAATATATACATACACACAAACAGATAAACATACATACATACATACATACATACATACATACATACATACATAGACATTCACAGACAGCAAGACAGAAAAAGAGGAAGATTCCATTCACACGATGAGATTGCTTTTGGTAATTTTAATCTGTTAGTGTGAGTGCCATTCGGAAATTATTCGTTCGGCAGAGTGACACAAATTTTATTCTATTAAACACTTTCTCTGACGCCGTCGCCGCTGGCAATTTTGTCTTCGTCAACAGCGTTCAAATATGTCGTCAGAGATGTCCTCCTCGCGGAGTACTGTCTATGACTCTGCCGTCGTCTTCTCAATGGTAATTGTTTTTATTGTCGTTGTTTTCATTACGGAAATAGTTGTTGTTCTTAGCCGTTCTTTATTTGTCTCTGTTATTTTATTGCCATTGTCTTCCCGCTCATTGCTTTTGTTACTCCTGGCAATATCAGAAACAACGAAATGCACAAACGCCTGGAAATTGGGATTTTGAGCGTTGCTTTTGCCAATGAGTCTCATTCTTATCGGTTATCCCATAAATGCTACTTTTCAGTTTCACAGAAGGTCATACACGAAAATTGCAGGAGGAGTAAAGATCAATCTTTACCAATCCTACCTTATTCCGCCTTTAAGTGACCTAACTCAGTGAAGATCGATCTTAGTAAATATTTAATCATCAACAAGGTGGGGCTGTAGAATACACCGACTGCATCTCTACAGAGGGGTTAGACCCCCACTAATATGACACTAGATAATTTGATAGTGAGGCTCCAGTGATGTTGGAGCTTTGGGAATGTGGAGTACCCCTTCACTGCCATCGGTCCCTGGTCCACTCTAGTCCGGAGTGTTAGCACCTGAAAGGGTCCTATCTGTGGGTCAAATAGAAATGTTTAACATTTAAAGTGAGTGAAAACAAATGACTTATGCTAAATTACATTGTTAGAAATAGAACTGTTCGTTCATTTAACTGCGTTTAAATAAATATAATGTGTAATATTGAATCGATTTATTCGTGTTAAAAAGCAATACTTGAAACTCTTTTTATCCATAAGGGTTTTCGGACTGTTGTCTTCATCTTTATTCTTATTTCCACAACGTTTCGGCCGTTATGTCCTCTGGCCTTCATCAGGTGTTAGTCGAACACGGGAACCTACGCGTAACTTCGAACTACATCTGTTATTGAATCCACGGGGGTCATCTCTGTTGATTATTGGTATTACATAGCAATACATAAAACTGTTAGTCTGGGTGCATATTAATGAATAGCGTTGACTGTAAAGATTAATGCTAAATAGCAATACTTAAAAGCACTTGACTGTATGCCAACAAAGATTAATATTGAATGGAATTATAAGTGTTATACGGCAATAATTAAAACCTCTGGGTCAGAATGGACCTGGGAGCAATAGCAATGAAGGGGTACTCCATATTCTCCAAAGATCCAAGGCTGGAACCTTGTCATCGGATTTTTTAGTGTCATATTAAGGACATGAGTTCGGTGGGGAGGTCTTAACTCTTTGCAGAAATGCATTCAGTGTATTCTACAGCTGTTGATGATTGGGCTGGATGGTTTAGTGTTATATCCAGAACACTCGTTGATTTGTTACATAATGACCCTTGACAGCTCGATTAGTTAGGGATTTCAAAACAGGATACTGCATCTGTATAAACAAGGGGTAGTGGAAATTAATCACGTGAATTCAGAACTGAAAGGAAAATTTGTGAGCGTTGAGAAAATTATGTAATGATCAAGGAGCCAGGCTTTCAGTCTTTCGGAGAGCAGTCAGTGAGTATCCAGAAAGGGTACGGGTGGTCCCTGACTGAGAACCCGTCAAAGAAGCAAGGCTCTGAGTATGCCAATCAATGACATGGTGTCAAAGATAGCAGTCCTCCGTCTCTCTCCCCTCTCTCTTTCTCTCTCTCTCTCTCTCTCTCTCTCACACACACACACACACATACAGACATTTTGACTCTTCATGATAATAAAGAAGAGAGTTATATTTTTTTATAATTAGTGTTATGTTCTCCTCATTGGCTTTACAACATTTCTTGATTTGGTGCGCAGTGACTTACCGCACTTTTTTCTTTTTGAAAAATAAAGACAGAGACTGATTTCGAACTTGCGTTATCCACTAAACGAAGGAAAATCAGCTGAAGAAAGAAAGAAAGAAAGAACAGGATATGAAAAGAACAAATAAAAGAAAAACAAAAAGAAATAGCAAAAACACACCCGCCTAGAAACAGAAGAAAGCGCTCAGAGAGCCAGAAAAAAGGAGTAGATGAAAGAAAAAGTAATTAACGAAAAAGAAGAAAAGAGGACGAGACTCGATTTAAAATTTGGTACATTTTTCAATCTAATTAAAATCTCGTATTTTTTTTTTTTTTTACTTCTTTGTCTCTATCAAGTTTCGTGGGTTCACGGCGCCTGACAGAATTTAACTATTTACTAAAAAGTTCGAAATCTGTGCTAAGGTCTGTATGTTTACATATGAATGGAGTGATGATGAAAACTGCTAGATATTAGTTAGCGGTGCATTAGATGGGAAAATAAAGAAAAAAAAAAAGAAAAAGAGGGGGTATACAAACAGGTGGTTGGGGTAAGAAAAAGGGTTGCTGACATGTCAAAGTAATGACAACTTGATCATAACAAACTTTCGTGCCAATGGAGATTGAAATTTTAACATAAACATACATTTTTATGAATGAAATTTTCATGTAAATCGTAAATACGCGTTGTGATATTGTAATTTGATATCGTGAGAGTTTTTTTTCTATTGTATTCGGTGCCGGGTCCGTGAATTTTTGTGCTGCTATTGTATGGGTTGAAGAGAAGTTCGTTTACCCTTTGGCGCATAGAATAAGTTCGTAGAATGGTGTTTTTGCAGAGTTGTCTCCGTGCGTTGTCTTGAAAAGGTTATGGAATTTGATGTATTATTGATTATCTCTCAGTGATATTGGAAGAAGTGTTGTTTTTTTTCTCTGAAACAGTTGAATTTGACGTACTATTGATTATATTCCTAGGATGTGATCGAAATTCTTGGGTGTTGGTAAGAAGCCACCCGCTTAAGTTAGAGATGGGGTGTTTTGTAAGAGAGAATATTGAGAATTGGGATGGAAGTTAGTTGTTACATGTACCGACACTTAACCTGTTTGGGTGCATGCGAGGAGATATATGGCATGGATTCGAATCTGAATCGAAAAAAAAAAGAAGAAAATTGTACACTTGTTAACTATTGAAAAAGAAAAGAGATAGATCAATGGACAGTAGTGAAAAAAAGTAAAGAATGAGGGGCGACAAAGAAGGAAGGGTGTATGTTGTTTGAAAAAACAATCCCGGAAAATTTTATCCCCCTTTTGGAGGTGAGCAGAAAACGCATACCGTGTTGTTTTGGTTGAAATAGGAAAAAGGGAAGAAATGACGGCTGGATACGACATATGCTATTTTTATGGACATACTTGCTAAAGGTTGAAAAAAGGGCACGCAAACCTATGGTGATCTATGTTAACGGAAGGTGAAGAAAGAGACAAATTGAGAAAAAAGTTGTGAAGTAATGATTCACAGATAATGAAAGAAGACAAAGATAAAAAAAAATATTAAGGACAGAGAATGAATAATTGAACAGTGAAAAGAAAAAAAGAAGAGTGAAGAAAATAAAAACGTATATACTAAATAGTAAAGCAGACAATAAATCAAAAGTAAGAAGAAATGAAAAAAGAAGCTAAAAGAAAAGAATAGAATTGTTATATTTTGACCTTCGACACGGCCCAAAATGCCATTCAAGGTGATGCACCGGAAAGAAGTGACACTTTTCAATGGCAGCTCGGAGAGGAAATCGCGTGGGCGGAAATTGGCTAACAAAATGGGACAAACTAAAAGATACCATGTTACTCTCATAAACTGACGCACCGGAAGAGGGTGACCTCTGAAATGCATGACAGTTATTTCCACATGATGACGATTAAACATTCGATTTCAAAGATCGAGTGGGTGATCGAGTGGGTGTTGAACTATTACATAACTCAGTTGAGTTCGAGTCTCAGTGGCAGTTGCAGTAGAGTTGGAGACGGAGATAGACGAGATGTGGTAGGGAAAGCCACACCCGGCCGAAGGGGCTCTCGGGAGCCCTGAGTAAATTGGGGTCCAGAGAAGATGCTGATAAGATGCAGTAAAGAAAGCCAGCATCCAGTAGAGTGGACCCCAGGGCCTCCGGTTGAGCATCTGGAGATCGAGAAAGATACTACATTGACGGCCATAAGAGTGGGGGTCAAAATATTTTTGTTCTGTTCAGTCTCCAACACCCTCTCATACGCAAACCTTGAGTAACCCTTTTCGAACCATTGCAATAAAGTGAGAGGTACATATCTTTCTAAAGAAGTCTTCCTGCGTCTGTCTTTATTATTGTGTCGTTATGATGCTGTAGATGACAATATAATAAGAGTAATTGGTAGTGATAAGAAACAATATATGATGATTATTAAAGTAAGAAAGAAATTCATGATAAGGAAATTGATATTTGAACATGAAGACGAATGAAAAATGTGATATGGGTTAAGTAAAGACAAAAAGAAAGAAAGAAAAAGAGAGAGACAGAAGAAAGAGAATAACCACTTCATTTATAAGAAAATAAAGAAAATGAAAGACAAAGAAACGTACAAGAAAAAAAAAAAGAAAAGAAAAGAAAAGAAACGACCAAACAGAAGAAAAATGAAAAAGAAAATTAAAAAGTTGACTAGACAAGAAAGAATTAACGAAAGCATAAATATATAAAAAAACAAAAGGAAGAAGAGAAAAAAAAAAGGAAAGCATACATACGCACACAAACAGTTTAGAAAAAAAAATAAATGGAAACGACGCTTATAGAAAAAAAATATTTTTACGAGTTATAAAAAGTTAAAGAATAAATCAGAATTGAAAAAAGAAAAACAACAATTGTTAGGATTGAAAAAAAGGAAAAGAAAAAACGTGAAAAAAACAGTTGATACACACACAGACCTCACACCTTTGCCTGAGAGGAGGAAAAAGAAGAAAAAGAAACATTTTTATAGAGCGAACATTCACCTTGTCATTTTTTAGAAGTTGCGAACTCTTTAGTGAAGATTTTGGATTGTTTAGTGCATGTATTTTTGAATTTTTTAAATCCCAAACGCTGAAATATTTAAAAGGAAAAATTTTTTTGAATCAAGGCGACATTTTGATTTTTCCTCTCGTCAGATCATGAAAAATTTTTCCCAGCCATCGGACATGTAGGGATTTTAATAAGATTTTAACTTTGATTTTAATTTTAGTTTTTTAGGAAGAAAGAGGGTTAAGTTTTCGTAGGAAAATGAAATAATTTTTTTTGTATTTAAAATCCCTTTGCTGTTTTTGTGTGGGTTGAGGCTGATTTCGAGACCAATTGGCAAGGATTTCATCCAAATTGAGTTAGTGATTATATTGGAGATACGGCAATGAAGTAGTTTAGAAAACTCGCGTTCCATGAGTAAGATGCCGATTTCGGAATTTTAAGTTGGATCTTCAAATAAAGCGAAAAATGGCAACATAGCGTACTCTTAGATTTTTTTCGGGCGGTACGAATTGTGGGTGCTTTCTCGGGGTTTTTGGTCCCAATTGATGTTTTGGATCTGCACCTGGTTAACGAGGTGTTCAAATGTATTTAGGAAAGGCTGGGTGCCAATATTTTAGTTGCCACGAGGATTCCCGATGAATTAAACAACAACCCAACGATTATGAGTGAGGTAAAACGAGGTCTCTTGGAGGTTCACAGACAAATAGACACAGAAAGTTAGGTACGTAACGGAAATTTTTAACTGTAATATGTAGCCATTAGGTGTGGTAGCGAACCGGTGGAAATTTAGGAAGGTGGAATTATAAGAGTCAGTAATCGATTTAAGTAGAAAATTAAGAGTGGAAAAGAGCAACACATGGCCGATAGAGGCCTTTGGCGCAATATATTTTGGTTTTATGCATGTCAATTGAAGTTGCCATTCCGATGTATTGTTTTGAACCACGAATTTAATGTTTTTTGAATTTTGCGTAATTCTCTAGTTACTGTAGGTAGGAACTTGTGGAGCAAACGACTGGTGCGTTGTCATAAGGAATCGAGGAGAAATTTATGGCTGGAATGACCAAGGTCACAGAGTTTGTGACCAGGACTTTTAGGACCAAGAGGTTGGTCCTGTGATATTTTTAGTTTCCTTTGGAGGTTGTAAAGGAGGGCCCTCTGGCATTTCTTTATACAGGAAATCTATTTTTATTGTATTTCTGATGTATGCATGTGGGGAACAACCATACGCGCGAAGAAATGGCATAGAAGTAATTTAGATAATCATAAAAACATGCAAGTGTTTGATAATGAATCATATTTTCATCAAACGTCCCCTCAAAGAAGCAAGGCTCTGAATATGTCTGTTTCAACTTGGTGTCAATGATAATAGTCCTCCATCTCTCTGTCCCTCTGTCTCTCTCTCTCTCACACGCATACAGCCATTTTGACCCTTTCGTGGTGATAAAGAAGAGAGTTATATTTTTATAAAAAGTGTTAGAGTTTCTTCATTGGCTATACAACAGGGTGGGGGAGGTCTTATCTCTCTGCAGACATGCATTCTATGACCAAGCCGACTGGGCTAATTCTAGAACTGAAGACAAAAGCCCGATACAGCAATTTGGTTGGATCGTTTGTTTTATGGCTTCCAAAACTGGTTTGTTTTATGCCAATATTAGTTTAATAATTATAGTTTCCAGTTATATAAGTAAAAATGCATCTTCAAAATGATCTTAAACTGGCTAATAGCCCATACTTTGTTAAAATATAAATGAATAAGGAGCAATTGTATTAATGTAGTTCAGAATCATTAAAAACGTCATAATAAATTGCATTATCAATAATTTAGGATAAAATAAAGATAAAAATCATTTTGAACACTATCTCAAAGTCATTTGTTCCATAGATGATACCTTAACAGGTACTACCACTCCAGGTCAGAGTAAACCTGTGAGTAATGGCAATAAAATTATGACTCCACATATGTCCAGAACTCTAGAAATGGAGGTTTCCCATGGGATACAGTTTAGTACTTCATCCCAGATATAAGATAGAGATAGAGGCTTTTATAGGGGTCCTTACCCTTTTGCAAGGAATACCGTTTGCGTATTCCAAACTCCACCCACAGGGTGACATAAATTTCATCGAAAAATAAAGGAGAAACACGTTTTAGACAAGATAGGTATAAAAAGGAAGTTTGCTTTTTTTTGCTCTTCAAAATTCCTAATTTATTTTTAGAAAGTAGTGAGACGGATTTTTTTAGGTTTAGAACTCTGATTGTTCAGTGCTGACCTTTAACACGTGTAAGTAATCTTGGATTATTAAAAATCTGTTTGAATTTGTGCATAATAAAAATGGAACACAAAATTCAAATTCTTTGTCAAACTTCAGCATATTGTGACAGAAACAGTAAACGCCTACTTATGAAGAAGAAACTCGATCCTTGGCATTGATTTTGGGTGGCATAAGGTATATTTTGTGACTTTGAGACTGTGAAAGATAAACCCTTTTCTGATCGACTGGTCACCTTTCGAACTGAGGCAAATGCGATAAAAGAATGGTCGATCAGATCTGATCAACGTTTGACAGTGGCATGATTAGAAACATATTAATTAATTTTATGCTGATTTTATGTTAATTTTCTTATTTTGATAGTTTTTTTTTTTTAAATTGATCTCATTTCATTTAAACACGAATTTCAGCCTGATTACATTCAAGACACCCAATGTGAACGGATTTTTGAATATCACGTTTAATTTTTATATAACTGCGCACTTGGTGTCGGATAAAAATATTCTTTTTCTAATTTCATAAACACCAGAAATTTTATGACATCTTATTCGAATCTTTCTAATAGACGTCTAGGCCCTTAAATGGTTGATCGACTAAATAATTTTCTTTGTTATAGTCAATAGAAAATGAAATTCAGTTTTAATATATTTATGAATAATGAATTACTGAACTATATATAAAAATAACCTTTCTCCAAATATATTTTATTTGTTAGATGTGATTACAATTCAGTCTTAACAGAAAAGGAATTATAAGAACATTATTGAAAAATAGAACGGTGGGATTTATTATGGGCGAATAAAGTAGTAAGTTTGAATAAGTCTAACCGTCAATTTAGGCCACTTAGTTTGATTGATGTGGGATGACACCAGAGGTCATTTTGGACGTTGGCTTG
Organism: Sepioteuthis lessoniana; assembly: GCA_963585895.1. Lineage (NCBI taxonomy): Eukaryota > Metazoa > Mollusca > Cephalopoda > Myopsida > Loliginidae > Sepioteuthis > Sepioteuthis lessoniana. Next base: position 63,387,951 of record OY757909.1, on the reverse strand, counting down.
GATTGGACGTGACCAGGCGACACTAAAAATTTAAAAGTAAGATATCGTTGGTCAGAAAGAGTAGCAGGACAATAGTGGCAGGGGAGTTTCATTTTTGTTTTTCTCAAATGCCTCCCCTTTTAAATTTACACAGGTAATATAAATAATGGTTGTCTCGAAATAATAGAATATCATCCTGACAGATGTCGCTGTAGGATATACCGATTGCAACGCTGATTTGTCATGGGCATGACACTAAACCATCTGATGATGAGGCTCTACTTCTTGAGCTTTGGCTCCTCGGTCCACGCTGATCCGGAGTTGTAATACTAGTCAGGGTACCATATATTGTCAAATAGAACTATTATATGATTTAGTATACGTGATACAATTTAACTGTAATCAAAGAAATGAAAATTGTTCGCCAGAATTATTAGCGTTAGATAAAAAAGCAATACTAACCCATTTAACTGTGCGCAAATTCAATGAAATTAAATAGATGTATTTTTATTAGGTAGATAAACTTGAAACCATTTAAGTGTGTGCAAACAAATGTGCTCTGGCTGGTTTAATATGATTTTGAAATAATTCACTTACAAATTATATATATATATATATATATAAGAAGGGTTTAGCGTTAGATCACCCACAAGGGTTGATATGCTCCAAAACATAACTAAACCACACCAAAATAATGAAATATGCATGCATAAAATGTGTCTGGGTTGTTCCTCATCCTAAAACAGAAGATCTGAAATTACTTGTGGTCCAACAACAAACGAACCAGAACAAAGATGGTGACAAGAAAACATTAACAGAAATACCCAAGGCGACACGAAAGAACAAAGGAAACATTAATATAGACATGAAGACACTGTCACCAAGTAGCAGCCTGGTAATTTACCCTTGTTGTGTGTAACCATAAACTCTTTTGGCAACGTGGTAATGTACTGTCAAATTTGCCTGTTGTTTAAAAGATGTTAAAACTAGCAGAATTGACCGAAGAAACGTTTCTCTGTCCAAATAAACTGCTCACAAATTTTAAAATCGCTGGAACAAATCTGCAGTCTGATTCCAGCCATAGCTTAAGAGCCTGAAAGTGGGCACAAACTCCTCTGTTTCTTTCATCAACTCAAAAGGTTTCATTTCCCCTTTTCTCATAAAGTAACTAACATTATCACAGTCAGTAAATGCATGCAGAGAGAGAGAGAGAGAGAGAGAGAGAGAGAGAGAGCAGTGCACTTTCAAGTGCGGATTCACATTTGCAACGGATCAAACATAGATCAAACAAGACAACCAATTAGTACCAGTTGCCACATTCAAGTTGGCACTTAATTCATGCTGTTGAGCAAGACAATCAAGAAAAAACATCTGTATCTGGAGTCTTGATGATAATGGAAGTGAAAGCAGTTGATGCATGCTTTTCATGAAGCAAGAGAATAGTATCTACTTCCTAATGATCAGTTGTTAATTCCAGTAAAGTTTCTGTGATCAGTTCATTTGGGTTATTTTGAGGAGACATGAAACATCCTTGGTTCCATAAAGCAAACACAGGTTTTCCATGGAATTCTTCTGGTGCCAGTTTCTTCCTATGCATCACTATACATAGAACAATGGAGTCTTTGTTTTTACCAGACATGAGGAATTTCTGAAACTGGATTGGTGTTTTCTGATTCTCATTAGGAGTAGGCAACAAGTATCCAGCTGAAATCGAACACTGTCTTCTTTTAGACTTTTTAATGCTCAGAGGATTGTACTTATCACATATAAAGTCAACTCTTCATGACATATAAAAGGAAGTAAGCTTGAATATATATATATAAGAATATAAATATTCAGATCGCCAAACGTTGCTGGAACATGGACTGTTATCTGCTGAATTATTGCCATGCCATCAAAGATCACTACACTGTTTTATGGAATTTTGATAATTTTCATCTCTGGAAACTTCGATTGAATGTAATGAAACAAAGCAACTTGGTTGGTACACAGCAGAGAACCATTACTGTTGGTCAGGCTGGATGGGAACTGTAAAAGGCAAAGTGTCAAAATTGCTCTACTGTCAACTTATAGGGCACTTGCTACTATAAGAAGCCCTGTAAGAAGATCTTTATCTACTTTTAAGGATCCTGTTTCTTTCATGCTCTTTTAGTGTGGATGCTTCTTCTGAAGATATCTAAAAGTTTCATCTTCATAGTTTAAAAACTATGGAGCAGTAAATTTAACTTGTTTTCAAATCAGTCAGTTGTTGAACAAAGTGATTGGAAACATTGTAGTCTTTTTCATATGCTGTTAAAATATCATCTTTAATTTCAGATGGTTTTACTTGGCCAGATGCTATGTTTATAAGTCATTTTTCATGATATGCAAATGGATTTTGCAGTTATTCAATTGTATGCATGACATTTTTAATATCTGTTTCATCCTTCTTGTGTCGGGACTTAAGTTCTTTATTCTTATGGCTGCTTTCTACTTTTCCAGCATTTCAGCGCAGCTACTAGAGTTTTCTGCACGTTGGTTGAACGATAAATCCAACAATGAACAGCGTTAGCATCATTAAAGAATCTAATCTACCCATCTTTGGTCTTGCTATCTCTATTCATAGTCTGTTCATTTGTCTGGCCCATTGATGTTTAACTGAAGTAGAACAGATTTTGTAGCTGAACTAAAAAAATCCCCAGCAGTCAGATGCTCTGCTACTGAAGGGTGTTTCTCTGGAACAGCAAGCATCTAATAAATATACACCAGGAGATACTTGGCATAGTTCAAATGATCATATGCAAAATACCAGGGTACCATTTCTGCGGTAGATTAAAGGTGAAGGGCCCAATTTCCTATGTGTTTTGAGCGAACAATTTTTTAAAAAATCTGCCATATTCAGGTAACTCATCAAAAATGCAAAAGTTGGAAATTGACTGCATCTGTCTTGAATGAATAATGAGAGTTTGCTCTCAGGCTCTTTGAAATTATTGGATATGCACAGGTATTGGAATTGTGTTTTAGGGAAAGTATAAAATAAACTTTTAGACAAGGCAATGAATTTATCTTTCTTTTTTACATTCTGTGGGTCCATGAAAGTAGATAGTTTCCTTCTCAAAGCTTCAGCCACAATCTTTATAACTCTGACGCTTTGATTGTAGTTTCTGCCTTTCATGACCCAAGATAGTGACTCTTGTGTCACAGTTCCAGCTGTAAGTAGGATGTCAGCCAGCCCTGAATCTTCAAAGCGCTTTCAAATTACACTTAGAAATGACATTCAGGTATGGAACTGGCCAAGTCTAACAACTGTTCTTATACATGTCATGATTCCAACGTACTTACTGAACCTGGGCATAACATTAAAGATCAAATGTCAGTAGAATGCATTCAGTTTCAAGTTCATCAGCAATCATGAGACTTTTCAAAAATACTGCATTCACAGTGCTTAGCTGAGCTGGGTTACCATTGACCACATGCGAATAGCGAATATTGCTTCGTGCAGGTATATGTTTCGGCAATAAAAGAATCTTAAAACTTGTCCAACTTGGAATTGGAGGAATAACTATAGCTCTTCAGCTTTTTCTTGCAGGATTCTGGCTCCTCGTCATTGGCTGAAGGCACGGTGAATATTAAACGCCTTTCTGCAATGCTGCCTTTCTCAATCCTCTCCAACCTGTAACATACCAGCATAGATAACTCTGACAATCTTGTTTTCTATGATCAAATCAGTTTAAAGCAGTTTAAAGAATATTGTAAGTGTAAAATTCCTAAATTTCCTGAGTAAGGCCTCCAATTAAACAGATGACCATAATCGTCAAGAAAAATTTCAATAGTATTCATTTTTTCATGGAATTATTTTTAAACAATTGCAGAACTCATTGCGATGAGAATTTATTAAATTTGCTAAAACTGATTTATGACGGGGTTGATAAAATAAGCGCACATACACGCATCCATGCAGAGAAGCACACACACACACACACACACACACACACACACACACACACACACACACACACTGTCCCTCTACACACAGTTGTAGAAATATATTGACACAACACACAAGTGAGTAAGAGACAAAGATAGACGGGTAGATCCTATTTACCCAACCCCTCCGCTCGGTCAGGATATGACACAAGGTCAAATTTTTTAAGCGGAGTTTAACAGGTTTGAATTCAGAGTTTTCCTTCTCCTAGACTAGTCGCCTCACCAAGGTTGAAGAACCTAGTCTGACCTACTATTTACCCATAGCTGGAGGGAGAATTATTGGATTCATACCTTTCCCAAGGGTATTAGTGCTATGTGAAATGTAATCAGGCTCGTCCAGGTTCTGAACTCATGTCATCGTGTCCACATCCTGCGACGATAACCATTACACCACGGGCACCTCCAAAGATAGACGGGTAGATTGACTGCATATTTATTAAATAGAAAACAATTTACCTTGTGTTCTCTGTGAATCTATTATATCATTTTTTGTGCAATCCAAATGTTTGGTCGTTTGCTTCGCCAATGTTTTGAAAAGTTGAAAAACGTTTGAACATCCAAACAAAGGCCGCAATTTTTAAAAAAATGTTATTTCAGTAAAAGAAACAACTTTTTTATGATATTTGTTGATTCAGAATTAGCGCAAAATTTTGCAGATTCCTTTTTTGAATTTAAGGGAGATAACTTCGAAGGCTCCACGCGCATTATTTACTAAGTTAATAACTCCCTTACTTTATTTTTACAGGTAAAATTACCGATAAAAATGCATCTAACATGCAGATTATAAAATAGTTCCCAACTTTCCCTCGGAAATGAATTGAGATTTAGACTCTACTACTAAGTTGAAAAAAAGAAAAAAAAAATTATATAGATTTTATATCTTCGAAACTGAACGAAAAACGTATCTGGCCTATAGCCTATCTTTAGGAACGTGCCCCCACCAAAAAAAAAAAAAAAAAAAAAAAAAAAAAAACTTTTAAGAAACAGTTAATCAAAAAACGTAAATAGAGACGTTCAATGAATGCAATTCCCTAACCCCTAGGAATAACTCTAGAATTGGCCTAGTTGGTAGAGTGTTCGCCAATGGTCCGGGAGACCTAGGTTCAATCCCAGGTCGAATCATACTAAAGACTTTAAAAATGGTACTTGATACTTCCTTGCTTAGCACTCAGCGATACAAGGTACTATCAAGGGTAAAGTGGAGCAATCCAGGGAAAGGAGTAGCACCCTCCCCTATACCTCGGGGTTGTAGCTATTGAAAAGGGAGCCTGCTGGTTACCCTCGACTACAGTCGCCAACTTTACTTTTTACTTTTTATATGACATGCCGTTAAAATCAATCAATTAATCAACCAATATCTCAAAACCGTGTGCAAAAAAACTCTTTAGAAACTACGCAAAAAATGTACATATAAACGTACAATGCACACAATTCCGTTGCATCAGGTGATGAAGTAACCTCCTATGGGTTGACCTGCCGTTAAAATAGTCAATCTACTCTGATATCTCAAGGTTGGTAATGTCTCTAAATATTTTTACATGTGATATTTAAAATTAGATATTGGGAGAAAAAAGAAACGTGGGAAAAAATTGAAGAAAGCATTTTTGAATAGATTGTTACCCTATTTAAAATACCAAGCCACTCAGTGAGAATTTAACTCACTACATAGACAAAAAGGTATGCATATCGTTCTAGGGAATAGAATTCAAATCATCCACTAGGCTATTTACTTTTCACGTCGTGCCAATGCCCTTGAGAAAGTTTTGAATCCATTTGCTCTCTCTTTGAACTCGGGTCTGTGATTCAATTACCTACAATGATAACCGTTGCACTAAGCTCGCTACATAAATCTTAATAGGATAGAAATAGATTGAAAGAGATACAGAAGGAAGGAATCAAAAAAGAAAGAAAGGCAAACATAGGTATAAATTGATAGATAAGGACCTTTGTATGCATTTCAGTAGAAAATGAAATGATGGGAGGAAAACCGTACGATTAACTCTGACTACAAACTTACGAAAAGAGATGAGCAACCTAATTTTTTGTTTATTTCACTCATTTCTAATGCATATTTGTTTTGTTTTGTTTTCTTTATTTCCTTATATATATATATATATATATATATATATATATATATATATATATATTTGCAGTGGTTGTTGGCGAGATTGTATGCGAGGCATTTTAGAAATTATGAAGAATAAAATAAAAAGAACACGAATACAGATTTAAAAGTCATAAAACATAGTTAAGTGGCTATAGTTCATAACTGGAGATGGTGTGTGGGCGAGAAATGACATCCAGCGTAATGATTGCCTTGCATAGGTCAAGCGTATTTCTTTTTTGATTTTCTCAAATAGCTACTTAACAAAACAGAAAGTGAAAGAATTTTACAATCCCATTTCCTATCTTAAGCCATACTTCCGTATCAAAAGACACTTGGACGCACCTCATTTTATGGATAGATTGGTTAAGTTTCGAAAAAAATATCTTCACCTTATGTTTCTTATAAATTTGAATATAAAAAGAAGTTTGAAGTTATCATTCTTGTTTTATTGCTAGAAGATTTGATAAAATAAAACACATGCACAATAAAACTGTTTTTAAAGCAATCTTTTAGCTCATATGTTGTAAATAAAGAATTCCTATAAAATAACTCGCAGTATAAGAAAATATTCAATATTTCCTTACGTATTAAAAAGTTTCTTTTGCCAAGGCGTCACAGAGGGAGTGACTGTTCTCTTGATAGCAGTTGCCTCAGTCAGCTGGGGCAGCAGTATACACCGACTACATCTCTGCAAAGGAGTAACACTTCCCCAATGAGTGTCCTGATATGACACTGAAGATAAGGTTCCAGGAATGCTGTATCTTTTGGGAATGTGGAGTACCCCTTCATTGCTATCGCTCCAAGGTCCATTTTGGCCCGGAGTGGTAGAACCTGATAGGGCCCTAGGTCCTATCTATAAGTCAAATAGACCTAAACACTGTACTTATGCGAAACTAAATTGCGTCTCCACTATCATTTAAGAACTTTTTTTTTTCACAATTTTATTTTGTGAATCTTTTTAGCTAACAGACGTTTAATTATTTAAAAAAGCTGACAGAATGTAAAAATCGTTTTGTTTCACTAAAGAGTGTTCAGCATAAAAAAGTTCTGAATAGATTTTTTTTTTCATGAAATGTACATTTCTTTACATTATATATATATATATATATATATATATATATATATATATATAGTAAAGTAAAGTAAAGTTAGCGACCGACCTGAAGGACCCCTTTTCAATAGTTACTACACCGAGGTGTAAGGGAAGGCACTACTCCTTTCCGTGAATTGCTTCACTTTACCCTTGATACGTACCTTATATTGCTGAGTGCTAAGCAAGGAGGTATAAAGTACCATTTTAAAAGTCTTTGATATGACTCGACCTGGGATTGTACCCAGGTCTATCGGACGATTGGCGAACACTTTACCCACTAGGCCAATGAGCCGGTAATTAACCTATTGCACGTTACAACAAAAAACGTCAAAATTCTTATTTATGCCAGTTGTTATGTTGTATACATTAGCTAATAAATTCATAGAGCAACAAAATTCTATATTATTTGTTATATAAAGTTTAATATATTTATTTACTAATTACACTGGATAGCAGAATTCCAAATTATTAGTTATAAAAAGTGTATTGTATTTATTTACTCATTACACTGGATAGGAGAATTCCAAATTATTAGTTATATAAAGTGAATTGTATTTATTTACTCATTACACTGGATAGCAGAATTACAAATTATTAGTTATATAAAGTGTATTGTATTTATTTACTCATTACACTGGATAGCAGAATTCCAAATTATTAGTTATATAAAGAGTAATGTATTTATTTACTCATTACACTGGATAGCAGAATTCCAAATTATTAGTTATATAAAGTGTATTGTATTTATTTCCTCATTACACTGGATAGCAGAATTCCAAATTATTAGTTATATAAAGTGTATTGTATTTATTTACTCATTACACTGGATAGCAGATTTCCAAATTATTAGTTATATAAAGTGTATTGTATTTATTTACTCATTACACTGGATAGCAGAATTCCAAATTATTAGTTATATAAAGTGTATTGTATTTATTTACTCATTACACTGGATAGCAGATTTCCAAATTATTAGTTATATAAAGTGTATTGTATTTATTTACTCATTACACTGGATAGCAGATTTCCAAATTATTAGTTACATAAAGTGAATTGTATTTATTTACTCATTACACTGGATAGCAGAATTCCAAATTATTAGTTATATCAAGTGTATTGTATTTATTTACTCATTACACTGGATAGCAGAATTCCAAATTATTAGTTAGATCAACTCTTAAGTTGTATATATTTGTTTATTACACCATAGAACAACAAAATTTGAAATTACAATAATTAGCAAACAATTAGACATTAAACTTGGACCGTTCACACAAAGAGAACTCGACTCGGTTCTCAGAAAAATTAAAAATAGGAAAGCTGCAGGACTGGACGAAATTCCCCCGGAAGTATGGAAGACCAGACAATTCGACGACATACTGCTCCGACACTGCAACGCAGTATACAATCAAAATCCGATAGATAGATGGACGAAGGGATGCATACTCCCCTTCACTAAAAAGGGGGACCTCGGATTAGCCAAAAACTACCGAGGCATAACACTTACATCCATAGCTGCCAAAATCTACAATGCCCTACTACGAAACCGAATAGAACCCAAAATCGACAACATACTTAGAAAAAACCAAAATGGCTTCCGAAGAAATAGATCTACGACCTCACAAATACTAACCATCCGCAGAATCCTTGAAGGTGTACGGGCAAAGAAGCTACAAGCGACATTAATATTTGTCGACTTTACCAAGGCTTTCGACTCCATTCACAGAGGAAAGATGGAACAAATCCTACTAGCGTACGGCATACCTAAAGAAACCGTAGCGGCAATAACGATTCTCTATAGAAACACTAAAGTAAAAGTACGATCACCAGATGGAGACACAGAATACTTCGACATTGTAGCAGGAGTACTACAAGGGGACACGCTGGCTCCGTATCTCTTTATCATTTGTCTAGACTACGTACTTAGAACATCGATTGACAAAATCAAAGAGAATGGCTTCGAACTGACGAAGAAAAGAAGCAGAAGATACCCCGCAACAACAATTACCGACGCCGACTACGCCGATGACATAGCGATACTGGCAAATACACCTGACCAAGCCGAAACACTTCTGCATAGCTTGGAACGAGCAGCAGCAAGCATAGGCCTCCATGTTAATGCACACAAAACGGAATATATGTGCTATAACCAAACGGGGGACATCTCCACTCTAGAAGGAACCCCTCTTAAACTAGTAGACAAATTCACGTACCTAGGAAGCAGCGTCGAATCAACCGAAAAGGACATCGAAACGAGGTTAACGAAAGCATGGACAGCTATCAATAGGCTATCGACTATATGGAAATCAGACCTAACCGATAAAATGAAACGCAGTTTCTTCCAGGCAGCGGTCACATCGATACTGCTATATGGATGCACTACATGGACGCTAACAAAACGGCTGGAGAAGAAACTAGATGGCAATTACACAAGAATGCTGCGTGCAATCCTGAACAAGTCCTGGCAGCAACACCCCACAAGACACCAACTGTACGGCCACCTGCCCCCTATCACGAAAACTATTCAAGTTAGGCGAACCAGACATGCAGGACATTGCTGGAGAAGCAGAGATGAACTCATAAGAGATGTACTCTTATGGATCCCCACACACGGCCGCGCAAAAGCAGGACGACCAGCACGAACGTACATTCAGCAGCTATGTGAGGATACAGGTTGTTGTCCTGAAGACCTACCTAGGGCGATGAACGACAGGGAGGAGTGGCGAGAGAGGGTCAGGAATATCCGTGCTGCCAGCACGATATGATGATGATGATGATGATGATGATGATGATGTCGTATAATAGCTGTCTGTCATATCCGATTAGGAATTCCTGTTGATTTTTTCCTCTAGTATTTTGTATTTTTGGACAGATATTACCAATTGTCTCAACGGGTGTTTTTGACCAACAGGTTTCTTTTGATGTTCTTATGTCTGAATTTTGGTCCGCCGGTTTTATGTGACTCTTCTCTTATTTGAGAGTACGGTATCAGTTTGGCAGTCTACTCTCCTTAAGTGGCCAGGCCATTTTAGGTCGTGTAGGATGAGTATATCGTTTTGCACAATGAGCCTCAACCGAGCTGTCAATAAGAGATTCTCAGCACAGGACGCATCTGTGAAAAGTGGTTGAACGGAAATGCGTGTGTGTTATAAAATGATATAGACCGATGCCGTCATGAGATATAGGCAGTCTTAGTCTTGGAGTCTCAACTTGCAGCCAGAAGAGGGAGGTCAGCCGTGGAGAACGTCAGCAAGTAGCTTAGCGCATCGCAGGGGCAGCGCCCCAAAGAGCGGCACTCAACGGGCCTCTAGTTGAGGACCCGGGCCAAAAAGCAGAAGAAGTACTAAGTGGGGTATCGAAGATGACTCAGCATGGTCTCGTCCAGGATTTGAACTCGTGTCACCGTGTCCATTTCCTACGACGATAACCATTACACCACGGACACCTCTAATTTCATTGACTGAAGACTGAGACACCTATAAAAAGTGAATGCCAACGAAAATACGCTATTTTTGGCACTGTCGCTATGTATAATAGTTTTCTATCGAAAATTATTAAATCATTATATAACAAGTTCTGGCTTCGAGCTGACGAAGAAAAGAAGCAAAAGGTACCCCGCAAAACAATCACCGATGCCGACTACGCTGATTACTTAGCGTTACTGGCGAATACGACTAATCAAGCAGAGACACTACTGCATAGTTTGGAACGAGTCGCAGCAGGCATTGGCCTCCATGTCAATGCACACAAAACTGAATATATTTGTTACAACCAAACAGGCAACATTACCACACTAGACGGAGCCACTCTGAAACTAGTAAACAAATTCACCTACCTAGGAAGTAGCGTCTCATCAACCGAAAAAGACATCGACACACGACTAACGAAAGCATGGACAACTATCGATAGACTCTCGATCATATAGATATCAGACCTGACCGATAAAATGAAACGCAGTTTCTTCCAGGCAGCGGTCGTATCGATACTGCTATATGGATGCACTACATGGACGCTAACTAAACGGCTGGAGAAGAAACAAGAGGGCAATTACACAAGAATGTTGAGAGCAATACTGAACAAGTCCTGGAGACAACACCCCACAAGGCATCAACTATACAGCCACTTGCCTCCCATCACGAAAACTATACAAGTTAGACGAACCAGACACGCAGGACACTGCTGGAGAAGCAAGGACGAGCTCATAAATGGTGTACTCCTATGGACCCCCACATATGGCCAAGCAAAAGCAGGACGACCAGCTCGAACTTACATACAGCAGCTATGTGAGGACAAAGGATGTAACCCTGGAGACCTGCCAGAGGCGATGAATAATTGGGAGAAGTGGCGAGAGAGGGTCAGGGATATCCGTGCTGGCGGTACGACATGATGATGATGATGATGATATAAGTTGTGTTAAAAAGTATCGAAACTTTAACTATAATTTAGGAAATTACCCCTGTGTCATCGTAGTGAGTGAATTCGAACTTGCGGCTTTAAGTTTACTTTCGAACTAATAACCTTGAAAAAAGTATGAACGATTTTATCCCCCTAATATATGATAAATAGTAACATTTTTGGTCATCTTTGCTCTATCGGTGGGGGCAGTAGAATACACCGACTGCATCACTACAGAGAAGTAAGACTCCTCCTCAACGTGTATCCTGAATATGACACTAAATAATCTGATAGTGAGGTTCCTGTAATGCTGGAGCTTTGGGGAATGCGGAGTACCTTTTCACTGCCATAGCTCCCAGATCCACTCTGGCCCGGAGTTGTAGCACCTGATAATGTCCCATCTATGGGTCAAATAGAACGAAACAGTGTACTTATGTTAATGTGAATTGTTATGTAATAGAACTGTTTATAAGTATAAAAATAGATTTGGCATTAAATAACCTACAATGGTTGATATGCCATAAAACCAAACAACTATGAACAAGAATAGTTTGGTTTCGGTTTCTTTGTTTCATGGCATATCAACCATTGTAGGATATTTAATGTCAAAATCATCCTTCAAGAAGAAAAGCAGTGATATTATTTAACACATGGATAGGAGGATAAGAGGGTTTATACCTTTCCCAAGGGTATTTGTCCGGAAGTGAACGTAATAGCTCGATTGGAATTCGAACTCACTCACTACGATCCCGCAGCCCATTGATTTAACCATTTCCCTACGAAGATACCCTCCGTACGTGAATGTCGGTACGTTTTCATTATTTAAGATATCAAAAATTTGTCTTATTCCGGTGTACATTTTTCTCTAAGTTGGACATATTTCTTCTTCGGTGACATTTTCACTTTATCACATATATCCGACATAAAACGTGACTGTTTTTTGAAATGGGGTTATTTGTTGATTTGCAACTGAAATTGTACATGTAACAGTAGGTCAAGGTCTAACCTTGGCAACTCATTTATGCAAACAATGTTTGTATCTTTCGTGTTGGTGAGACCTCCACATATTAGGCCAGAGTTTAGATCTCAGAAAGTCATATTGTATGCTAGAATATACGCTAAATCGTAAGATTGTTTTTACTTTTTAGATTCTGCTAAAAGAAAAAAGTCCATAAAAAAGCTCAAATCTTTCTAAATAATGATTTCGTTGCTTTGTCTAATGACATATCAATTTAGAGGATTCTTTAATGCCAAAACCATCCTTGTAGAAGGGTAATAATTGTGCTATTCAGCCAATATGGATCAGAGTTCTTATCTTTTCTAAAGGTAACAGAAAGTCAACTTAATAGCTCAAGTGGAGTTCAGACACGCATACTATAATGACACAGTCCGACACTTTAGACATTACAAGATGGGGACCCCATTGGTTCTTTTTCTGGTACACGGTCCTATCGGTATTCGAATAATTTTAAAAAAGTTCAATTTAACCAATAGATAAGACTCTGACATTACCACTCCAAATCAGAGTGAAACGGGGAATAATAGCTGTAAAAGCGTACTAAACACCCCACGGATCTCCAGAACAGGGACATCTCTTTTAGATATCATTTATTTTTATAACAAGGACACCTAGTTTCTCTGCATAAGATACAGTCAACACACACACACACACACACACACACACACACACACACACACACACACACACACACACACATATATATATATATATATATATATATATATATATTCATTTGTCTGTGGTATAATGGTTATGGTAATAGGAAATAAATACAGAGAAACGAGTTTAAATCCTGGAAATAGTATGAATCCAATTATATTTCCACTTGATATGGGAATATAGCTGGAGGTACCTGTGGTGTAATGGTTTTCGTCGCAGGAAAAGGACACGGTGACACGAGCTCAAATCCTGGACGGGGCTGATTGCATTTCACATAGCACTAATACCCTTGGGAAAGGTATGAATCCTATAATTCTCCCTCCAGCTATGGGTAAATAGCAGGGCAGACTAGGTTCTTCAACCTTGGTGAGACAACTAGTCTAGGAGAAGGAAAACTCTGAATTCAGACCTGTTAAACTCCGCTCAAAAATTGACCTTGTGTCATATCCTGCCTGAGCGGAGGGGTTGGTAAATATGGATATAGGAATATAGCAGGGCAAACTGTTTTTTTTAGCCTAGGTTAAGTAACCTGTCACAGAGGAGGAAAACTCTGAACTTAAACCTGTTAAACTCTTCTTTAAAATTGACCTTGTGTCACATCATGCCCGAGATGTAAGGCTATGGAGCTAGAATCATGAGTGTGCATTGTAAGTTGTCCTGAAAGAGTTGTAGTGTTAAGACCAACATACGCACTATTTTCTTTCATTGTAAGAAAAGTGCGTAGTTTGGTCGGATTATATATATATATATATATATATATATATATATATATATATATATATATATATATATTTCTTAAAGAAAAAACAACGAAACCAATCACAAAGGATTATAAATTTATTTCCATCCTTAGCTCTGGCATACAAAAGAGGATTATAAGGGCCTTTAAGTTTTTGGGATTTAAGATAGAAATCTCATCAAATATTAATGGTTTAACCCCGCTTTTTGTAAATTAGCAAATATAGATGTAGGTAAATATTTTTTGAGGCTGATAGATAAACATTTTAAACGAGATAATATATTACATAAAATATTTAATAGGAAAAACTTGAAAATAAGTTATTCTTGCACTAACAATATTTCTCAAATAATAAATAGTCATAATAATGAATTAATTAATAAATTTCATAACCGAGTAAATAATAATAATATTAATAGTAAAAAAATAGAATGTAATTGTAAATCTGGAAGTGATTGTCCAATGGATGGTTTTTGTAATTTAGATAACGTAGTATATCAAGCTATTATTTATCCAAAAGAGGACATAAGTGATAAGAAATATTATATTGGCGTTTCATCTACTAATTTTAAAATTAGGTATGGAAATCATAAATATTCCTTCTCCCATGAGCATAAAAAAAATCAAACTGCTCTATCAAAAAATTATTGGGGATTGAAAAATAAAGGGTTAACTCCTGACATTCAATGGTCCATATTGAAAAGATCTAGTACCCCAAAATCTTCGATAGTAGGTGCAATCTGTGTCTTGAAGAAAAAAATCCACATTTTGCTTTTTCCTGAACCCAAAAAATTATTAAATAAGAGAAATGAACTAATAGCTAGGTGTAGACATAGGGCCAAATTTAAACTATAAATAATTAAACAAATAAATTTAAAAAAAAAGCATAAAGTTATTTTTGAGAATTAGAGTTAATTTTGAGAATAAATAAAATAAATTGTTAGATAGAAAATTGTGAAAAAGCATATAATACATATGTACTACGCATAAAAAGTGTAACTGATTAATGTTTTCTAAATATTTTTGAAAATTTAAAATATTTGAGTAAATAAAATATTTGTTTTTGTTTTAATATATTTATTACTGCATCTTTACATGAGATTATTAATTAAAGTTTAAATCTAATTAAAAATATCTGTAATTTAAGTCTAAATGTAAATTAAAAAAAAATATTAATTTAAAAAACCTTTTTAAAAATAGATTTACAACATTGCAAAGCGAAATTTAAATTTAAAACGGAAGTGGGCTTAATGAAGAGGTAACTCTTCACCCCTCTTCTATCCCCTCCCACTCTTATGTGTCTATTCTAGTTTTTTTATCAAAAAGATCTGAAGAAGTCCTGTTAATTTTTTTTCGTGTTTTTGGAAATTTCAAAAATGCGTAACAGGATGGAAATAAACTTATAATCCTTTGTGATTGGTTTCGTTGTTTTTTCTTAAAGAAATTATTGCTCTGTATTATAAGTACATTGAGCTCTTTACCAGGAAAATTTAAATATTCATTCATAAATAATTTCTTGTCCTGATGGAATTACTCCCAACTCTGGTTTAACTGGAATAAGAATACTATATATATATATATATATATATATATATATATATATATATATATATATATATATATATATAAGGGTGCATGTATTCAATTAAAGGTAACATAATTCTCAGGCCTATTTTCTTGAGACTTTTCTATTTTCATATTTGATCTCGTTTCTTTGGTTTTTTTGTTTGAAGCCTTGATAAAATAGGGCTACTCAGTAAAAGAACCACTATATATATATATATATATATATATATATATATATATATATATATATATATATATATATATGCACGTGTGGGTATGTGTACGTACGTGTGTATGTATGTGTGTGTATGTGTGTATCGGTTTACTGATCTTTTAATGTTTCCATTGGTACATCGGTAATAGATATCCGTAGATATCAACGTTTTTTTCACCGGTTACGGTTATCTTAGAGGCGTACCAGCCTTCATAAGTTATATAATGTCGAAGCCATCCTTGTAGAATAATAGTAGTGGTACTATCTAATCGATAACAGTGAGGTGATTAGGGTGTTATATCTTTCCCAAGGGTATCAATCTGAAAGTGAACTTTTTGGCACCACTGGAGTTCGATCTCACTGACTCTGATATTACTGTCCAGTACATTTGCCACTACGTCACGGGATCTCTCTTTGTTTTCAGGAGTGCACTCTTTGATATATACATCTACATATAATTCATGCAACTTTGAAAACAAAATTATTAGCTGCAGTGTTTCGCTATAATATCCTAATATCCAATATGTATTTACACACACACACACACATATATATATATATATATATATATTTTATTTCTATTTACATATTGTTTATGCTAGCAAAGTTTTCTGAAATGTTGGATGTAGGAATCTAATTTAAATGAATATAGGATGGACGAGCCGAAAGAAAAAGAGTTTTTTTCCCATTCACTGATTTCATAATTTGTGGCTAATTCACGCTTCATGGGCACTTAAGCCCCTTTAAACAATGGAAAAAGTTCAAATAGCTTCGTAATACCTTGCCAGTTTTCGTTTGCGAACAAAGAAAAGAATCAAATACGTTTGATATTGAGCCGATAAATTATATGACAAATGAACATTAGCTGCTGTTCTTCACAAACTCGACAGCTTTATCTAAAGTAATTTACAAGTTCGGTCAGGAATACAATGAAGCTGATTTTTTTTATACAAGTTTTACAACCTTGATTGAAAATCAACAATTTATTACTGGACTTGAACACTTGTGGAAACATTCAATATGGGCTTGTATCTCAGAATTCATGTTCATCTCGAGTTCAAACTCAAGCAGCGTTATTAGGTTCACTTTCTAAACAATACCCTTTGGAAAGGTTAGGACTCCCTTATCTCCCCAGCTATGGGTCAAATAGTACTACTACTGTTCTTCTACAAAGATGAATCAGACATTAAATAACCCATAAAAGTTGATATGCCATTAAAACAAAAAAAGCAAAGAATATAAACCAAATATGAAAATAGAAGAGTCTTATGAAAATAGGTCTAAGAATTCTGTTACTTTAAATGGAAAACACACTCAACCACATACAGAGTGCCCCCCACCCCAACAAAAAAAACAGAACCCATATATTTTTGACTGAAATTCATAAATTTAATTCTAGCCTTTTCTCTCTTCCAGGATATGAAGTAGATTCTGTGCAGGAAAAATTGGGACCATAATATTCACCAACTTGTCCTGGTCTACTAAGGAAAAGAATTAGAATTATTTTGCTTTATTTTTGTAGAAGTAATAAAAAATTTTATGGGTTCTGTTTTTTTTAGTCACCCTGTATATAAGTAAGTAAAGTTGGCGACCGTAGTCAAGGGCGACCCGAAGGCTCCCTTTTCAATAGCTGCAACACCGAAGTGTAGGGGAGGACGCTACTCCTTTCCATGGA
Source organism: Sepioteuthis lessoniana (assembly GCA_963585895.1). Lineage (NCBI taxonomy): Eukaryota > Metazoa > Mollusca > Cephalopoda > Myopsida > Loliginidae > Sepioteuthis > Sepioteuthis lessoniana. The sequence continues at coordinate 63,370,536 of OY757909.1, read as the reverse complement.
TTGTTCCCCTTTACCTTATAGTGCTGAGTGTAAAGCAAGGTGGCATCAAGTCCCATTTTTTGAGACTTTGGTATGACTCGACATGGGATTGAACCCCAGTCTCCCAAACTAACACTCTATCCATTGTGTGCATAAAATCAATAATATAGTTTTTCTCCTATGCAGTCATCAGATCAAATAGTTCTTACGTGGTGGGTATCCATTTATATATTGTTCTCTGATGCTTGATGCGAAGGGTGTTGGGACAGAATTTTCGAGATGACAAGTTCTTTTCTTCTTGTTAAATAACACTGGTTTACAAAAATAAATTTTTGGTCTGAGGCAAGAATGGGTATAGGTGTTTTTTGTTAATTTGGGTGTGCTGAATTCAAATTTATAAATAGTTTTGCTTTATCACCTCGGTCTCCCTGACTAACACTCTATCCATTGTGTGTATAAGATTAATAATATAGTTTTTCACCAATGCAGTCATCAGATCAAATAGTTCTTACTTGGTGGGTATCCGTTTATATATTGCTCTCTGACGCATGATGCGAAGGGTGATAGAGTTTCTTGACCATTTTGGGAAAAGTGCACAAATTTATTATTTGTGGTTTCTGACGTGACTCTATTGCGTTAATTTCGTAGTTTGTTAATTTGTTGATTCTATTGTGTTTAATCCAATAGATTTTAGAGTTTTTATCAATAATTATTTTACACCTTGCGAGTTTTTCACAGCGTTATTTGGTGGTTTTTCACTAGCTTTTGAGTTACAGCAGGTCTCCTTAGGTTTTCGGGACTCACCTGAGAATTCTTGCCAATCTTAACTATGCCTTAGTTCTAATGATCTCAATTCATCCTCTGAACTCCAACTCCTCCAGTCTCCTTTTCAAAGCTTTCGGGATATTCTAAGGGCACCAACTTCTATTGCTATCATTGTCACCTTAATGTTCCACAGATTTTTTCATTTATCGGGTAAGATTGAAGTGCTTGTTTATGATTTCGCTTTATTTTTTATTTTCACTCTGTTGTTTGCTGGGACAAAATCTTCAAGATGACAAGTTCTTTTCTTCTTGTTACATCATCATCATCCTCCTCATCATCATCATCATGATGTCGTGCCGCTAGCACGGATATCCCTGACCCTCTCTCACCACTTTTCCCTATTATTCATCGCCTCGGTCAGGTCTTGAGGGCTACATCCCGTATTCTCACATAGCTGCAGTATGTATGTTCGAGCTGGTCGTCCTGCTTTTGCACAACCATATGTGGGGGTCCATAAGAGTACGTCTCTTATGAGCTCGTCTTTTATTCTCAAGCAGTGTCCTGCGTGTCTGGTTCGTCTAACTTGGATAGTTTTCGTGATGGGAGGCAGGTGGCCGTATAGTTGGTGCCTTGTGGGATGTTGCCGCCAGGACTTGTTCAATATTGCTCGCAGCATTCTTGTGTAATTGCCATCTAGCTTCTTCTTCAGCCGTTTAATTTGCGTCCAAGTAGTGCATCCATATAGCAGTTGACCGGAAAGTGATGATTCGTTTGTATTTCAAAATCCTTGAGAATTTTATGCGTCTTATCCTTAAGGATGGATTCTTGTTGGTGGATATACCTTTTATAGTACAATCAAACTTTATTCTCTTGCACAATTCCCAGTGGATAAGCTTACTTATCATGTCGTTCTTAGTCTTGTACTTTTATTTCTTTTAAGAATGTTTTATATGCAAAGTAAAAAAATTCAAAAAGTTTTCTTGACCAATGCGTGAACTTGAAGTACATATGGTAAAAGCAAAAAAGACATATTCAAATTTAGCTGTTTCTTATGTCGCAAAATATATCGCAAGCTGTTGGCAAGTGTCGCTAGGTATCAGTAAAAAGATTTCAGGGTAAAAATAAGATGGGGTTAGTCTCGTAGAGTAGTGGTGAAAGTGCTGTGCATTGGTCTCGAAGTTTGAACTCCAACCATGCAATTACGTTAATTTTTGGACTAATACTCTTGGTAAAAGTAAGAACCCTTTATCTCTCAGCAAGTTAAGTTAAAAATTAGGATAGTGAAGATCAATGGACTACCCCCATTTTTTTCGCTATGTGACACATTTGCATTTTTTTTAATGCAGTAAAGGATTATACCCAAAATCTCAAACAGAGACTATTGTCCCCTCCCTTCTCCCTCATAACTATGTAAATATTGGTTTAGGTTAGACATTCATGGAGCATTTGACTTGTTATGGTGACTGTAGTATGATAGTGGTTTTTAATTGTAGTATTATAGTGTTCTTTTAATTTAGAGAAATATGTTGGTCAGTGGATGAGTCAAGTTAAGTTAAAAATTAGGAGAGTGAAGATCAACCTTCTCCCCGCATTTTTTCGTTATGTGACACACTTCTATAATTCTTATTTTATGCAATGAATAATTATGCCCAAAAACTCCAACAGAGACTCTTCACAACTGTCCTTATATATTTAGTATATTCACTAAATCGCACCACTAGTATTCTTCTAAAAGGATGGGTTAAGTATTAAATAATCAACGAAGGTTGATATACCATTAAAAAGAGAAAGAGAAATAAACTGAAGAAGGAATAATTGGAAGATAAGAAATAAAAACAAGAAGAAATACAAAAATTTGCAAAAAAAATGAGAAGAAAAGAAACTGTTTGCATTTATGTTATACTCGAATAACAATATTTTGTCCTTTAGTTACCTCCCTTTCTCTTAAGACAGTTTTGCTTCTTTTCTTTTTCCATTTCCTATACACTTTACTTATTGTTATTCTTCTTTCCCTCATTAGACCTGATTTATTGATTTTAAAGGATAGGGTTATTTTATTGCCAGATTTGAGGGAATCGCTTTCATTGTTCATTATATTTTGCAGAGTCGTTTCTTTAGATTTTTTCTTTTTTATTTGTATATTTTCAAATGATTTTAAAAGAACTATATTATCCTTAGATAGGACCATAATCATATTTATCAACCCCTCCGCTCGGGCAGGATATGATACAAGGTCAATTTTTAAACGGAGTTTAACACGTTTGAATTCAGAGTTTTCCTTCTAGACTAGTTGCCTCAGTCAGGCTGAAGAACCTAGTCTGTCCTACTATTTACCCATAGCTGGAGGGAGAATAATTGGATTCATACCTTTCCCAAGGGTACTAGTGCTATGTGAAATGCTATCAGTTTCGTCTAGGATTTGAACTCGTGTCGCCGTGTCCATTTCCTACGACGATAACCATTACACCACGGGCACCTCCTAGATAGGACCATAATAGTTCTTATCACTTTGAGTCCGAGTGGATTTGGTAGTAATGGCAAGGAAGGGCTACTCCACACTCCCCAGACCTCTAGAACTAGATACAGTTTAGCGTCATACATAGGAAACATTTGAAGACATCTAGCACTAAAGAAAATAAAGTAGACCTATAATTAAGTTGATGATTAAAATCCTTACACCATGTATTATTACGCAATATTCCAATCATTTTATATTTGCAATGTTATATTACAAAGTTCTTTAGCACTCAGTGTATTATTCATTGAAAATAGGGACAAAATTATCAAAGGTCATGGATTAATCTAAGTATTCCTGATAGAATTGAGCTATTGAATGTAAAATATAAAACTGTTAAAAACTTAATTACTTTCGAATTAATTTTGTCACTCATTATTTTTTGACAAATCAGAAATTCTATTTCTCTCATCTGTTATCAATTAGATAACATGATGAAATAAATAACATACCTGTTACGATTAACATAGGAACAACTAAAAAGTAAATTAGTTGTATACCGTTTTGCAAAAGAAGGGGTTTTCCAGTTAAAATCGAACGCAAATTTAATGGTCAGTGAGACCAGTTTAAACTACAGAAAAACACCATCTCAATGAGTTTATCGAATCAAACCTTCTACTATGAGCTGCATGTGATGCAACTTTAGTCCTTAAACGTATTAAAGTTGGTTTGAATTCTGAGTTGTCTTTCTCCAAGACTGGTTGCCTTAATTAAAAAAAAGAATAACTGCTTGCCCTCTTATTTGTCCATAGCTTGGAGGGAACATATGGATTAATCCCTTTCTCAATCGTATTAACATGAAGTGAAACGGTGATAATTTCGTCTTCGAAGACGGTTACTTGGAAAAGTTAACCAATTTTAAGTTGTGCTATGGTGTTAGCATTATTGGGAACCATCTTGCTGGCTATTTTTGACCCCAAGAAATCTGGTAAAATGTTTTGCTATAGTTCTTCTTGGTGGGTGACATTAAGTATTTTGAACGACCCTCGTATGCAGTACATGTGAAAAGATTAGTGAAAAGTGACTGATTAACCACATGAGATGATCTGTTGACGAATATGATATGCTGTGCATACATTTCTATAGTTTCAAGTATTCCTACTGAATACTGATAATTATATAGTTTCAATTACTTGTTCCTATTCAATAATAATCAGTTGCTTGGTTTCAATTCAGTAATGATTATAATTCTTAGAAGCAATTGCAGTTTTAAGTAACTATTCTTAATACAAATAATTTCGAGTTATATGGGATTGAGGGATCTCAGCAAATAGAAATAAGTCTTCGCTTCGTTTTTTTTACGAGTATGGGAGAGTGAGAATCAAGAAGGGCTTTCGAGTTACAGCTGATAAGCTTTTGCATCAAATGACTAAATGCTTGTGTTCTTGAGTTTTGATAAAAATTAACCAATTATTGCATACAGTTCTTGTTCCCTTAATACTAAATTATTAGGAACTATTGATTCAAATGCTTTTGACAAATAGTCTATGCAACAAAAATACTCACACAAATGTATATATATATATATATATATATAGGATTATAAATTTATTTCCATCTTATGTGTTTTTGAAGTGGGATAAATGAGGAGATAACTCTTCACCCTTCTTCTATCCCTTCCCACCCTTCTTTTCTGTGTCTATTTTGATTTATTTTATCCGTAAGATCTGAAGAAGTCCTGTTAATGTTTTTCGTGTTTTTTGATTTTATCAAAAACACATAACAGGATGGAAATAAATTTATAATCCTAATGTGACTGGTTTGTGTTTTTTCTTAATGAAATTATTGCTCTGTAATGTCTGTTACATTAAGCTCTTTACCAGGAAAATTTAAATGTTCACTTTTGAATAGTTTTCTTATCCTGATGGAATTACTCCTAACTCCGGTTTAACTGGACCAAATAATACTTATATATATATATATATATATATATATATATATATATATATATATATATATATATATATATATATAGTCTGTGTTATACATTTCTGGCCCTTCAAGACCAGAAGTATGAATAAGGAATGAACTTAGAGAAATAGACGTAAATCAAGGAAATTGATGACCATGCACAAAACATAACACACGAGAGATGACATAAACAGACCATATGTGTTAAGCAAAGAAGGATGAAAATAACACATGAACAGGGATAATTTCATAGATTGAACAATTCGAGAACACGGGGAATAGACAAAACAAAGAAAAGAAAGTCTAATTATAGCAGCCAGTAACAGCAATGACAACTCAATGTAAAAGAGAAAAACAAATAAATCTAGAAAATAGAAAGAGAATGAAAAATAAGTCGATGGATACTTCAAGCGATAAACTAAGGAAAATGCACACGAGTAAAAACTAGACATGGTTGATGAAGGGAAACCTCAAGAGAAAAAGTGAATGTCTTAATGGCAGCATATAAAACTTTCATAAGAACATATCATATTAAAAAAGAAATTGATTAAACGCAACTGAATTGCAAGTGTAGGTTATGTGGAGACACTGCTGAACAGGTTAATCATATGATAAAAGAATGCAATAAACTTGTACAAAAAGCATGTTAGTGTAAGTCTTAATGGCAAAGGTAATACACTAGGAAATGTGCAAGAGATTAAAATTTGACCATACTTCTATGTATTTACCAACCCCTTCGCACGAGCACGACGTGACACAAATTCAAATTTTAAGCGGTGTTCAACAGGTTTTAATTCAGAATTTTCCTTCTCCTAGACTAATTGCTTAACCAAAGATAAAGAACCCAGTCTGTCCAACTATTTACTCAGAGCTGGAGGGAGAATAATTAGCTTCATACCTTTTCCATGAGTATTAGTGGATCATTAAATAAGTTTCCAGACTTTTTTCGTATGGGCACATTTATTAATAGTACACACATGAAACTCTAGTCCCCTTCAAAGTAATCTTCTCTGGCTGCAATGTACTTGATGTACCGTTCCAACAACTTCTGGAAGGCCCCGTGGAAGTCCTCTTGTGTGAGCGTGTCAATGACCTTCGTCACAGCCTCTTTCATCCCCTCAATTGTCTCATAACGACAGACTCTGAGCTGAGGGAATAACGAAAAGTCACAGGGAGCAAGGTCTGGACTATAGGGAGGGTGGGGAACTGTCTTGATGCCCATCTTGGTCAAATAGTCTGTGACAAGGATGGAGTTGTGTACTGGTGTATTCTCTTCCTGAACTCCCTTAAAACCTCAACATAGTAACCCTAACCCTAACCCTTTGGCCAATCAACTCTGGTGTATTGACTTCCTTACTCCTGCCACACCTCTCAGCATCCCTGACAGACTCCCTTTCTTCATTGAATGTCTTATGCCACTCAAAAACTAATGCTAGATTCCTGCAAGAAAGTCCAAAAGCAGTCTAAAGCATTCCATATGTTTTTGTGGTATTTTTTGCATTTTTGAAATTCACCAGCTGTGACAATCAGGCTTTAGTAGGGTGCATTCCAATTGATGCTGTAGCTGTTCCTTTGAACCTGAAATCATAAAAATTGGTCAGTCATTTTATAATATGTATAGCAATAACATAGTAAATTTTCAAGTGTCTACGACAATTTTAAATGCCTGTACAAAAAAGTCTGGAAACTTATTGAATACACCACGCATATTAAATATAATTAGCTTCATTTGGATTTGAACTCGTGTCTCCGTGTCCATTTCCTACGACGATAATCATTACTCAACCATACTTCTAAATAGTATATGATCAAACCAGAATCTGTCCTCGAAAATGAGAAGCATACACTTGTCTAGGATTTTGAGATACAAACGGATAACCTAATCTGAAAACCAGGTCTAGTGTTAATTAACACGAATCAGAGGAATTATCATCTTGTAGATATTGCCGTTCCAGTGGGTCGCGGAATGGAAATAAAAGAAAGTGAAAAGATTAACAAATGCTTGGACATGGCTAGAGTAAAAAAAATTCACGGAAACCTGAAGGTTATGATGACACTAGATGTAAATGGTAGATTTGGAAATCTCCCCAAACGCTTTGAAAAAAGACGGGAAGAATTGGAAACCAACAGTAGACTCGAGACCGTCCAGACTACACTATTGTTAAGATCAGCTAGATTACTGACAAGTGTTCTTACGGTCACTTAGACTTCAATGAAATGCCACCAATTGCTCGTTCGAATAGCTCACTTCGTGTGAAATAATGTTTCAGTACCATCAGAGAGAAATAGCCCCATCCAATTTATTGAGAAGCTATGCAAGTTAAAGAATAGTAGGTAGAGACCAATGGGAAAAAGCATATATAGACGGGAAAAATGATAAAAGTATAAAACTGATATGCTACTAAAATGAGATATTTACACACTATACCATTTCTCCAGCAATTTGATGCAAATGATATCAGCTGATTGCAGAGAAACTTTGCAGCAAAGATCCGTTTCTGTTAAATGCTTTCTTGAATCTAGCTATGTAAATCTTCGTTTTGGGTTCTTGTCGTAAAAGATTTGTTTTAAGAATCCAAAAGGAAGATTTGAGTCGTGGGTGAAATATCGCGTATGAAATAAATATCTCTTTATAAATCGTATGATATGAAATGCTTGCCTTTTTGTATTATCTTATATGAAATTCATATTCGTTTTATATTATCTCATAATGGGAAGTACTTATCTTTTTAAATCCTCTGAAAATATGAATTCTAATGATAGAATTTACTACACTTATGAACTGATCTACGAGATTAACTTGCTGAAAATCATGTCAATGAAGAGGCCCTGATTTTACAATTATGTAACTTACCACTTAAGTAAAATTTTATCTTTCAATGGTTTATCTATGACTAAATGGCATATCTTGCTTATTGTTGCATATTGACCCTTGACAGAGCTGGATGTTGCAGCTGTGTAAACAAAGTGATTACAGGACGTGCCTGTGTAAACAGGAAGGCAGTGAAGCAGCACGTGTGTTGAACTGGAAATGCGTAGTAGTTTTGAAATTATTTATTAACAGATACCAACAGAGTAACAGCCAGTCGCAATCTTGCAGCCAGAAGAGAAAACATATCTCTTATATGATAGAGGATTCAATGTAGTGGAATGTTTAAAGTGCTAAACTGCGGCCTTGAAATTAACGAGTTCCAACTCCAGTCTTGGTATTACGTTCCATTTCGAACTTATATCTTTGGGAAAGGTATGAACCCTCTTATCTTTCTAGCTATGAATTAAATACTATTACCAATGTTCTTCTACAAGGATAGCCATTTATTTGTCGCTGCCTCCCACCAGACACGACTTGACACAAGGTCAAAAGCCCGAAGGCCAATTAAAGTGGGGATAAAGGGGAGGGGAGGTCGGGAACGAGCCGAGACTCGAACCCTGCTTGTCTGTGCTGCTCATCGGTTCACTTAGTGCAATGTGAGCCTGATGAGGCAAGCAGTTTCACGAACCCAAATGTGGGTCCGGGCACGTATGCCAGTTTACGGCTTAAACTAGACGCTTGGTCTAGTGCCGTATATGGGTGACAAAGGGGACAAAAGTGCAGCTCGCCCACCCGAAGGTTGCCCAGCCGAAGCTGCGGGCCTATTCGGCCCCGAGTCTGCTCTTGGTTTCGAGCACCCATCCGGCACGAATGCCAGACGGCCCAGCCAAAAGGATAGCTAGGGAATTAAATAATCCATGAAGGTTAATATTTGATCAAACAAAGAAACCGAAGCGAAGTTTTATATCATCATATTATATGAAATGCATACCTTTATATTTTATCTCAGAATATGGAATACTTATTTCTTTATATGTACAATGACGGCTTTCGGCTCTCATTCTCTCATCATTGTCATTCTCAGGCAGGGTTAGGGTTAGGGTTAGCAAAGTTTTATATCATCTTATAATATGAAATGCATACCTTTTTTTTTTTTAGCCTTGAGCTACCGAAACTGTGTTATTACCCTGGTTGGCGGCTGATGAGGATAGGGTATCGCACGTGCGTTCACACTTTGTATGATGAAAAAAAAAAATTTTCTCAGAAAATGGAATACTTATATCTTTATATGCACAATAACGTCAAAAAAATGTTTCATCACTATGATGACAACATAGTTAACAGAAGCAGTTCAACATGAATACAAACCGATTCTTCATATTTGTAGTTCCCAAGAGCATTTACAAACATTTTGAAATGTCCTTTCACGCATAATATGTATTTTGGCATACATTTTAAAAAGTAAGTAAAGTTGGCTATCGTAGTCGAGGCCGACCCAAGAGTTTCGTTTACATCTGCTACTACACCGAGATGTAGGGGAGGGCGTTACACCTTTCTCTGTATTTTTCTACTTTACCCTTGATATGTACCTTATAATGCCGAGTGTTAAGCAAGATGGCATCGAGTACCATTTTTAAAGTTTTTTGTATGACTCGACCTGGGATTGAACCCTGGTCACATGAGCCTCAGACGAACCCAAATTATATAAATGGGATTGTTTATAATGGGATTATTTATAATTTTACCCTACCATTTCAATGGCAAAATTCAAATCATGATTGAATCCACTTATTATTTTACATTTACAGTGAATGATGTAAACTGAAAACCTGGCCGTGTTTTCTTCTTTTCATTCGTTTTCATTCTTTATTTCCTAGTCAGTCGATTATTTTTTAATTTTTTCTGATCTGTTGTCTTCATTCTAAGATTTTAACAATTTTTTTTATTAATCTGTGTCTTTTCTTTATAAAGAAAACCATAAGTTACATATACACAGGTACACACATGGTAACGGTCAGTTGCAGTCTTGCAGACAAAACAGATTCGGTCAGTTACGGAGAGCGCCAACGAGTGGCTGGGCACCACACCGGGGTAGTAGCCCACACTTGACCTCTGGTTGAGTACTCTCGGCCAAGAAGCAGAAGAGGTGCTATGTGGGGCCCTGAATAACAGCATGATTAAGAAGAAGTACTAAGTCAAACTTTTAGTATAACACTACGCCACTAAGAAGATAAGAGTCAATATAGCAGTGTCCAAGTCTTTCGAGTCCTCCGTATGTCTTTGTCTCTTTATCTCTACCTCCATCTGTCCCCCTCACACTTACGCAAGTTTCGACCCCTTTCGAGAAATAAAGAGATATACTTTTATAAAGAGGTGTCATACCTATTCCTTCATCTTCATTATGGTCTGTTATTCATCATTATGTCAGTAGGGTATACAGCATTATTATGAACTGAAAGTAGAGGTAGGATAAAGTTCTATCATCGTAACAGATCTATCTATCTATCTATCTATCTATCTATCTATCTATCTAAATATTCGTGAGAAAGGAAAAGATCACTTCTCAATCTCTGCCTTATGACCCGATATCTTAAAAAGATATCTCATCCCTGGTATGCCACCATCGTTAACAGAAACTATTCGAGAAGAGTACAAACCACTTCTGTATATTTACAAGGAGAGTATTCGTCGAGTAGTTATCAATGAGACAATTTAGCAAGCGAGTTAGAACTTCAGTCACGTTGACTTTCGGACTAATACCTTTAGGAAAAATAGGCAACACTCTATCCACCCAGCTAAAGGGTTAACTATTACCACTACTGTTTTACAAGGGGTGACTTTGGCATTAAATGACTCATGAAGGCTAATATGACATCAAATAAAGAAACCAAACCAAAACATTGAATTTACTGTTCCCAAATTTTATCCACAACACTGTTACCTGAATTGCCATCGTGACAGTGTATAACAATTTCTTAGGTTCCACTAGACATACATAATCTTAGAAAAGTCCTGAATCGATTTATTCCTCTTCTGAGATCAACTGGTTTGGTAATTCTAAAATGTCTCCTTATCTGTTTGCGAATATATTCATTCAAGATAATACAATCTAGAAGCTATTCCATCTATTATAAAAAAAGTGAGAGGAAGCAATCATTATTTCTTTGAATTTTCTAAATTTTGCTTTGTCTTCTATATAACCATATATGCCATCTGCTAAAAAAAAAGAAATAAAAGTTGGTTATATATGGCACCAAGTCAAAAGTATTGAGCATTCAGCTAGAATCAGACTCAGCATAAATTGATGTACAAGTACAGTTTGCAAACCACTACAAAACGGTAGAGTACCCTGATAATGGACTGCTAACTCTTCTAGGGTTATTTTATGCCACGAATTAGGGAAAGATATTCATTGTGCGTTTATATTTACATTGCTGTGTAAGTGTTTTGCAAGAGAGGTTTTTCCACATAGTACAATTGAATAAAATCATTTTAAAAAATATCTATTCGATCCATTGATAGAACCCTCATAGCTGCTACTATTCTAGGTCAGAGTGGACTTGGAAGTAAGTGGTACTCCTCATTTCTCATATCTCCTGAACTGGAGCCTCATCATCAGATGAAGTTAAGTATCTTATCAAGGACACACTTCTGTAGGGGGATACAGTCAGTGTAATTCAAGCTATACCGACAGTCTAAGTGTGCTCTTAAGGTCATTTGTTACATATATATATATATATATATATATATATATATATATATATATATATATAAAGAGAGATATATATATATATATATATATATGTGTATGCTTGTATGCGTGTATGCGTGTGTGTGTGTGTGTGAAGTTCTTAATTTCTAGAGAGTCATAAATGAGTAACTTTTTTACATAATATATATTTGAGTCTGGAAGTACGTGTTCACATATATGAAATTATTGTATTGTAAATAAATATTGTTATAGATATGAATATGTGTATATTGTCATACCTATGTATATATATATATATATATATATATATATATATATATATATGTATTCAATCTTCTATTTACTACTGTCCTTATATATATATATATATATATATATATATATATATATATATATATATATATAAAGGGGAAGACCAAAGAAGATCGGGGAGACATGGTCAAATTTAGCACTTCAAGGAGGCGGCATTTTTCGGTGGAAAAATTGAAGATGCGATCATTCTTTTTTAGGTTCTGTGGTTTCAAAAAAGAAATCTAAGTTATTTATTCATTTTCTTTTCATATTCAACCCTTTTTGTTTGGAAGATCACAAATACATGCCACACAGTAAGCGACCTCAGCTTATTATAAGCTCGGGCCACTGTCCAAGATGTCGGTATTTTGATATAGACCTGCTGTGAGCGACCTCTAGCCGAGACTACAAGACTACACCCGGACATTCCAAAAGATATCCTCACTATATTAGATATTTTCAACGACCAATATATATATAAACCGTCCCCATGGTTTTGCAAAGCGATAATTGACCTTAATTACTTTTGACTCATTTCTATATTATTTTTTATAAAAATAAAATGTCCAAAGATATTTTTCAATGATTTCAAAACAGTTGTGAACATGTTGAAATTTTAACGGAATTTTCAGGATTTTATTCATTAGTGAAATATTTTATGAATAATCTATTTTATAATAATTTATTTTATAATGAATAGCTTCTTTGATTTAAAAAAAACTTTGAGAAAATATTCTTATCACCAGACTGATGATAAAAAACATTCCAATCGTTAACTTTTACATTTCCAAAAAGATCAAAAACAAAAAGTTTACTTATAAAAAGAATTAAAATTACAATGTGAACATTCTGAAAAAGTTGTTCTTAAAAACCTCAAAAAACTATTATTATACCGTGATTTTCTCAGGTGGAGTTTTAAAAACAATATTTTTTTCTTAGTGTTGATCAAAAAACAAATTACCTCTGATGCAGTTTACCAGCATTTTAATCACTTAAAAAATTTTCAGTGAATTTTGAAAGCCTTCGAACCCTTCTGTTTACCATGAAATACTGGTTATTAAAAAAGAATTTATTTAATCAATCTAAAATGTATGATTCAAACTTTCTAATGTGGGATAGCATATTTTCCGAGATTTAAATAAATTTAGAAGTATTTACGAAAATTGTTTCATTTACACTAAAGTTGTTTAGAGAAATAAAGAAAAGTCGTCTTCTTATTTGAAGTCATAAGATTTTTAAGATCATATAATCGAACAAAAAATTTCTTTTTTTAAAGATGTATTCCTTCCCAAACCCGAGGTCCTTTAGGCGGAAAACTAAAATTAGAAATAAAATAAAAGAGAACATTATTTTCAAATATTTTTTTGAGATTATGACTTATATTTTTCTCTTGTTGTCCTTGAAATTTGAAAATATTTGCATTATTATTTATATGTTTTATTATCAATTTGATTCGTTGGAGTTTACCATATTTTTTCATATCACGGGGTACGGATAAGATTTAAGAGCAAAATCATTGAATTAAAATAATAATAATTGTTAATTTTGAAAATAAATAATAACGCACATTTTTAAAAGAAATATGTGGGTTTTATTGTTTTATTGTCCCAATGATATTTACCTTCGTTGTATTTTTATGAGTCTGTGGAGCCAATCCTGGAAGAGACCACCATATACACTCAGAGCACATATAAACAGCATTGGACTGACCAGTTATCGTTAATAAAAACTTAGTAATTTTAAAACGTAAATTTAATTCCATTTTCTTTAATAACTAAAACATTTAAGAAAAAAAAAGCAGCCTTCACTCAAACTTAAAAATTTGGAAGAGGCTATTTTTCCGGTCTCTTTACAAAAACGACCCCCTTGTTATTTTTTTCAAAAACTGCTATGACATTATAAAGAAGTTGAGACTTTTTACTCATGAAAATATAACAACAGGTTATTTATTTGGTTACCTTCAAGATACTCAATTCCCTTAATTTTCCGCTGTTTTTTTAAGGAATATTCTTTTCATAGTAGCAGCTGGAACCAGCCTCGTATGCTCCTTTGATCTTCTTTTTTTTTCCCGAAATTCTAAAATAATCTTTGATTTGTTTTCAATTCATTGATAAAAAGTTTTCAATTCATTTTTTAAAATATTTTCAAATTGTATTATTAAAGAAAATGTTCACTGATATATATCTATTGAAAAATGCCCAAATTAATTTATTATAAAAAAATTATTAAAAATTTCAGATGAAAAACAATTTTATTTTCCCGAAAAAGCCGACCAAATAGCATATGAGGCTAACTCCTGCAACTAATTTGAAGGCGACATTCTTTTAAGAATCTGAAGGATTCGAGAGTGTGTATCTTGAAGATAATCAATTATTTGATTTTTTTTAATTGTAAAACGCTGATATAAAATATTCGATCTATTGAAGAATCCCCCAGACTGATCGATTGTAAAATCTCCACAGCAACTTAACTCAACTGTACAATCTCCTCCCAGACTGATCAACAGTGGATCTTTGAAAGTTGTTAAAAATGAAAGTTTTTTCTTTTCAATTGGTTCTTTTCGTAGAAAAAGATTCGAGATTTTTTTTTTAAATAAAGAAAAACACTCATAGTAAAATAGAACTAGAAATATACACGATTTAAAGTGTATTTACATTTCGGAAGTTTCTACTAAACTTGCAATTTTTAAAGCTCAAAAACTGGATAAATATCACGCTCTTCAGAGATGTTAATAGATTTTCCATAAAATAACTATTTTAGAATTATTATGTGAAAATAAAAACATTCTATAGTAGATTGAAATATTTCTTATATTTTTGAACAAAAAATTTTCAAAAAAATCAAATCTCGTGCATATTACAAGATTAATTTTTATATTAGTATTACAAACTAAGAAGCTTAAGTTTGTAATACAACATGATACGTTAAGATTATTCAGATGTAAATTTTCAAATATTACGCTTTAAAGTCTTCTGGATCGATTTCTAGAATATTTTAGAATATTCATTCAGGTTCAACCGTAGAATTTCCATTCCACCTCAACTGTAGAATCCCCACCAAACACGTCTAGGGGAAAAATATTTTTCACTTGATCCAAATTATTAAATTTACATCGAGTTGTAAAAAAAGTATACTACAGCATTATAATAATTTGCCTAAAAAAATTATCAGTTCGTTCTCTGGGGAATAAGTACATGCAAGTATTAGAGATAAACATCTGTGAATTTATAAAAATATAATTAAAAATAGATTTAAGAGGTGCAGTAATTCCAGGGGGGGTTGGCTGGGGGCGAAATCTACGCAACCAGAAGGTTTGACGTACTAGCACCAAAGAGGCATCCGTTCTCTCTCTAGCCCTCACTGCTAGTATTCGAAGGACCGACTTTCACTCGGCTGCTAGCAAGGTAGTGCACCTATTTGCCTAGGCCCATTGCTTCGTTCTAGGCTGTGTCGACTGTTAGCAAGCTAACACTGCTGAACCTATCTCACTAACAACACCTACTGCACGAAACTACTAATCTCAAACTCATAACCCAGCAAAAATTAATTATATATTTCATCTTCTTATCTGGAAAACGTGACCATTTCTATGGTTCCAGGGAAACTCTCCCCGTCGGAGAATAGTCATTAAAAAACCCTAAAATATAGTGGGGAATTTAAAAGGTATTTTCGCTTCTACCTCACTTCCGTAATTATCTTGCAATCTCCCGCAAAGAAGCCAACACGTTAAATGGGGTGAGAAGAGGTACAAAAGGAGTCAGATACTTAAACCCAAAACCATCGACCATAGACCTCCAACAAAATCAACGACCCCTTGCAAAACGAAATAAATATCAAAACAAAAATTCTTATTTTCCATTTCTTATAAAAATCTTAATGTTCAGTTATATTTATTACGATCATTACTATGGATTAAATTTTAGATTATTATATTGAATATAAGAATGAAACAAAAAGGGATGAGATAAATGTATAGGAAAAAAGATAGTAAATTTAAAAAATCGACTTTTAGAAAAGATTTAAACAATCATTGGCTGTACAGAATAAACTCCAGAAATTATTTGCTTCTATTTTTAAGTAACACTTCCCTATGCCATTATAAAATGTGAATGGGTCATGAATGCGTCTATCTAAGTTTCAGACAGTTAAAAAATTATTAACATGTTTTTCCAACTCCACTTTCAGCCTTGACAAAAATTGTATCTTAGGACAATGAAAAATTCCCAATGCTGTTGAGTATGCTCTTTGCCTATTTGTTTTTTATTCAATTTTTCCATCGATTAGAGTGAGTAAACGGCAAAAAATGAATGATTTAGCTTAACGCAAGTTGAAAGCTACCAGAGAACACGAGGAAAGAAAATGTGCTGCATTTTTACATGTTTTCCAACATAAGAAATATTCACTCAAAACAAAATGCAAAGACAAAGATGCTGAATGTACATCAGAACAAGGACTGAAGAAATATGGAGAAAATGCGACTGATATGGAGACAAATGTAGAAATAAAAATTGTGGAGGAATTTCCTGCTGGAATTAATGTTGTTTAAGAAATTGAAGATGACAATGATGATGTGACAAAAGAAGAGAGCTCCACTACAACATTGTAAAATTTGGACCTAAGAAGTTTCTAAACAAAGATGAACCGTTTGCTTCGACAATAAGGTTGGGGGAAATAGTCTGAGGGTAATGCTACAACACTGGTTTTACAAGACCATGGAGAATGGAAACACTTTTTTGAAATCATGGTTGCTGTGCTCTTTATTATGTCTGCAGTCGCTTCTTCTTGAAAACAAGGCAAAGAAAATCAATTCTAGAAAGAAATCTAGTATTTCAAAAGTTCTGGAAGCTTAATTCGAAAATATCGGATCATGAAAATTCGTCTGATCATCAAAGAGTTTTCCAGGAATGGAAGATGTTGGAAATGATCGTTAATAAAGGTAGAACCCTTGAGAGTAAATTACAAGAATAAATTATGAAAAAAAGGCGGATTTGGAAACAGATTTTAACATGGTTACTTGATATCGTGGAGTTACAGACGAAATAGAACATTCCTTTAAGAGATGATCGAGAATATATATATAGTTCCAATAAAGATAACTTTACAGAACTTGTTGAAATTTTGATCAAGTATGATCCTGTTCTTGGAAAGCATTACTTGAAAGAAGTAAATGCTAACCGGCGTTACTTGTTACCGGAAATCAAAAAATGAATCAATTCATATCAATGGAAAACACGCGAAGGAAAATATATTCGATAGAATTCGAAAAGCCAATTATTTTGCGATCATACAATATAGCGTGCTAGACATTTCTCATACTGATCAGATAAGTTTCATTTGTCGATATGTCGTTGTTGAAGACAAAGAAGTGGAAGTGCGGGAATCATTTCTTGGTTTTATCACTGAGCATTGGAAGACAGCTCATGATATCAAAAAGATGATTTTGGATCGACTGGAAAAAAAGAAGCTTGCTTTCAAAAAATGTTGAGGGATAGGATTTGATAATGCAGTTTGTATAGCTGGAGTTCATAGTGGTGTTCAACGTCTTCTACGAAACATAAATGGAAAAGCTAAATGTGTGTCCTTTTCTTATCATAGTCTGAATCTAAGTGGTGTTCATGCCACACCTGTGAATACAAGTTCCATTACATTTTATATTTGATAGGGGTGAGAGAGAGAGAGACTCTATACATATTTCTCCTCTTCCTATCACCGGTGGAAACTTATTTTTTCATGTGAAGGTCATTTTGAAGTCTTTGGTAACCACCTGCTTGAATGCACGTTACGAAGCTGTTCGTGCAGTGAAAACCAGATTTTAAGGAGTGATTAAGGCACTGGATTCGTTTGCCATAGCTTCAGAAAATCTTCAAACGAGAAGAGTTGTGCAAATCTATTTGCTTCCAATAGAAAACTTTTCTTTTTTGTCGCATTTATTTTACTGGCCAGAAATTCTGGTGTTGTATAGTCATCTACAGCATCACAACGACACAATAATTAAACAGACGCAAGGACAAAGACGCAAGAAGACTTCTTTTCAAATATATTCACCTCTCACTTTATTGCAAGGGTTCGAAAGGGTTGTTCAAGGTTTGCATGTGAGAGAGTGCTGGAGACCGAACATGAACTTCATATTTTGACCCAACTGTTATGACCGTCACATTGTGTCTTTCTTGTTCTCTTGATGTTCAACCGGGGGCCTAGGGCTCACTCTATCGGGGGTTTCCGAGAGCCCCCTCGGTCGGGTGTGGCCTTCCCTACCACATGTGGTCTCTAGCTGTCTGTGAGTCTGCTGGCAACTGCTCTGGGATCCAAACTCAACTGAGTTAAATAATAACTCAACGCCCAAACGATCGCCTACTGGATCTTTGAATCGGATGTTTAATCGTCATCAAGCGGAAATAACTGTCATGCAGTTCATAGGTCAATCTCTTCCGGCGCATCACTTTTTTTACGGCACAGTGAGAATTTTTACCTTGTCTCATATTGTGAGCCAAGCTGTATTTTACACTGGGACAAATACATCTCATCAAAAAGAAATTCTAAGAACCTGGAATTGCTTTGCATGTGTGATTAACCTACATAGATATGACCAAACTGAGACAAGCTGGTGTCTGAATCGGTTAATCAAAGTAAAACAAAGAGCGAGGAAATGGAAATTCCAGTTAAAAAACGGATTAGATGTAAGAGAAAGCTTCCGGAACAAGGAAGATGATGTATGTCAAACACTTGTGCAGCAATTTAAGAGAAATCTTTACAAATGTCATGATCGACTTTTAAATGAACACGAAGCACGATTTGACTCCACATCTAATCTTCAAACTGTCTTCGCTGGATTATTATCGCAAGCAATCCCGGAAGACAGTGAAGTTGAGTTGTAGAGAAAAATTAAAATCCTCGGTGGCGAATCCGGTGCTGACGTATTTAGGCTGCAGTTGGAATTTTTTATCATTAACGGTTTTCGTACTATTGTCTTCATCTTTATTGTTATTTCCACAGCGTTTTGGCCGATATATTCTCCGGCCTTCTTCAGGTGTTTGTCAAACTCGGGAACCTACACGGAACTTCAAACTACGTCCGTCATTTAATACACGGGGGTTGCCTGTTCTGATGCCGTTAGCCATAACCGGGTACAAGTGTTAAGTATTCCTGTATTGTTACTCGCCTGCAGTCAGGATTGAACCTGCAACCTCCCGATGATTGTCCCCTAAGAAGCTAAGAGAACCCACGCTTATAACCGTTACGCTATGTGTCCTGCACTTAGAAGTTCTCCGACTTCGGGATATTTTTTTGGGAGCATCCAAAGTGGAATATGACATTACCATGATGACCAAATCATCGGCTATCGATGGATTTATCGATGGCAAGTTTAAGGAACAGTGCCAAATGTTATGATTGCTCTTCGGCTGTTTTTGACGCTCAGAGTTTTTGTTGTTACTGCAGAAAGAAACTTTTCAAACTGAAAGTCATTAAAAGTTATGTCAGATGGAGTGAGTCACAAGATCGCATATCCAAATTTTCCCTCATTTCAATTGAACATGAAACTGTGGAGAAAATAGATTTTGATCCATTTATTAGTAACATTACTTCTGCAATATCTGGAAATGTGTAAATATGATAACGTTAGTTCTGCTAATTTTTGAATATTATTTTTCAAGTTTTAATTTCATTTATAATTTTTCTTCAAAAAAGGGGGGCGCCATTTTAAATACGGGCCCCTGGGGATACTTTGCCTCAGTACGCCACTATATATATATATATATATATATATACGTACACATATATATGTATATGTCTATATATATATATATTAATCATTATGCGTATAACTATTTTCAATATAATTTATTTGCACATGTATAATAGATGCATCTATGTTTATGTGCATGTTGTGATAATGTATGCGTTTAAATTTTAAATTTCTACTTTGGCATTGGTTTATTTAAACATAATTTCTCCGATTATGTACTTTATCTGCCTATCCTCCTATGTGTACCAGTCTATATACATACAACGATAGAGAAGAGTGTGTTCATAGGATTGCATTGAATGTTTCGAAAGAGAAAACGAACGCAAAAAGTGAAAGTGAAACTAAAAACGCTTCCAGCTATTAGTGATAAGGGCCTGAAATAGAGGCTGCAATTTGTCTCTAATCCGTTCACGGCACTAGTTATCTAAGCCACTCGAGTGAACGGTTCTTTACGCTTCATTTCCCATGTCCTAATCCTTTGACAACCTGCCAGGTTGCCCATCGTTTCACGCACCAACGATTCTTAACAAGCGCCGCAGGCTCCCTGGTAGAGATCGAGACCCGTCCAACCTAACAGATTTTATTTTCTCTTATCATCAACAACAATAACACTCCACCCTTTCCTCGTCACCTTCTTTTAGTACTCTCAGTTCTTTTGACAACATTATGAAGTCTGTGTCTCTTTTCTTCTCTCCTTTTATTCGTATTTAATCGATGTCTTCGTTTTGTCTTTCTAATTGTCTTTGGGTTTCTCACCTTCTTATGTTTTTTTAAAGTTTTAACATTTCATATTGACTAATTTATCAAATTCTCCTCTTCATCTTTGTTTATCTCTTTCTCTGTATATCTGTTTAGCATTCTATATCTTTATTCTAAACGGTTTAACTTCATCTCTTTCCCTCTCTTTATTTATCAATCGTTCTAGCCTTTTCCTTTAATATATAACAACCTCTTCTTTCTATTTCTGCTTGATCGAAGCAATTTCAGTTTACCCATATATATCTCTCTGTCATATTATATATATATATATATATATATATATATATCATCTCCACATTAAAGCTATTTACCTAAGCCATTTTCTATCTATCTATCTATCTATCTCAAATTGAGTTAACGAAGCAACAGGCAATTGGAAAAGTTGAATTTTGCTAAGTTATCTTAGATCAGTGAATTTTATACCTGTTAAAATGCACACTATCGACACAATATAACCCACATATTGCCACGAGGTTCAACGAATACCATCAGCATTGATATATATATATATATATATATATATATATATATGTGTGTGTGTGTGTGTGTGTGTGTATGTGATCTGCACTTTGACGGCAAATATTTTGTAGTCATGCTTTTGGAATGTGATAGACCAGGATTGGTTATTCATTTTTTTTATTATTCTTATCAAAGTTTATTTTGCTAACGGGAATATATAAAAATTGTTACATTTTTAAAAACGTGTATTTCATGTCATCATCATCATCATCATCTCGTGCTGGCAGCACGGATATCCCTGACCCTCTCTCGCCACTCCTCCCTATCGTTCATCACCCTAGGTAGGTCTTCAGGACAACATCCTGTATCCTCACATAGCTGCTGAATGTACGTTCGAGCTGGTCGTCCTGCTTTTGCACGGCCATGTGAGGGGATCCATAAGAGTACATCTCTTATGAGTTCATCTCTGCTTCTCCAGCAGTGTCCTGCATGTCTGGTTCGTCTAACTTGAATTGTCTTCGTGATAGGGGGCAGGTGGCCGTACAGTTGGTGTCTTGTGGGGTGTTGCTGCCATGTTCCATTATTGGTCATTATCAAGAATTTAAGTGTCAAGAGTTTGAGTATCCTTTGAAATCTATAACTTTGTGTTATTATTAAGGAATGTTGTGAATTTCTAATAGTTTTCACCTCGTGTTGGCAATGATATGTATCAACTATTCTATTAGTAGTTCCAATTTTACTGTTTTAGAAATAAGAGAAGGGGATTCACATAATGACTATTTCGTCTATGGTGCAGTTTGTGAGCCAACTTTTAAATAAGAGTATATATATATTGATATATACTTACACATGCACATATATAGATGTGTGTGTTTATGTTTGCATGTGTGTGTGTGTGTGTGTGCGCGCGCGCGCGCCACTCATTATGCTGCAAAGATTTCTAACTGGTCTTTTTATCATAAAAAAGATAGATAGGTTGATAGATATATAGATGAAATGTCTCAATCATATATAATTACCTCATAAGACTTAGTTGTCTTACAAAATAAGATGAAAGATTTTTTTTTTTTAATTTGTCGATTATTTTCTAAGAATTATACATTTTTATAGGCACACTCATACAATCATTGACATGTTTTTGGTTTTCTTAATATTATGAACTCCTTCTTCCTTTGTATTTCTTTCTTTCTCTCTTCCTCTCTATCTCTCCCTCTATCAATCTGTCTGTCTGTCTATTTACATATATAAAAAACAAGTTATTTAGAGGATGGTTTTATTTGTAGTTGAATAATTTCCCACATTAAAGGTTTCTTTTTTTATATTAAGCCCTCATTATGGAATTTAGATAAATGATGCTCTAAGTTCTTAATTAAATTCAATTTATTTCTTGATTTTTAAATAAATTGAAAAAAAATTAGAAAATTTCGAACATTCTATTTCATTTAGTGGCATTCAGCTTTAAAACTGGTAATTCAAATTCGAAATTTACTTTAAAACGTAGCGTATTTCCTTTAAAATCATTGTAAGTTCAATTCTTACGGGTTGCCCATATTTCTGGCCATGTGCTGGATTAAAGGCGGGTAATTTCACACCAATCATTGAAATTTGAATTTGCGACTAAAAATGAATAAAGCAAAATGAATTAGTTGAAAATATCAGCATATATATATATGGATTTTCTGTTATCATATTTTTATATAAAAACACAAGAACATATTTTTTACGAAGACTCGAATGATACCTTCAAACGAAGATACAAACGTTAGAAATTCCTTCATGAATTTAATACATGCATTTTTCAAAATCCCAAGGTGGTAAGCTTTTTGTTTAATACGCGGTGTTTCGTTTTCAGCAGATCAACTTGTATTTGGAGTCTTTCATTTTCATTAGCAATATATATATATATATATATATATATATATATATATATATATATATATATATATATATACACCGAATTCAAGATAACTTCCCTTCGGAAGACGAAAAACACACACACACTCATACTCACACATCTTTTGTGGTTTAATTATAAATTTATTTCAGGTCAATGATGACCCTCTTCTGATGAAGAAAGGAATAATTTAGGCAGCTTAAATTATTCCTTTCTCCATCTGAAGATGGTCATCATTGACCTGAAATAAATTTAAAATTAAACCAAATGACTGAATTTATTTTTCAATTTTATAAAAATGTTTTCCCTCTGCACGTGAGTTTCGATATATTTTTAATCTGAAATTAATTATACAGTCGATGACCGTCAACATTGAGCATGAAATAGGATATTCCTACCCCTTGGATTGTTACTTAATAGTGTAATACTATTTTCTTTGGATTATATATATATATATATATATATATATATATATATATATATATATATATATATATGCAGCATTTTCTCTTTTAAACATATTTGATGAAATAAGACAGACACTTCATGTTTGCCTATTCTATCTTTGATCTTTTCAAGTTTTTGTATGAGTCATATGACTTCTGGATGGAATGAATCAAGTAAGGCACTGTATCTTTTTCGGGAGTCATCTTCGGGGGAACGAATAACAAAATGACGATTTATAAGCATTTTATATAATGAGTCGAAGGACAAATATTGCAGCCTTATTCTAAAATGCCTTTTTCTGTCAGTTCTTTCTTTTGCCTCTAGTAAAATTCTTTCTTCAGTAAATTTCTCTCCCACTTCAAATGTCTCCTTGATATATATATATATATATATATATATATATATATATATATATATATATATATTTGATTAGATGAAACAGACTATTCTGCCTATTTCATTACTGATCCGGTCAAGTCTATGTATAAATCATTTGCTATCAAGATGGAATCAATTAGAAATGCGCCAAATTTTTTTTCCTTATTACTTTCAGTTACAACAAGAGGCATCTTCAGTGGAAAGAACTAGTGTTTGATAGGTGAAGGTTAAAGCATCTCGATAGAGAAGTTGTTGTCTGGCCGATTTTGGTACTTATTATAATGGAGAAATATTCTTCTTGTGGATGTTACATCTCTCGTCATAAAAAAAAAACACATGTATAACTCTCCTCTATATACAAAAAAAAATATTCTCAAAACACTTTTTTATTATTCAAAGAAAAAAAAACTCTAAATTCTTGAAACTCTCTATATATAGATTCACTAACATACCATAAACAAGATCAATTTCGAACGTAGCAACAGCCTTCAGTGAGTGTCCTCATGGTTTAATGGTTAAAGCGCCGGACTGCGCAGTCGTAGTGAGCTAGTTCGAACTCCAGTCGCGCTATTACGTTCACTTACGGACAAATACCTTTGTGAAAGGCATGAACTTCTCCAAGCTATGACTTAAAGAGTACCACTACTTTTCTTTTCGAAGGACCGCTTTGGCATTAAATAACCCAAGAAGATTGATATGATATTAAACAAAGGAAGCAAACCCTGTTTGGGGATGCGCTTAATATTTTTCCTCTTACCTCAAGTAAAGTTATACGCTTTCGTAAATTTCTCACCCAGAAGAATTAAAATTAATGCTTATGATTCATCGTTGTGTTTGTCAGTTTAATGTTCGATCCCTAAAAGATGACTCCAACTGGAGCCAAAAGTATGCGGGGAAAATATAACTCTTTCTTGAATGCATTCCATTCGGATGTCAAATGATCATACGAAGACTTGAACGGACCAATCATAAAATAGATAGAAACTAAGAGTCGGTCTTATTCAATCAAACATGTCTGAAAAATAAAATGCTTATATATATATATATATATATATATATATATATATATATATATACTAGAATACTAGATGAAGTACACGTTCACTCTGAAAAAGAGGCTGATGCTTGCATCGTATCGGGTTATTATGATAGTAAAAATATCCCTTAGTACAAATGATGAGATCATATTTACCAACCCCTCCGCTAAGGCAGGATATGACACAAGGTCAATTTTTTTAAGTGGAGTTTAACAGGTTTGAATTCAGAGTTTTCCTTCTCCAAGACTAGTTGCCTCGCCAAGGCTGAAGAACCCAGTCTATCCTACTATTTACCCATAGCTGGAGGGAGAATAGTTGGATTCATACCTTTCCCAATGGTACTAGTGCTATGTGAAATGCAATCAGTCTCGTCCATGATTTGAACTCGTGTCGCCGTGTCCATTTCCTACGACGATAACCATTACACCACGGGCAAATAATGAGATACTATTTGTTGTTACTGTCAGATTGATGGCCCACAGGAACATCTGTAAATGGTTGTCCCGGTCTTTTTATGAAGACACCCTGACGATGTCTTCAAACGACGATACAAATCACAAAAATCTCTTTAGGAATCTATCATTTAAGTTTTTTTGTTTTATTTGTCCGGGTGTTAATTCTAAAGAAGCAATAATTCCTTGTAATTATTTTACATCTGTAGCTTGAAGAAAGATCTATTAAGTAAACTAGTAATGTATAATTAAATGAGAATAATTCTTTTAATAGGGTAAATGATTATTATCTTTTTAAATTAAAGTTTAGGAACTGAAATTCTGTTATATTAGTTGCATCATGCATCTAAATAGTTTTCAATTGATTATTTTTTATTGGTTAAGATTGCTTGAGATTTTGTTAATGAGATCTCACTTCTGGTAAGATTTTAAAAAAGGCACGTTGTGTCAGTAGATACACACACTCGATATTAACAGAAACGCCCAACTCTACAGTGTTGGTGAAGGAATCAAAGGTTGCTTAGAGTAAAATCAAGTAAAAAGTTATCATTTGTATAGGGAGAATATGGGTATTAGCTGGTGGGTTAAGTTATAAATTGTTCCACGAAATGAAGAAAATATTCGTCCAAAGAAATAAATGTAAAAAAAGTGAATCCACTTTGTACTCGTGAATGCTCACCAAGTTTTTATTGATTTTTTATCGGAAAAATGTTGATAGATAGATAAACAGATTGAGAGATGAAATGCCTCAATTATTTATCATTAAAACATAGAACATGATTGTCGTACAAAATAAGAGGAAAGACAATACTATTTAATTTGTCCACCATATTTACTTGCATAAATAAAATATTCTTATTCTTCTTCTTCTTCTTCTTCTTATTATTATTATTATTATTATTATTTACTCCTCTAGAGTTTTTCACATCAGCATTAGCTGATGGTTTTTCACTGGAGTTTGAGTGACAGCAAGTCTCCTCAAGTCTCCAAGACACGTCTCAATATTCTGGCCGTCCTCAGCAATGCTGTCGTTTGGATAGTCTCCACCCGTCCGCTAACGTCCAAGTCCTCCACGCCCTTTAATAATCCTTTAGTTACTGTGCCGAACGCACCAGTCACAATTGGCACAATCGTTACTTTCATGTTGCACAGTTTTTTCAATTCTCTAGCAAGGTCGAGGTACTTATCCTTCTTTTCACTTTCCTTAAGATTTATTCTGTGGTCCGCCGAGACAGCAAAGTCAACAATTTTGCAGATTCTTTCTTTTGTTGACTATTATGAAGTCTGGTCTTCTGGCCGGGATTAGGTGATCCGTTTGTATGTTAAAGTCCCATATTATTATTATTATTATTATTATTATTATTATTATTATTATTTTACTCCTTTGAGAGTTTTTTTAATCAGTGTTATCTGATGGTTTCTCACTGGAGTTTGTGTGACAACAAGTCTTCTCAGGTCTCCAGGACTCTTTTCAGTATTCTAGTCGATCTTAACAATGTCGTAGTTTAGATTGTCTCTACTTGTCCTCTTATTCCAAGTCCTCCAGTCTCTGTATCAATCTGTTGGTGATTGTTCCAAAAGTACCATTTACTATCAGCAACACCGTTACTATCATGTTCCAGTTTTTTTCTGTTCGCTAGTAAGGTCTAGGTACTTATCTTTCTTTTTGCTTTCTTTCAATTTTACTCTGTGGTCCGTCGGGAGGAAAAAGGCCACAATTCGGCAAGTTACATCGTTTTTTTTTGTTTTTTTTTTTTTTGGTTATGACTTTGTCTGATCGTCTGGCGGAGATTAAGGGATCCGTTTGTGTCTCAAGATCTAAGAGAAGTTTGTGCATCTCATTCTCAAGAACAGATTCGGAGTTGTGCATATTACATTTGTTTGTATGGTTAAATTTTAATTATTACTATAATAATAACTATATTTATTTTTACTCTTTTTACACTTCTTTTTTACACTTCTTTTAGAAGTGGGAATATCTAAGTGTTAGTTCAATATGCCCCCACACAAAACCAGTATTCTTAGGATGAAACGTTTTCAAGGTTCTTATAGAATTAATTTTTGTTTGACAAAATGTTTATTTAGAGCTTTTCGGTTAGCGCGTATGACTTAATTCAAAATCACTATCAATGAAAAAAAGTTAAGAAATCAAACCCTTTCAAATATAATAACAAACTATTGGAAATCTTCAGACAATAACTACATTATTCCCAGGTCCACTGTGACCCGGTGTGGTAACACCTTTTATTTCTTAGAAATGCTATAGGAACGTATGCAAAACATTCTAATGGATATATCTGAATGTATCGCAACAAATTAAATTCCAGTCAAGGGCGACCCGAAGACTCCTTTTCAATAGTTACTACACCGAGGTGTAGGGAAGGGCGCTACGCCTTTCCCTGGATTGCTCCACTTTACCCTTAATCCATACCTAATAATGCTGAGTGCTGAGCAAGGAGGCATCAGGTACCATTGTTTTGAGTCTTTGGTATGACTCGACCTGAGATTGAACCCCGGTCGCCCGGGCCATTGCCGAACACTCTAAACGTTAGGCCAATAGACCGGTAAATGTTAAATTCAAGCAACCTTATTCCTAAACAAATCTTAGAGTACGATAATTTTATCCACTGAAAAGGAATAAGACCTCTCCAACACATATAGCTATTATATAGCTATATATTTATCATATAGCTATTATGTAATAATAATTATATAATAATAATGAATAAATATATATTATATATATATATGCATGTATGAAGACTACCACACAATAACAGATTGTAGCCGTCTTTACCGGCAAAATTACTACTCAAACATCCTGATTAACAACTTGAGAAAAATATGCACGATGCGTAAGATGATTAGGAGGATGTCCTCGAGGTGTAATGGTTAAAGCGCTGGACTGTGAAATTGTAGGAAGCAAGTTCAAACTCCAGTAGCGCTATTACGTCCAATTTTGGACAAATGTCCTCAGGAAAGGTAAGAACTACTTTATCATCCCAGCTGTGAGTTAAATAGTACCGCTACAGTTATGGAAGGATTGAGTTGGCAATAAATAACCTTTGAAGATTGATATGCCATTAAACAAAAAAGGAAGAAAAAATGTAAGATGATGAGGTAGTAAGACATTTGTAAATCGTTGGATTATATCAACATTTGTAGGTGATTTAATGTCAAATCCATTTTAATACAAAAAACACTTCTATTTCAAACAATTCAGTTTAGTATGAGTACACAGTTTAATTGTTAAAAACATTTCTATTTCAAGCTCTTCAGTTTAGCCAAACAGTTTTATTCCAAAGATTTCAGTTTAGTATAAGTATAGATTTCTGTTTACACACAGTTAAATGTCAAAATTGTTCTATTTCTAACAATTCAATTTAGTGCAAGTACATTTTCAATGTCAAAAACAGTTCTGTTTAAAACAGTTCGGTTTAGCATACAAAAACAGTTTCATTTCAAACAATATAGTTTAGTATTAGTATGTAGTTTAGTTCTATTTGACACATTGATAGGACCCTTTCAGGTGCTACTCTTCCGGGCCAGACTGAACCTGGGAGAGATGGCAATGAAGGAGTACTCCGCATTCCCCAAACCTCTTGCATAAGTGGAGATTCACCATTAAGTTTTTTTGTGTCATTACCAGGACACTCTTGCGTCGGGGGTCTTAAATCTTGCCAAAAATGCAGTCGGTGTATTCTACAGGCCAAGCCGACGGGACAAGCCCCTCACTGCGTCTACATTGCTACGGCGCAATGTCCAGAATAACAAGCTATCTGGTGACTATGCAAACTGCAGGTTTTTATTTCAGAATAACTTTCGTTAGACTCTTCTCATCAAAGGATACTGACAAGTCAGCAGAGGGTTGATGCTTGGGTTCTCTTTTCCGGTGTTGATTTTGGAGTGAACTTCTAGAAGCATACTCTTCATAGTTCAAATGAAAAATTAATTATCTTCCAAAATGAAGACATCGGGATTTTAATTCAAATGGAGCATTATTCAGTGAAAACGTGTATCAAAATTTACTATTTTTTTTAACTTGCTGTACAGTATTGAAACTTTAACAATATGAATATATTGCAGTTAATAGATAAGAACAATAATTGTGTGTGTATGTGTGTGTACACGTATGTTCATCGTTTTTGCGTGTGTATAGCTGTGTTTAGAAAAAACTGTTGTTCGCGATTAAAAAACAATGAATTTGAGTCTATGACGACGCTCTCGATTTTTGACTTTACATGGGACTAATCAGAATTGAAAGAAAACCCATGATCGTATATATATATATATATATATATATAAATGTATTCTTATACAATCATTCATATATTTCTTGAATTTTTATGTGAACAGATTCTCTTCCCCCGCTCTCTCTCTCTCTCTCTATATATATATATATCATCATCATCATCGTGTCCTGCTGCTGGCACGGATTTCCCTAACTCTTTTTCGTCATCCGTTTCTGTCATCCATCGCTTCCGGCGGGTCTTCCAGGCTATATCCTGTGTCCGTACAGAGCTGTTGTAGATAGGTTCTAGCAGATCGTACAATACTTGCGCGTCCGTGTGAAGGGGTCCATAGGAGAAGGTTGCTAATGAGTTCGTCCTTGCTCCTCCAACAGTGTCCCGCATGTCTTGTTCGTCATATTTGGATGGTCTTCGAGATGGGTGGTGGGTGACCGTATAGCTGCTGTTTTGTGACATGTTGTTTCTAGGATTTGTTTAAAATAGCTCGTAGCATCCTTGTGCAATTGTCAACTAGCTTTTTCTCTATCGCTTAGTCTGCGTCATTGTAGTGCATCTATACAGTAGTATGGACACAACCACTGTTTGGAAAAAATTGCATTTTATCGGATAGGTTTGACTTTCATATGACCGATAGCCTATCGAAAGCCGTTCATATATACATATATATAATGTTCATGTTTGTATATTTGTGTGTGTGTGTGTGTGTGTGTGTTTGTGAGAGAGAGAGAGAGAGAGAGAGAGAGAGAGAGAGAGAGAGAGAGAGTGTGTGTGTGTGTGTGTGTGTGTGTGTGTGTGTGCACTACACTAGTAATTTCATGCATTTCTCTATCCTTTTATTTTAATAACAGAACCGCCCAAAAGTCCCGTTATCAGGGTTTCGAATACGCTGACTATACTGTGCAAAGGGTTAATACGCCCTATTCCTCCCAAAAGTATTGTCCTTGGTATGAAAATAAACTGCATCTGATGGCGTGGCTCCAGTTCTAGAGATATGGGGAATGTAAAATGCCCTTTCATTGTCATTACTTCCAGGTCCACTCTGACCAGGGGTGGGGAATACCTATTAAGGTCTCATCTGTGCGTCAAAAATCTGTTTAAAATCGTTCATATGTAATAGGACGCCGGGCAAAATACAAAAGGACTAATATTTATTCAACAGAAATAATTTCTTGTAACCACATATGTATTTTCCAATATATATATATATATATATATATATATATATATATATATATATATATATATATATATATATAATAAATCAGGATTGTCACTATCCAAAGAATGAATGTTCAATGCACAGCTATTTGATATAAAATATACCTGCAGAGCAATATATATATATATATATATATATATATATATATATATATTGTTTAAAAAAAGAAGAAATTAAGAAATATATATACAATTTATGTATAATTTATATATTTCTTGATTTAAACAAATATATATATATATTTCCAAATAAAAAACAATAATCGGTCACATTAAGGTTTATTTCGATCCTATTAAAAAGCATTGATACAAATCAATGCGCCGAATAATTAACCGGACTTCTTTAGATCAAACAAGAATGCAGTGTATCAAGGTACTATTTTCCCAAAGGAAAATGTAAAAGATAAAAAAGTTTATGATTGAATTTTGTCGGTCAGATGAAAGTTACGATATAATAACCATATTCATTCTTTCTCTCACGAACGCTTGAAAAATCAAACATCTTTATCCAAATATTTTTGGAAGTTGAAAAACAGGTTTAACTTTAACGATTCAATAGAAAATTTTGAAAAGATCTATAACTCTTAGCTGCTTTGATAAAATATCTACTTTATGTCTGGGGGAAAATATACGAATTATGTTGTACATTGACCATGTTAACATATTGAATCAGTGATGTGATTTTATTGCTAGGTGTAAGCATAGAAATAAATTTAGACTGATTTTGAAAAATAAGTAAATAAATAAATAATGAATAACTATGACTAATTAAATTGATAAATGAATTAAAATTTGAATTAATATAATTAAATTTTTACTCTATTGTTGTAAGGTAATTCTGCGGAGGTTATTGTGAATAACATTAGTTTTAGATAGATCTATTTCATTTTAATGATTAAAATTTGACGGACTAAAATAAGATATGTCTGAATAATGAATTTTATATAATACTTTGGATAATTAAGACTGTATTTTTGTAGCCGTAAATTTTTACTCCGTTAAATTTGAAGTATGATGAAACCGGATGCCAAAATAGATTGATATTTATTGCTACGTGATTTGGAAAGGTTCCGTTTATGAAGGCGAAATTTAAAAAAAGAAATGTTCGGTCCGGTTGTAAATGTGAAAGAGTTATTTTCATCCATTTCTTGTATGATCTGTAGAAGTCCCGTTAATTTTTTTTAGAGCATTGATTTATATCAATACTTTTTAACAGAATGGAAATAAATTTATTATTTTAATGTGACCGATTATTGGTTTTTATTTTGACAAAATAATTTGTTCGGTGGATGTTATTGGCATTGAGCTCTTGACCGGGATTACATTGATATATATATATATATATATATATATATATATATATATATATATATATATATATATATATATACCCCTACATATATATATATATATATATATACTCCCCTACCCACGTGGGGTTGAGTTCTCTGGCGAAGAAGTAATCGTGTTGCCATTAGCGCTCACTGCAAGCCTCTTCGTAGATGAATTGAGGTCTCGGCAACCGTTGAACGGATGTATGTAAACAATAGTAATTGTGATTCATAACTGTTTAAAATTTACTTCGCAGCTAGTGTCTCCTCGTGGCTGAATGGTTAGAAGCTTTGTCTTGGCGTTTGAGTCAACTGGGTTTCGATCCCAGCTACGGGAAGCTACTGTCTAGCCACACTGATGAATTCTGATAGAACGAAACAGATCTGTCTGCGGATGACTATATATATCGTAGAGTAACTGGTAGCGACTTTGCACGCCAGCCTGAGATTTTTAGCATTCATGCAGCAACTGGTCTAGAAGAAAAACTAAATAAAACTAGCCTTACTTCGTTTAAAATTGACACTGTGTCACATCCTGGCCGTAACGAATAGTTTGGGTAATTACATACCGACCACTCCTTAATCTTAATTACTAATAGTCATATGAATTATGGTGGATTTTCGGTTTTGCTTGTCTTTGCTGTGATGGCTCGGATGTTTCAATATACGTTTCATCAGACTAGCTGAGAAAGAAATCCATTTGAGGAGAAAAGAATTCTAATTAGGATGTCATCGCTATCTTAGTAACATGAAGATTTTGCATGATTAAATATTGAAGTTTAGCGAAACCTTTGACTCCATAAAATCATTATTCGGTTGGAAATTAGACAGGAAATTGCTTATTTTCTGAGTCATAGCCTTTTAAGTGCATTTCTCTAATAAAAATCTCGTTTCGATTAATCATTTTTGCTGCGTTTTCGTTATACACAAACACCCCAAACACCTTCAAAAATTGGTTTCCTGGATATGAGACTAACCTGCATCTGATAGGGAGGCTCCAATTCCCGTGATCGCGTAATTGTGGCGGACCTCTTTATTGTCATTACCCCTGGTACACTTTATCTTAGAGCGGATATAATCGTTAAGCACCCAAATATGAGTCAAATAAATCTGTTTTGAAATCATTCCTATTCAATAAAACAATATACAAAGCCTCTTAAAACAACTGCACAAAAATGTAAATATGAACGTGATCTTCGAATATCTAGGCGAAAATAAGCCTAGACGTGTTTACATGCCGTTAAAATCAATCAATCAATTTAGATATCTTCATGAGTCTGCATTTTTTCAATTATCTTGAAACACGCACAGAGATAGGCACATATAAACTCACTAAAATACAAATTGAAACACACAGGTATATATATATATATATATATCGATGTACGTGTGGATGCATCAATTTAAATTTTACCTTCATATTAGCGATCAAAATTTATTTATAGATCTATATCTCTGTAAGATCATTCGCATGATTGCCTATATCATTTCAAACAAATGCACAAATAGGTGACTATAAAACAGATTATTGATAACCACAGAGTTTAGTAGTTGAAAAATGCTCAGTTGTCTATGAATAATGAGCTAAGTGAGAAAAAATAAAACAAGTATTTCCCAATGCTTTTGTATTTTGTATTGTTAGGATGATAAAAAGAAATCAATCTTCTTCCAAGGAAGTCCGCATAAGATTGTCCAATGTTAATATGTCTTTCAATTATTGTCAGATATTTTTTCATGATTTTCTTAATTTGTAACACACATTTGATTATAGATGAACGTTTTCCAGTTTAGTGTCCACTCCCAATGAAATAAATGGGCAAAAATTATTCCATGCAGGTTTATTATGGGCATAAATAGCCAAGCATTCATTTCAGACTAAATTCACGTCATTTTTTATCTCGAGGCTAAAGATAATTGTTTGTTTAACAAACGACTGGTTGAAAAGCCAATCTTTTTTTTTTAATGCGGAAGGGAATATATATATATATATATATTTATATATATATATATATATATATATATAGATAGATAGATAGATGGAAACACACGTCTATCATGGAGTAACAGGTTACAATTCACTTTGCCAAATTATAACTCTTAGTTTCCTCACTATATATATATATATATATATATATATATATATTTGGGGGTGCACATAGGTATACATATCCACATCATGTACACTTACATACTGACTCTCACATATACAAACCCAAACACATACATAAACACTCACAAACACAAACTCACCTGTATGCCAGATTTTGATTATCATTATTTCTTTACTATATGTGTGTGTGTGTGTTTGGGCTCACGTACGAAAATTCACATCCCCCATCACACTCACACATATAAGGATATACACACACACATATATATATATATATATATATATATATATATATATATATATTACAGCTATGGTTGTTACTATTTCACTTGGTGGGTTTGTGCTAGACCAAATGCATTATAAATTTAGACAGTGTTCAATATGTGTGATAGACTTATTATATAAAAATGATAAATGAATATATAGTTTTTATATATATTTAATAGCATGAATGCTTATCTGCGACCACTGTTTTCATACCGTCTTTATTACGACAATCATCAGGCTAAGAAAGAAAGATATTGGAGAAATCGAAAAACTAAAAAAATACATTCAGACGAATGTTATATATATATATATATATATATATATATATATATATATATATATAATTTTGAAAATATCTGCATGCATATGTAGTTAGGTGTGCATATATTGCACTGGCACCATCACTACACCACATCATTACTATTATTATTTGCTTTCTTACTATAAATACTAGATTTTTCATCTTGTTCTAAAATCATGTATATCATGGGATATCGCCCACTTCTTATCTGAATAGTCTATTTTTTGATTGGAAATGTTCTATACAAAAATCAAGTCTAGTTATTCTAATTTGCATTCTCACTTTAACTGTATTTCATCAAAATAGGAATAAACATTAGCATTTTTACATTTCTTGGGCGAAGCTTTTCCATTTTCCGTTCATCATCTATTTAATCTTACTATCAGTTATTTTTTATTGTCATTCTCTGATCGCCTGCAAGCATCTAAATTAAGAAATATGTTTACAAATTGTTTGTATACAAAAGGACCATGTCCAAAATAAAAAAAAAATAAAAACTTAAGAAACAGCAACACAAAAATGCTAAGATAAACGTGCTGTGGACACGATTCTCAAACATATCGGTGTAAAATATCCCGAGACAGTTTGATATATCATTAAAATCACTCAATCGATCTGAGCATCCCATGGGCTGTATTTTACCAGATGTAAACTAACAGAAAATTCATCTGTCACTTTTTTTTAAATTGCGATCATAAATATCTTTAAGACCTTAACATTTTTAAACACAATTTACATGTTGAAGTTAATTTATGTTTATCGCTTTTAGCTGTTATTCATTTTCTGAAGACCTGATTTTCAATTAACCTAAAAATATTTTCTAAGAAAATCAGTCATGGGGAAAAATGGATGATTATAATTTATGGTTAATAACCAACTTTCTACTATTTAATTAAAAGAAAAAGATTCAGTTTAGCTTAACTGACAGGGGCAAAAACAAGGGACAATTCGGAATTGAAAAAAGGTGGATAAAAACGTGAAAAAACTATAGATTAACAGTTTTACGGATTTAAACTTTGTGTCATTTGTAGAATAATAGGAAATAGATCTGGTTTAGAAATGTAAAACTATGTTTATGTAAAAACAAAAAATATGTATAAATGAGCCAAAAAAAACCCCAAACAACTGAGTTTTGTATGTGAAAATTGGTTTACTGTGTAAGGATATGCATAAACATATCATTTTGGACGAATTTACACTTTGATTTTTAAAAATCTTTCAAGACTCAGCTATTTACCTAATTTCACTAAAATGTTCAGAACTTATTTCTTTATGAAAGTATCTATTTATAAATAGGCTATTTTGTTAGAAAAAACAGGACATATTTTAACGTAAATTAAGTTACACACTTTTATTCTGTTTTATGATATCTATTTCATTTGGGCACAAAAGTATTGGCCTTTGTTATTTCTACAAATCTACATAAATTTCATGAGAAACCTCAATGGAGAAAATAATGATATTAAATACAAAAAAAATGTTACCGTTTACAATGGAAAATCTTTAGTTATTATTTTTTTTGTGAAAAATATTCTAAAAACATTTGTTTTCCTGAATTAATAAGTAATTTCGATGTTACAAAATTGTTTATTATAAAACTTTTTAGAACTAATTTTGTGCTATTATCCTTCAATCAAAACCGTTTTTAAAGCACATTATTTTGAAACTGTTCTTTTTAATTCTATACACAACATGTATTGAAGGTCATACTTTCTCTTTCGCTTAGAAAATAATTTTACAGAACTTTGAATAAGCAATTAAGACAATTTGCACATTTTAGTTAATTTTACGTACAGCTTTGTTTTTTATACATAAATTAGAAACTCTGGAAGGTCGCACTTATGACATTGAGCTTCGATTATTTTTTAAATCCTTTCATTGGCCAGATATTTCTGGTTTGCCTGTCAGATTGTCTCAGTATGACCTATGTAAACTCAGTAACAGGGAGTGTCGCACATCTTAGTTAATTTTACGTACAGCTTTGTTTTTTATACATAAATTAGAAACTCTGGAAGGTCCGTCTTATGACATTGAGCTTCGATTGTTTTTTTAATTCCTTTCATTGGCCAGATATTTCTGGTTTGCCTGTCAGATTGTCTCAGTATGACCTATGTAAACTCAGTATCAGGGAGAGTCCTACCTTAAGCTATACCAAATAAAGATAGCAGTCGAAAAAAAAACCATGCCCTGGCGAAACATGCAGCTACACATATAAAAACACGTCTTTTAAAAAGAAACTGTAAGAACATAAATATGATATATTAAGTGAAGGTCACTACCAAAGAACAACCAACAACAAGTTTTGTTTGATTTCCACCTTTGTGGGTCATTTAATGCCGAAGGCATACTTGTAAAAGTTTAATTTTTGGTATTATTTAAACCATTGCTGAGGGAAGGAAAAAAGGGTTCAAATCTATCCCTAGAGTATTAGTCCAAAAGTGAATGTAACTTGAGTTCGAACTCACTGACTAAGATGTAGAAGTCTAAGCACTGAAGCCACTACACCTCGGGAACTCCCTCTCTAGCATCCTACTGATAAAAATAGCAATATGAAGAATATGGTTGGAATAATCATATACGTTCTAGGGCTTGACTTGACCAGTCGATTGATCAAATCGGTCTTCTTAGACCTCCCGTCAAACCCAGTAAGGACTAAAGTGGAATATTGTAGGTAACATGACCATTCCAGTTGCTGAATTACGAACTGTTTAGCCACCAGGATCCCGTCCTCAAGCATTACAAGTCGCATCCACGGCCAACAGGTGGCCTCGATTGGGAAGGGGTCTTACACATCTGCAGAGGTATCTTTATCGTATTTCACCGCTCCAGATCACAAGGTGCGTCAATAGTTTAAAAAGAGAATATATCATTTTGCAGAAGTATTATGTATCTTCAACGTTAAGTTCTTCTTTGTCAATGCACATAATCTAGTACTTCTTGATTCATTCTGCAGAGTGAAAATTCAGTCGTAAAAAAACGTTTGAACAAGATGTGATCAAAAAGAACTTAAACAAAATCTTTAATTGTTCAATTTTTTTTCCTATACTGAAAATTCCAACCGAGGGAAAGATTTGATTGGTTGGTTGGTTAGTTAATTTGTTATTTTATTTTACGGCGTATCAACATGTTTTGGGTCATTTAATGCCAATTTAAATCCTTTTGATAGAATTTCAAACACTTCAGTTAAGTATAAGTACAGTATTGTTTACACACACTTAAATATCAAAACAGTTGTATTTATGACAATTCAGTTTCGCATAAGTACGCAGTTTAAATATCAAAATAGTTCTATTTCCAACAATTTAGTTTAGCATAAGTACACAGTTTAATTTTATTTGACTCATAGATGGGACCCAATCAGGTCCCACAACTCCGGGCCAGAGTGGAGCTGAGAGCGATGGCAATAAATGGGTACTTTTTCCCAAAGCTTCAGCATTACTGGAACCTCAACATCAGATTATTTAGTATCATAAACCGGACATTTTTTAGGTGGGGGTACCTCTCTGCAGAGAAATGGTCGATGTATTCTACAGCCCCAGCGGACTGGGCAAGGAAAGATTTGAGGACGAGAACATTAACAGACATAAGACTGCGTGTCCTTATTAAATTTCAAAAGTGCCTCAGCTAATGGAAAACTCTCTAGAAAAATATGTTGCATCATATTTAACCTTTTTCATGATACGTCTTGATAAAAAGATGTAATTCTTAGACACTGGTTCAAATGGAAATAATTGGGATTTGATCATTTTTATTCTCAAAATTTCAAGGGTTCGTTGTCAGCTTATATCGTTAACATTATATGAATATAGTTTTATATATAGTAATATATATTCTATTTTATATACGGTATAACATATGTATAAATGTATACATATATATAATATGAAATGATATCTAGCATACCTATATATATATATATATATACATATATATAATGATTATATACTTATGATATTATAATATAATGCTATGATAGTATGTTTTTTGTATAATAGGTTTTATAATGTAATAATATATATTATATATATTCTCTAATATTATGTATAGTTTTAAAAACTAGGTGCATTCAATAAGTTTCCAGACTTTTTTGTACTGGCATTTAACATTGTCGTAGACTCTTGAAAATTCAGTATGTTATTGCTATACATCTTATGAGATGACTGACCAATTTTATGATTTCAGATTTAAATGAACAGCTAAAGCAGCAATTGGAATACACCCTGATTGTCACAGCTGGTTAATTTCAAAAATGCAATCTGGACGTGAGGACACTTTAGAAGAACAATGTGCAATAAAATTCTGTTTTAAACTTGGAAAAAATGCCACAGAAACGTATGGAATGCTTCAGACTGCTTTTTGACCATCTTGCATGAATCGAGCATCTGTTTTTGAGTGGCATAAGAGATTCAAAAAAGGCAGGGAGTCTGTGAGGGATGATGAGAGGTGTTGGAGGAGTAAGGAAGTCAATACACCAGAGTTGATTGGCCAAAGGGTTTGGGTTAGGGTTACTATGTTGAGGTTTTAAGGGAGTTTAGGAAGAGATTCCTAGGGAAGAGGCCAGCACTATTCAAATCGGGTCAGTGGTATTTCCACCAGCACAATGTACCAGTCCACAACTCCATCCTTGTCACAGACTATTTGACCAAGATGGGCATCAAGACAGTTCCTCAGCCTCCCTATAGTCAGACCTTGCTCCCTGTGACTTTTGGTTGTTCCTTAAGCTCAGAGGCTGTCGTTATGAGACCACTGAGGAGATGAAAAAGGCTGTGACGAAGGTCATTGACACGCTCACACAAGAGGACTTCCATGGGGCCTTTGAGAAGTTGTTGGAACGGTGCAATAAGTGCATTGCTGCCGGAGGAGATTATTTCGAAGGAGACTTGAGTTTCATGTGTGTACTCTCAATAAAAGTGCCCATACGAAAAAAAGTCTGGAAACTTATCGTATGCACCTCGTATAGTACTATACATTTCATATATACATTTTGCGTTCTTTTCCATTACGCAACCTGATTTCAATACGGAGCGATAAGAAATTTCCTGTTGTCGTTACTAGAAGACATTTTAGAAACTTAAATATATCCACGATTTTTCACTGTTAATTTCTAGGTAATCTACACTGCTTTTTTGTTTGTTTGTTTTTTTCAATTTTCACTTTATTTTTCTTATGATACAATCATTTTTTGTACTTCTATTTTCTTTCATCTTTTTATGTTCCTTTGGGTTCTTTTTCATCTTCATGCTTATTTTTCTTTCATTTTTTTTTTTGTCTTCGCTTTCTTTTTCCTTTCTTTCCTTCATATTTTGTTTTATTTTTTCTCTTTACTCGATTTATTTGAAATAATTTCAGTCAATTGATGCACCTACTTTATTAACTCGGCAGCGCATCGGATGCCGCCATCTTAACATATTGACGAGCAGGAATACCGATCGATACTTAAATAACCCCGGTATATATTAAGGGAACAATTCTAGTTAAATAAATATGTTTCATTTCGTAAGAAATTGAACTGATAATAATTCTTTCAGCCCAATTTTTAAAACGACCTCGATTTAGAACCCATTAAACTAAGTCAGGTATTTCGCATCAATGAATCGTATATTGCCCAATAAAGGGCACATGAAAATGAAATATAAGGTTCAAAACATATTACAGAGAAAAACCCCCGGAGTCCAAGAAAAAAAAATTCATTAACTTGGTTTGGTCGTGGGGGTGTTTCTCATGGAGCTTGGCAGAGCCCCTCATTCTCGAGATTTTATTTAGAGTTTTCCTTCTTCTAGATCGGTTGCCATACCAAGGTTAAGATGCTCAATCTGTGTTTCTATTTATCCACAGCTGAAGATATAGTATTGTCCAGTTTATACCTTTTTCTTGCAACGTGCTTTTTATGCAATCATTTCGTAAAATAGAAGGTTAATTAGGACTCAGCACTTTTATTTCAGGGAGTTTTGTATTATTCCCAGAACATCTGAAATTTAATATGTGAAATACAAACGATCTTGCTCAGGATCTGAGCTTGGGTAGCTGAGTCCTCTTCTTTAAGCCAGGAGCACCTTACTCTCTGAAAGAATAGTTTAATCCATTATACCTTCAAAAAGGCCTTCCTTTCTTTTCTAATTCTATGAATTATATGACCTTAATATTGTATAGCGTGACTTCAATATTGTGTGACCTTAGTATCTAGTAAAACTGTAAGTTTACATATGCTACATTCTTTTTTTTTTTTTTAGTGTAAAATTACTATGGGTGACTAAACTTTTTTTTTTATTTTTGAATATTAAATATCATCAAAAAAATGTCGTCAGGAAAAAAAAGTTTAATCAGTTTTTGTGATTCTTGCTAACAAAGCCTTCATATTGTAGATTTGGAGACCTTGCCAGAGATATTCCTTTGCTCTGGCAATTGCGCTGTGTTTACCAAGTCGAGCAAATTCCTTCGGACAAAAATGTAGAACGGAAATAATGATTGTGGGGTCTATCACCGATCCACTTGTTAATTCCGGTACCCCCTCTCTCTAATGGAAACAAGAGAAGTTAACCCATTTGTCAAGGTAAAGACATCAGTTTGTCGCCTAAAATGAATTGTAGGAAGATAGGATATGGGAATGGAAAGAAGAAAAAATGAAAGAGAATCTGAAGAATTTCTCAGCAGTTAGACGAAAGTAAAAATGAAAGTGAATGATAGTATTTTTCCCTTCGTATCATTAACTAGCATTCTTATCATCTTTCTCACTCCCCCCTCTCTCTCTCTCTCTATCTATCTATCTCAATTTCACACACATATACTTACATACACATACATGAGTACATATATACACATATATATGGAGGTGTGAGAGAGAGAGAGAAAGAGAGAGAGAGAGAGAGAGTGAAAAAGTAAGCAAAAGAAATGGGTTGGTTATTAAAAAAATTGTAGAGACTGCTTAGAGTTAAAAAGGAAAGAATTCTGAATAATTGTGTAGAATTGCAGTTCCTAAAAAACAGAAAAAAAAGAGGTCAAAGAAGGAAATGTAAAAGATAAAGAAAGAGAAAGATATAACGTTGATAACGAGAATTGAGGAAATAATCGAGATTGATATTGATGACAAAAATATGCTAATAAACATAGATGAGATAAATAGATGCAACAAATTTTGATAAATAGTTAGATTGAAAGATAGATAGATAGATAGATAGATAGATGTGGACAGATTCAAAAGATAAAATAAAGTAAGTGAATAAAATGCCAAGTGGAACCTTACGTTAGAGTTGTTGTTAGAAGTCTAAGGGGAAATGAGAAAAAAATCAGAAAATAAAACACAGTACAGAAAATAAAAGCCCCCCCCCGCAAAAAAAACCTAAGCAAAACAAATATGATTGAAGTGAAGAGAAAAAAACACGTCGATGGGAAAAACACACAAAATAGACACTTTAAAAAAAATTACATTTTCACAGAACTCTATTACTTTATGTACAAACAAACATATTAGGCTGGACGAGAGAGAGAGAGAGAGAGAGAGAGAGATAGAGAGAGAGAGAGAGAGTAGTTTGGGAGAAAGAGACGGAAGGAATGTGTTTAGAGAAAGAAAAGAAAAGCAAGATATATAAATATATGGCTGGAGGGAGGTAGAAAGCAAGTATATTAAAGTAGGTGTGTCGAAAGAAGTTCTGAAAAAGATAGTGTGGATATTTATCAATATAAAGAAAAAATAGAAAGAATATTGTTTTCACTGAAAATGCACGTTATCGTTTGACAGGTGATGCTGACAGAGAAAGATATATATATATATATATATATATATATATATATATATATATATATATATATATATATATATATATATATATATATATATATATTCATATATTGGTATGCGTTTCTGTGTGTCCTCATCTGCACGTAAAGAATAGAGTCTAGTATATATGTGTGTGAATGAACTAACTGATAGATAGATAGATAGATAGATAGATAGATAGATAGATAGATAGATAGATAGATAGATAGATAGAATGAATGAATGAATATAGTCAAACAAAGAGTGTTAATAGTCTGAAAGATAGAGAGTCAGATGAGGGCTAAGACATATTTTCTCGACATAAATCTGATAAATAGATAAAAATTGAGACAGAGAGAAAG
Source organism: Sepioteuthis lessoniana (assembly GCA_963585895.1). Taxonomy (NCBI): domain Eukaryota; kingdom Metazoa; phylum Mollusca; class Cephalopoda; order Myopsida; family Loliginidae; genus Sepioteuthis; species Sepioteuthis lessoniana. The sequence continues at coordinate 63,327,789 of OY757909.1, read as the reverse complement.
ATAGATACACGCACATATATGGACATACATTCACAGATACACGCATAATCATCCATACACACAGGCACATAAATATGTGTGAATATATATGTATATTGCTAGATGCATGAAGAAACTATTATAACTAAATTGAGTGTGATACAAATATTAGTCAAGTCTGATAAAAACGCATAAATTGGAATATATATATATATATGTATATATTTATATATATATATGTGCGTGTCTGTGTGTGTGTGTGTGTGTGTGTGTGTGTGTGTGTGTGTGAGTGTGTGAGTGTGTGTGTGCGCGCGCACGCGCGTGCTTTCGTAGCAAATGTCAGAAATGAAAAAAAGAATTGAAATCGTTTGAAAAGAAGAAAAACTAATGTAAGACAAACGTTAAAATAAAAATAAAATTTTACCAAGATAAAAAAAATGATGAAAGAAAGAAAGAAAGAAAGAAAGAAAGAAAGAAAGCAACAAAACAAAATAAAGCATGAGAGAGACAAGAAAGAAAAGAGAAAGAAAAAAAAGGAAAGAAAGAAATGCAAATGGTATAGAAAAATCTGTAAAATGAAAAAAAGAAAATGTTGGATTATCAGAAATAATAAATAAAAAAGGAATTCATAAATAAATGAATAAATAGATAAATAGAGAAAGAATGAAAGAAAGAAAGAAAGAAAAGGAAAGTGAGAAAAAATAAAAAAAATTAAGATATAAACGAGAACAAGATGTAAGAAAAAAAAAAGAAAAGGGATGAAGAAAAGTCTATGAAATCAAATAAAAACCTCTGGGTTATAAGAAAGAAAGAAAGAAAGAAAGAAAGAAAGAAAGAAAGAAAGAAAGAAAGAAAGAATTTGCTCGAAAAAAGCGTGTGATATTGAACAAAAAAGTGTTGGATTATCATGAATTATAAAGGAAACTTTGAAAAGAAAGAAAGAAAGAAAGAAAGACTATAACGAATGCTCTTAAAGTAAAACTGAATATTATTAATGATCAAAACAGTAACAAAATTGTAAGAAAGAAAGAAAGAAAGAAGGCAATAAAGTATGTAAGTGAATTAGAAAGAAAGTTGAAACAAAGAAATGCTATGAAGAAAAGCCGATAAAATAGAAAAAAAGACGAATTGATAAGTATAAGTTCTTTATAAAGAAAAGCGAAAGAAAGAAAGAAAGAAAGAAAGAAAGAATGTAAAGTATGAAATAAAAGAATCGTAAAAAGTAAAAACAGCTGTAAAGAAGCTGAATTGTATAAGGGGAATTTAGTGTACATGCGCAGGTCATATGCGCAGTTTTGTGGTCAGCCTTTATATAAACGTGATCCAATGCATATATATGATTTTATGCCTTTATACGCATACGAGTATAGCTAGCGTAAGCATGTGCATTTAAGTAAATTGATGCGTATGTATTTGTAAGCGTTCAGCTCTCCATAATTGACTGCTGATTGCCTATCAAGTCACCAGATTCAGTTTAACCCGAGTTTCACTCTTTTGTTAAGGAGGTGTAATATGTCGTTAAACACTCTTGTCGGTGTCAGTAACAGGCGCCGAGCAGAGAGTGCAATGTAGAAAGGGGATGGAAAAAGCCGGGATGGAAAAATGGGGATATGGAGTGAACTAGAGAGGGAGAGAGAAATTGAGATTTCGGTGGGAAATAATAAAGAAACAGAAATAAAAGTAGACATCACGAGAATCGATAAAGAGCAAAGAATGAACAAGTCGAAAAAAGTCAGTGAGTGAGAAAGAGAAGAGACAGGAAAGAGATATACCGTTTTTGAATAAGGCAAACGAAAGGAAGTTGTGATGTTGAAAGAAAGAGGAAAATACAGAGAGGGAGAGAGAGACAGACAGAGAGACAGAGAGAGATTTTCAAAAAATCAATGCGACATAATGGAGTGTTGGATTTAGAATAAGGAGGGGTAGAAAGAAGAGGCGTGGCAAAAAAGGAGAGTGAGAGACAGGAGTTTAGGAAAAAAGTGATTGGTAACTGATAAAAAAGATATGGAAAGTTTGAGAGATTTCTTGACAAAAGATTAGTCAAATGGGAAATGAAAAGTTAATTTGAAAAAAAAAAAGAATGAAAATAAGACAAAACTGGAATCAGTGAAGTAATATATATATATATATATATATATATATATATATATATATATATATATATAAGTAAGTAAAGTTAGCGACCATAGTCGAGGGTGACCCGAAGGCTCCCTTTTCGATAGCTACTACACCAAGGTGTAGGGGAGGGCGCTACTCCATTCCCAGGATTGCTCCACTTTACCCTTGAACCGTACCTTATAATGCTGAGTGTTAAGCAAGGTGGTATCAAGTACCATTTTTTTAAAAGTCTTTGGTATGACTCGACCTGGGATTGAACCCAGGTCTCCCAGGCCATTGGCGAACAATATATATATATATATATATATATATATATATATCTTACTTCACTGATATATATATATATATATATATATATATATATATATATATATATATATATATATAGAGAGAGAGAGAGAGAGAGTGAGAGAGAGGGGGGAAGGGAGGGATAGATAATGAATAGACGGTAATTGATAGAAAAAGAGTTACCGAAAGAGAAATATTTTGATAAAAAGAGAGAGAGGGGCGGATGAATTATGAATTGAGATAGATAGATAGATATGGATTTCAACGTTGATATTCTCTTGGGGGGCGAGGTCCTGCCTACACTAAAAATCCTCTGGATAAACTGAACACCAAGTACGATCGACGAAGAGAAAAATGTTACTGGCTACCATGCAAATATGACTTGTTGAATCTTATCAAAAAAAAAAAAAAAGGAACATTGATATCACTACAATATTAAAATATTTATCATTATCTAGGATTTTTTTAAAAATCGGTTTCTTGGCAACAATGTGTTAATTATCCAGTTCATGTGAAAATATAAGATACGATAACTTCAACTGAGTGAAATTATTGCAGATATTGCTAACAACACATCAAACTTATATTTGTGAACAGCTAATTCATTTCAAAGGCCCCTAATTGGAAAAGAGAGAAACAAACTTTTACCGGAGAGAAACGCAGACCCCCACCCACCAAAATGAAATTGGTCTGTCGATATGAAACATTTTTGCAGTTGTTTTCTTTCATAAGCAAGTCAGCATACACAGATTAAACTATAAGTATCAAATGTGTTCTGATACTTTACATCGGTCTTCTTCCAAAGCTCGAGCCCAGTCATCGGGAGCTGAAGAATACACCGACTTCGGACGGTTAAGATCCCAACGAACGTTCTGGATATGACACTAAACAAACTTCCAGTCTTGAAGTTTTGGGAAATGTAAAGCTCCCTTTCATAGCCTTTGCTCCATGGTCCACTCTGACCCAGAATAGTACCTCGTGATCGGGTCCTATCAAATTTTATACTTTAAATGATTTTTATTATAAGAATCAAAAGAAATGTATGGAACTAGGTGTGTATGATTGGCACAGCATTTGAACTCTCTTGTGTTTTGCTTAAAAGAACACTGAAAAAAGTGCCTTGTAATTCAAAATACTTCTTGATCAGCGATTCTGGATGTGGGTACGGGCATGCGTATGTGTGTGCGTGCACTTTAGTTCGTGTATGTATGTGTGCCTTTCACAGCACACTGGTTGTTGCATACATGGCGTATATATGTATTGCAACAATGGAGAATATTAACAGAAACAACGCATGTAATATCACACTAGTTAGCTTCATAATTTCCGATAGATCAACTCGAGCATGTAGAAAATGAAATAATAAGACAAATCCATAAAGCAACAAAATGGCTCGACCCACATAACAATTGAACAATTTTATTTATCAACCATAGAGCAAAAACAAACCTACAGGTTATCAATGAAAATAAACAATGAAATATTAACTGCTGTGAAATGGAAGAGTGAATGTATGTGTTTTGTTCATAAAAGTTTTAGATATTTTTATGCAACCAAATGAGAAGAAAGAAGGAGGTACATAAATAGTTCTTACTTAGCTCTTTGAGGAAGTTAGAATTCTCATTGATATTCTTGCGAAAATGCAATCTTCATAACAAATCAATGTTAGAGTTTATTCAGTCCTTCACACAGTGCAGATCAGGGGACCGGGGACCGAGCGGCATTTTTTTGAGGCAGCATTTTGCGGGTAAAAAAAAATTGAAGACACGGTCATTCCTTTTTATATTAAAAAAATGTTTCGTTTTTAATTCATTTTTTTTTTCACATTTATTCCTTTTCATTTGGAAGATCCCAAGTACATGATATACCGCTAAATGGATGACCTCAGGTTTTGATAAACTCGGGCAACTGTCTGAGATCTCGGTATTTTATCTGGTCCAGCAGTAAGTGATATCTTGCTGAAACTATAAGACCACACCTGGACATCCCAAGAGACATCCTCACTATATTGCATATTTTCTAAAACCAACCAGGTTTGAGTTTCCATCCAATTACTTAATATACGCTCTGAATGTGAATTTTGTTATATCTCTGCGAAGGAATAAGGGATTAACAATAGCCATACATCGAGCACTCATAGATTTATATGATATTCCTCATATATTTTATAAAAGAATAATCCACACCCACTTTCTTCGGACGCTGACTGGATATTATATGTGACATGAACCGGTGGCTCAGTGGTAGAGTTTCGGCTTCTACCTACTGTGGTTGTTGGTTCGATCACCAGTGGTGGAGATTACGGTGTTCAGTGCTGATGAGACCCATTAAGGTCGAAACAGCTGTTCAGTGTTCCGCATGTAGGTGTTTGCCGGATTCCCTAGTCCTGATAATTCTGATATAACATTAATTCCTCCATTTAAATATATTCGCTACCAAGTTATTGAATTGCGATAATCGACCTGTATAACTTTTGGATCGTTTTTAGATTATTTTTAATAAAAATAAAATGTCCGAAGATTTTTTTAAAAATGATTTCAAAATCAGTTGTGAACATGTTGAAATTTTTATGACATTTTTGGTATTTTATTTATTAATTAATTAATCTTATAATGAATAGCTTTTTTGATTTAAAAAAAAAAAACTTTGAGAAAATAGTTTCATCACTTAACAGGTGGGTTTCTACGTTTGGTCATTTTGAAAAAAAAATTCCAATCGCTGATTTTTACATTTCCAGAAAGATCAAAAATAAGAAAACCACATATATTAAAGGAATTAGATTTAAGATGTGAACACCTTGAAAACGTTATTTGAAAATTTAATTTTGTTTTTAAAAAACTCAAAAAAGAATTTTTATACTGTGTTTTTTTCTATTGGAGTTTTAAAAACAATTTTTATTTTTTCTTTGGGTTGATTAAAAAACAAATTTCGTTTAATGCAATTTACCTACATTTTATTCACTTACAAGCTTTACAGTGAATTCTGAAAGACTTTGACCCCTTCTGCTTCAGATAGAATATTTTAATCGTTCAAAAATGCATGATTAAAACTTCCCAATGTATGGCAGGATATTTTCCGAAATTGAAATTTATCTAAAATAATTTACGAACGAATTTTCATTCAGACTAAAGTTGTTTAAAGAAATTTTTTAGAAAAGTCTTTGAAGACTTAAGATTTCTAAGGTTATATTATGGAGTATTAAAATTGGTCTTTTTTTAAAGCTGCGCTTCTTCCCAAACCAGTGGTCTTTTGGGCGAGAATTAAAATTAAAAATAAAATGAAATATTAGAAATTTTCAAACGTTTTTGTTAGATTATAATTATACTTTTCTCTTAATGTCCTTGAAATTTGAAAATATTTCATTATTATTAATGTTTAATAAATAATTTCATTAATTGAAATTCCCAGTATTTTTTACGTATCATGGAATACTGGTTAAGAGGAAAATAATTGAATCAAAATAAAGATTGTAGTTGATTTTAAAAGTAAATGATAACGTACATGTTTTTAAAGAAATATTTGGGTTTTATTGCCTAATGATGTTTCCCCACGATATATTCTTATGAGTCTATGGTGCTAATCCCGGAACAGACCACGATAAACACTCAAAGCACCTACACACAGCATTGAACTGACCATTTATCTTGGATTATAACCTATTAATTTCAAAAAATAAGTTTCTTCTTTTTTTTTTTTTTTAAAATTGAAACATTTTGGAACAAAACAGCCTTCATTTGAATTTGAAAATTAGGGTGGGGCTATTTTGCCGGTCTCTGCATGAGAACCACACATGCGTTATTTTTTCCAACTTAAATGCTATGACGTTATGAAAAAAGTTGAGACCTTTTATTCATTAAAATAAAACAATAGTTAATTTATTTGGTTATCTTCTAGATACGCAATCCCCAAAATTTTCTGCTTAGTTTTAAGGAATGCTTTCTTCCAATAAGCAGCCAGAGCCAGCCTCGTTCGCTCTTTTAATCTATTTTTTTATCGGGAAATTCCAAAATAATGTTTTATTTGTTTTCAATTCACAGTTAAAAAGTTTTCAATCTATTGTTTAAAAAGGTTCTAGATTTTATTAAAAAAGTTCATTGGTTTATATTTATTAAAAAATGTCCATATAAATTCATTGTGAAAGAAAATTATTGAAAAATTATGAAAAACAAGTTTATTTCCCCACAAAAAGCAGATCAAATAGCGTACGAGGCCAACTCCTGCTGCTTATTTAAAGGCAGTATTCCGTTTAAAAGCTAAAAAATTCAAGAGAGTTTTGATATAAAACATTGGATCAGTTGAAGAACCCTCCCCCACAACTGACCAACTGTAAAATTTCCCCCCCAACTTTACTCAACTGTAGAATCTCCTCCCAGACTGATCAACTGTAGATCTTAGAAACTTGTTTACAATGAATGTTATATTTTCTTTTCAATTGGTCCTTTTCGTAGAAAAAAGATCGGCAATATTTATTTAATTAATCATTTATCAAATAAAGGAAAAAATTCGTAGTAATGTAGAAACAGAAATATACTCGATTTAAAGTTTGTTTACATTTCGAAAGTTTTTACTAAACTTGCAATTTTTAAAAGCTCTTCAGAGATTTCAAGCGATTTTCGATAAATTCTCGTTTTTCGAATTGTTATAACAACATTCTGGTTTCAATTTTAAAATTTTAAAGATTTTTAAACTAAACATTTTCAGAAAAATTAAAACTATAGCATATTACAAGATTAACCTTTTATATTCGTATTACAAATAAAGAATTTTAAGTTTGTAATATAAAAAGTTAAGTTAAGATTATTTAGGCGTAAGATTTTCAAATATAACGCTTTAAAGTCTCCCGGATCTGTTGCTAATGTATTTTAAAATATTTATTTAGGATCAACAGTTGAATCTCCATTCCAATTCAACTGTAGAATCCTCCTAAGCACGTCAAGAGGAAAGAGATTCTTCCGTTGATAGATATTATTTTTAATCGAGTAGTAGAAACACTTAAAAGATTAAAGATGTGTTTCTCTAAAAAAACAAAAGCAAAGTTATGTCGGAATTGTAGTTATTTAATATTGACTTATGATTTTTATTGTTAATTGTTTTAAAAAAACTTTATTCTAAAACACCAGTATTTTTTAATAACAGATGGAAATAAATAAATTGTTTTTAAATATTTCTGTCCTTAAAAGTTTAATCTTATTACTATCGTTCATAACGTCTAAAAATTAAAAAAGTATACGCCGGCAAAATAATGAGGCCGTTGTTACTTTGCTTAAAAATTATTTGTCAGTCAGTTCTCTGGAGAATAAGTTAATGTTTAATACAAATCTCAGAAGTGAACATGATAAAATTTTGATATTTACGACCATTATTATCGATTAAATTATCAAAAAAATATATTGAATATAAGAAATATAAGAATGAAATAAAAAGGGATAAGAAAAATGTTTGAGACTGATAAGTTTTAAAAATTGAAATTAAGAAAAGATTTAAGCAAATATGGGCTGTAAAGGATAAGTACAGTAATTTTTACTTATTTTATTTTTAAACAAAACTTCCTGATGCCATTATAAGATGTGAATTGACATGAATGAGTCCAGCAAATTTTGAGACGGTTAAAAAATTATCGACCTTTATTTACAACTCCACTTTCAGTCTTGTGACAAATTGTATCTTAGAACAATAAATAAAAATTCGCAATGCCGTTGAGTATGCACTTTTCCTATAAGTTTCTTTTTCTATTTTTTCACCGATTAGAATGAATAAACGGCAAGGACTGAATGGTGCGATTTACTGCAATTTGAAAGCTACCAGAGAACACAAGGAAAGAAAATGTGCTGCATCTTTACTTGTTTTTCAACTAAATAAATATGTGGTTAAAGCAAAATGCAAAGACAAGGATGCTGAATGTACATCAGAACTAAGACAAGAGGAACAAGGTGACAATGCAAATATGGAGGAGATGAATATAGAACTAAAACTTAAAGAGGAATTTCTCGCAGGAATTAAAGAAATTGAAGGTGACAATGATGATGTGCTAAAGGAAGAGAGATCTAGTCCATGCGGTAAGGAGAGGTATGAATATGAAGAAGGAACTGATGAAGTTACTGAAAATAGAACTAGCAAACACAGATATTACCGTGTACGAAGACATCGTATTTTGACCACGAACTTGCTCAGAACAGTTGCTTGTTGATCTTGAAACATTGGCACCTAAATGTTTCAAGACAAAGATAAACCGTTTTCTCCGGGGGAAAATAGTCCAAGAGTAATGCTGCAACACTGGTTTAAAAAACATAGAGAATGGACAGACTGTTTTGAGATTATGGTGGCTGTGCTCAAAGATGAACAAATCTCTTTATTGTTTCTGCTGTCATCACGTCCTGAAGACAGAGCAACGCAAATCAAGCCTAGCAAGAAATCCCGAATTTCAAAAGTTTTCGAATCTTTATTCAAAAATGCCTGAACATTAAAATTCATCTGACCAGCAAAGAACTTTCAAGGAATGGAAGACGTGTAAAAAGTCCCTTAATGAAAGTAAAAGTCTTGACAGTAAATTACAAGAATAATCTATGAAAGAAAGATAGATTTGGAGACAGGTTCTAACACTTGATATCGTAAAGTTTCTAACGAAACAGAACCTGCCTTTTTGAGGTCACCGAGAAGATTTATTTAGTTCCAATACCGATAACTTTATAGAACTAGTTGAATTAATGAGCAAGTATGATTCTATTTTCAGAGTGATTGAGAGACTATATAGTTTTCTCCTCTTCCAATCAGCGGTAGGATGTTTTATCTTCACATGTGAAGGTCATGATAAAGCGTTTGGTAACGACCCACTGGAGTACACGTTCCGAAGCTATTCGTGCAGTGAAAACCAGATTTCAGGGAGTGATTAAAAAAACAGTGCCAAATATAGTAATTGCTCTACAGCTGTTTTTGACGCTCAGTTTTTGTTGGTACTGTAGAGTGAAGCTTCTTCAAACTGACGCTCATTAAATGTTACTTGAGATGGAGTATGACACAAAATAACTTATCTAATTTGTTCCTCATTTCAATTGAACATGAAACTGCGGAGAAGATAGATTTTGGCAATTTATTAGAAACTTTTATTCTGCAAAATCTCGAAAGGTGAAAATATAACCTTTGTTCAGTTAATTTTTTAAAAATTTATCGTTTTTCATGTGCTAATCAACGCCATTAAGGGTTCTTATCATTCAGAGTTTGGGGACTATTATCTTTGTCTTTAGTGTTATATTCCACACGTTTCAGGTGATGTGAGCTCCGGCCTTCTTCATGTGTTTCTAGTCTATCTCGGGAGCCTACACGGAACCGCTCCTTTATTTAATCCATGGGGGTCGCTTGCTCTGATTCCGTTAAGCATAACCGGACACAAGTATTAATTATTCCTGTATTGTTTCTCGGCTGCTGTCAGGATTGACCCTGCAACACCTATAATCGTTACCTCATGCGTCCTGTTGGACACATGATCTAAGAGTTGTTGATGTTGGTTCCCTACGCTTCTGACTATCATCTGGAGAATGCAGGTTCAATTGAAAAAATTGAAAATATTCAGCTTTATTCTCAATATATTTGATTGATTGATTGATTTTAACGGCAGGCCATTTTTTAAAAGGTTTTTTTATGTCTAGAGGTTAGGGTAACGAATTCATATTTACATTTTTGTGTTGTTGTTTCTTAAGTATTTTTTGCACACGGTCCGATCGAATACGAATTATTTTAAACATATCTTTTTGGTCTTTAGAAGGAACTTTAACATCAGACTGGGTCTGAGTAGACTTTGGAGTAATATTCTTGTCTAGTTTAGGTTTATGACATATCAACCATTGTTGGTTATTTTATGCCAAATCCTATTTTGACATATATATTATGATATATATATTATATATTTTTTTGACATATATATTATATATTTTTTTGACATATATATTATATATTTTTTGACATATATATTATGATATATATATTATATATTTTGATATATATATTATGCCAAATCCTATTTTGACATACATATACATGTAATTTATTAACATATTTTGTTGATACACGCAGTTAATGAACAAACAAATCTATTTCTTACAATTCAGTTTAGCATAAGTCAGAGTTAGATTGTTCAAAGTATTGCTCTGTATCACAAACAATTCAATTAAACATCGGTCATTGGTTTACTTACAGTTAACTGATCAAACAGTTCTATTTCTAACAGTTCAATTAAGCACAAGTCATTTGGTTGCTTTCAGATTAAATGTCACACAGTTCTATTTGACCCATAGATAGGACCCTTTCAGGTGCTACCACTACGGGTTAGAGAGGACCTGGGGGTGATGGCAATGAAGGGGTATTCTGCATTGCCCAAACTCCAGCATTACTGGAGCCTCACCCTTAGATTGTTTAGTGTCATAGTAGGATACTCATTGTGGGGTTCTCATCCCTCTGAAGAGATGCAGACATTATATTCTACGGATCCCCCCCAAACGACTGGACTGGTGGAAGTAGTAGCATAGAAGAGACACTCCACACTCCCTAGATCTCCAGAAAAGGAGTATCACCATCAGATCCTTGAAGTGTCATATTCAAGACACCTCTTATATATTTGGGATGGGTTCTTACCTCTCTGCAATGTTATAAACAACTAATTCTGAGCCCTTACAACAAGTGTGATACTTTTTGATTAGAGTTCCTAAATATTCAAACACTCCCACCAAACTATATATATATATATATATATATTAAATAACTTAGTGAATAATAGCATTTACAGTAAGGGAAAAAACCCGCAAGTAACTCGAAGATAAAAATATACTACGAATCATTGTCTAGGGGAAAAAATATATATTAGAAAAAAAAGAAAAGGCCAACCTTGTCACACCAATTGAAAAAATCAATTGATACGCAATCGATTGGTCAAAAGAAAAAAAATCACCGTAAATTTCTGCTAAGCTACAAGTGCAAAAAGTGCTCAATACTAAGTCGAGCAAAATAGTGACAAAAATTATTTCGTGAGTCAGGGATTAGGTACTCTGATGAGCCGCTTAGTCCAAACTGTGGTAGGTTAGTTCCTGACTCACGAAATAATTTTTGTCACTATATATATATATATAAGGTCGCCAACTTTACTTTATAGATATAAGTAAAGTAAAGTAAAGTTTGCGAGCTTTGTCGAGGGTGACCCGAAGGTTCCCTTTTCAATAGCTACGACACCAAGGTGTAGGGGAGGGCGCTACTTCTTTCCCTGGATTTCTCCACTTTACCCTTGATCCTAACCTTATAATGCTGAGTGTTAAGCAAGTATCAAATCTCATTTTTTGAGTCTTTGGTATGACTTGACCAGGGATTGAACCCTGGTCTCCTGGACCATTGGCGAACACTCTACTCATTTGGCTTATATATATATATATATATATATATATATATATATATATATATATATATATATATATAATAACAAAGATCATAGGTTCTTTTTAATCATATAACTAAACATGGGAGAACAGATTTATCATATTTGCATCTGAGATTGAAAGAGATTATTCATTTATTTCTTTTATTACTTTGAAAACTTCTTCAAAGATTTATGTGCCAATAATGAACTGATGTAACTGTGTAGAGTTTTAAATTGAGCGTTCATTGTAGATCTGCTTTTAATTTTTATTTAAAGTTTGTCGATCGCCTCCAGAGTTTAATATTAAGAATACTCATGTTATCAGAAATCGTCATCCTATTTCCATATGTCAGATCAATGAATACGTTTTAAATCAGGATTATTATAAACCAGGACACATTCACCAAATTCGGATATCATAAGCAAATAAAATGTTCCTTGTTTGGTCTGACTTTATAACCTCCAGCCTGTCAATCAGACTCCTTTTACTGGTTGCAGAGGTGACACCTAGCCTGCAACCAACAATATACACTAAATTTTCTCAACAGACCCTTGGATTGCTTACGCTATCTTCACTCTCATATCGGCCCCATCCATTTGAGTAGAGAAGCGTAAACTTTGCAGATCTTGCTGGAAATGGTACTTTCATCGTGATTTGAAAGTAAGTGAAATAGGCATAATGAATCGATCAAAAGTTTCAAAATTCTCTTTTGCTGAGTAGAGCCTGTTCATAGAGTATGCATACAGAATTGACTTTCTAATGAGAGACACTTTGACCCAAAGGAATAATCGACTGTGTAAATAATGATGATATATATCGGGGTTGAGCTCTCTGGCGAAGGAATTGCCGGCCGCCGCTAGCGTAATGCAAAGCCCTTCGAAAGAATTGAGCACTCTGGTAGCCGATAGGGTATAAAAAATGTAAACAAAGGCTGCTGCTGCTGTTTCTAAAAATAAAAATACCTTAAAATTTCCTTAGCCAACGTGGTCCGCTTGGTGGCCGAGTGGTCTGAAACACAGTCTAACGTAAAGTTGGACGGGTTTCGATTCCGGCTTCGAGCGTCCTGCGTGTCTAGCCCCACTGAAGAGTTCTGATAGAACGAAACAGTCTGTCTGTGGATGACTATATATATATATATATATATATATTAGAGTAAAATCGAAAAAAGCCGCCGGTATGTAAGTATAAAAGATGTAAAAACAAGATATTCAGAAGATATATATATATATATATATAATGTGCCAATTTTTAATGTTCTAATTTTCAGACGCCTTTTCAGTGAAGAGATTTCATATCTCATCCGAAAAATTCTTTTCAAATGCAAAAAAATGAAACAAAAATTGAGAAAATTCTTAACGTTCTCTTATCGTTATTCTATTTCAAGATGTATGAAACATAATACCAAAGGTGTTCCGTGGCGTGTCGGTTAATGTGCCAGACAACGACATCATCGTCAGTGAGTTCAATCTTTAGTCGTGCTATTGCATTAACCTTCGGACTAATACCATTGGGAAAAGCATGCAGCCCCTTATCTCTTTGATAGCAATGTCTCAAAGAGTACCCCATCGATTCTTTAACAAGGATAACTTTGGCATTACATGAATATAAGCGTAGATATGCCATTAAACCAAGAAACCGAAACAATAATCAATGTCCAGAAGTTTTATTTCATTGTATTTTTATCTTTAGTTTAAAAAGGTAACGTATTTAGTTTGGTTTCGACATTGGGACAGTGGGCATATAATTCAAGAGATTCAATAATCATTTAATTGATTGATTTTTATTGCCAATGGAAATTTGTCTGGGGACATTTCATGCATCCGTCATAAAAACTAGATTATATAATTGTGAATTACAACGGAACACAACTCACAAACAGATTTTGTTTATTGTTAACATCTGATAAAAGTCAGCGTATGCAGACTTTAACATGTCCACTCAACTTACTGAATTAATTAATCTCAAAGGGATTGTTTTCATATAAAGTATCGCCATAAGTAAGTACACCCTTACTAATTTAGTATTTCTAGTGAAACATTATACGATCAAAACAGATATTATTAGGTATTATTTATTATCAAAATTTCGAGCAAGAAAACACGGTAACCAACAATAATTAGCAAGAACAAAAGAACTTGTCAACTTGTGTATTTTGTCATTCCATGAAACCAAAAAATGAAAAAAAGAAAGAAAATGAAATGATAGATAAATTCTCCGATTTTGCCTGAAAGGTAAGATTCTATGGAATATCAAAGTGATGGTGATACTATTTGTTGTTGGTTCCCATAGAACGACCCCCAAATGTCTAGTCATGAAACTAGTGGAAATGGAGATTAGAAGTAGAATCGAGAGCATAAAGATTACAGCACAATATAGAATACTGAGAATTGTCCTGAAGAACAGAGGAGACTTGATGTCAATCAGATTTAAATGAAAAACTACAAGTTTTAGTTAGTCTGAAAAACTCGCATAAAATTATAATAATGACAGCTGTTCTTTCGATCTCCACTATCATTTATCCATGTTGTGTTGTGGAGGTGCCCGTGGTGTAATGGTTGTCCTCGCAGGATATGGATACGGCGACACGAGTTCAAATCCCGGACGAGACGGATTGCATTTCACATAGCACTAATACCCTTGGGAAAGGTATGAATCCAAATATTCTCCATCCAGCTATGGGTAAATAGTAGGACAGACTAGGTTCTTCAGCCTTGGTGAGGCGACTAGTCTAGGAGAAGGAAAACTCTGAATTCAAACCTGTTAAACTCCGCTTAAAAATTGACCTTGTGTCATATCCTGCCCGAGCGGAGGGGTTGGTAAATAGGACTATCATTTATCCATGTATATTTCTTTTTTTTTCTTTTTTTTTTTAGTAGAGGAATTATATTGTGAATTGGTCATTTCTGGTCATGGTGTTATATTGTCATATGCCGTGTCATAACGCACGCAGGAAGACTTCTTTATAAATATATGTACCTCTCTCTTTATTGCAAGGGTTCGAAAAGGGTTACTCAAGGTTTGCGTGTGAGAGGAAGCTGGAGATCGGACATAAACTGCAATATTTTGACCCCCCACTCTTATGACCGTCAACGCTGTGTCTTTCTCGTTCTCTAGATGCTCAACCGAAGGCCCACAAGCCCACTCTGCTGGGTGATGGATTTCTTTACTGCATCTTATCAGCAACTTCTCTGGTCCCCAAACTCCATCGGGGTTACTGAGGGCCCCCTCGGCCGGGTGTGGCTTTCCCTACCACATCTCGTCTTCTCCGTCTCCAACTCAACTGCAACAGCCCGTCGTGACTTCTGTCTTGACTGAATTATATAATAATTCAACGCCCACTTGATCGCCTACTCGATCTTTGAAATCACATGTTTGATCGTCATCAAGCGGAAGTAACTGTCATGCAGTTCACAGGTCACTCTCTTCCGGTGCATCACTCTGTAGTGGCACAGTGGGACCTTCACCTTGTCCCATATTATCAGCCTTAATCCGCCCACACGATCTCTTTCGATTACTGGCCATTGGAATGTGTCACTTCCTTCCGGTGCATCACCTTGGAATAGCATTTTTGGGTCGGGTCGAAGGTCAAAATATTACAATGGTAATTCAATTCACAATGGAATTCCTCTAATAAAAAAAGAAGAATATACATCTATATCCTTTCCCCTGAGGTCATAATAATTATGCAGATGCGTATTTCTAATTTTCTTGGGAAGACGTGGCCCTGGAGGTGGCCGTGTCCTCTGTAAAGAGTACGGATGTAACTTACAAGACACATTCAGGTTAAATGGCTGCGCAATTACCATGACTCGATAATTTGGCGTCACTTGTGTGCGATATGAACTGTTGGCTCAGTTGTAGAGTTTCAGTTCTGTGGTCGCTAGTTCAATCACCAGTGGTGGAGATCACGGTATACACTGCTGATGAGACCTAATAAGGTCGAAACAGCTGTCCAGTGTTTCCATAGCTCATGCGTTAGTGTTCGTCGGATTTTCTAGTCATGGTAATTTAATATCATCATTGACCAAAAACTTGTGAAATGTATTTAAATTGAACACAGAAAAATGACATCCAACCAACTGAGACAGAGTTGAACGTCTGCGTACTGTAGGGTTAAGCACCTATCGAGCTGGGTAATAAATGAAAATGATATTTATTTTGATTGAATAATGTTCCACTAGAAATGATAAAATCCTGTTACTTTTGGTGGAAAAAGTATAAAATTTTATATTTTAAAACATGCTACGAATGTACTTATTTATTGACATTAAAGTTTAAATGCAGATATTTTTACAGTTACGATGCTGACACATGTAGACGCTGTAGATCGTAAATTTAGTTCGGGTAGATCACATACCATACAAAAAAAAAAAAAGAAGACAATGAGAATACAGGTTGACATTCAGCTGAAGCCCATGGCTCATAGACAGTTTTGGAAATTACTCAGAAAGAAAAAATACCAACATGTGAGAAAATGTGCTGCCTTTTCGGCTACATCATTTGGCTGAACTTATTTATAAACTTTTTTCCCATATGAAGATTATTAAGTCCAAGTGCAGTTACACTATGAATTATGATGATTTGGCTACCAACAAGTACTCTCCAGACAATGTTATCCAGGCTGACTCCATTCAGAGCTGGTTATCAGAATAAGGTAGTGACCATAAATGAAGGCAATTATATTGTGCGGTAAAGTTTCATAGTTACGCGAACATATATTGTAAATCTAATGTATACTCAGTGTAAATAGATAAATAATTATAATTAAACTTTTTAATGCAGGTAAATAATTTTAACTGGGCTATTTTAAAAGTAGCTAGAAAAACGAAGAAGTGTGGACACTATTTGAGAAGAAATTTGTTAAGTTAATTTCGATCGGCAGTTTTTTTTAAACTGTGGATCGTGTTACTGCAGCAATTCCCAGTTCCATCAGACTTTTTTCCTAAATTGAAAATTCATACCTAAGGTATAGTTTGAGGACATTATCGGAAATAAAACGGTATAGCTTCATACCATACCAAAAGAGAAGTTTCAGAGTTGCTCGAACCTATAGAAAACTTGGTGGAGTAAGTGGGTTGAATGCCAAGAGAAATATTTTAAGAAATTTGAATTTTTATTTATCATTTATTTATGTCTTGGTAAATACAGCATAAGTTTTGATACTTTTTTGACCACACTCATAATATGACCCATTAACGTAAAAAACAACAACTTTTATTTACTAACTTGAATAATCTTCTGATTTTCACTGCTACCCACCATACTATCCTTGTTAAAAATTATTGAATTAGTACACATCAATTATATTCATGTAGGATTTTTTATGTCTAGGTAGGATACTAAACTGCATCTAATGGCAAGGATCTAGTTCTGGATATCTTGGAAGTGTGAACACATTTATTGCCATTTCTTCTATGTCCAATCTGACCCGGATTAGTGTTACCTGTTATGACCCAGTCTATGGAGCAAAATATGATTAAAATAATTCGTATTCTATAGGATTAAAAAAATTAAAATCCTAAAGAAGCAACGACACAAAAATGTAAATATGAACGTAGAATGAGCGTAATTCTCTGAACACTAAGTGTAAAATAACCCTAGCCAGATTGATATGCCGTTAAAATCAATTAATCAGTCTTGTTTTTAAGCAGTAAATAAATTAACAGATAAAAGTTAAAATAGTTTTCTTTAATAGCTGAACAGCAAATATACCTGATACAGGATAAAATCTTATATAAATCAATTAAGCTATCAGAGTTTGATGCCGAGATTTACGACTTGATAGTGTAGTGGAGTGAAAGGATATCAGGTGTAATTAAATGGGTGAATTGAAATAATATAACTTTTGATTTTATATATATTTGTTCATATTTAACAATCTGTTGTTAAACGTTTATTACGCCTTTACTTTTCTTGGGCACAGAGGAAAAATACCATCAATCAATTTAGTTCTAGAACGCACCAAAAAGCAAAAAGAAGCAAATACGTGTAAATGGAATGGTCACTGTTCTAAAAGGAGAACAATTCTCAATTTTCTCATACCTGATAGATTTCGAAAGAATGATACCGGTCTGGTTGCTCAACTTCCTTGAGAAAATGTTGATCCTTTTGAAAGTGCAAAATACTCAAGTCATGCAAGCTGATTATTCCATTTAATAAAAAAGAAAAAAAAGTTTCGACCTCAGATCTTTTAGTTTGAAAATCTGCTTGTTACCTGGCGAGGGACTAGAACAAAGTTTGCTTAATACATTGTTGCATGAAATGTTCTGTTTTCCTCTTATTTATCGTATTGATTTAATCCTCAGAGGCAAATATTCACTTGCTCCTCACAGCTGATTAACCAGACGGTTGGCGTTTTTCTATTGCATTTTCTCAGCTCTGGCTTAATGTAGTTTTGAAAGGTTTTCTTCAAGTCAAGCCAAGGCAAGTCGGTGAAAAATCACCGGGAAAAAAGACAATGAAATAATGCAATACAACTCCCGTCAGATATATACTTCTTGTAAACACTAGACGAAATGATTGGAAATTGAGACACAGCACAAAAAAATTCGTAATTCCTTAATTACGCTTGTAATAAACCCAAACGAATCAAGATGCCATCAAAATTAATCAATTAAGTAATCTGTCTAAATACTAAACGAAAGGATTAAGAAAATAAAGATAAAAATCTGCTCATACTCAAATAACAAGTTATATATTAAATCTGTGTCTGATATGAGCGTAATTAGCCCTACCAAGTAAGCATTGTCTTTAAAGTTAAGTGTTACCTATATACCATAGCTATGATATGGCTATGTGTGAAGCGTACATCAAATGTCCATAATGATAGAACATAGGAATCTCAAACACGAAAAACACTTACGACTTCTTTGTTCAGGTACGAAACTTTTTATTACTTTTGAGTTTAAAGGTTCTTCGTCATAAGGAGAGCGAGGCACAATCTTTCTATTCTGGCTTTTTCATCTGACAAACACGTGTGGCACCCGCCACAAAGGTCTCCGTGAGCAAGCGAAAGTCAACCGTCTCGTTCGGTATCCAATTCTCAACTCTACTAACTTTCTTCAAATTCCCAAAATCCTCCGTGCGCTTCCGGTGCCTGACGTCATTCGCACTTGTTAGTTCTCTTTCCCATCTCGGGCTATTGTGACATCTCTGAGTGACACGTCCGCTCTGCGCGCTCGCGCGTGAACACCTGTGTTAATGTTGCACCTAACTAACCCATGTGCAGGGCCGAAAGGTTCTCAGTCTAACTAAACCCAAAGGCATAAACCGAAATCCCTCAGCCATTATATTACATCTAGTTTGTTGATAAAATAGAGAGAAAAATAAGAATAAACATAATAATAGGGAAAATAAGACAGAAAAGGTTTATCACACACACACACACACACACACACACATATATATATATAATGACAGACAGACAGAGAGGCACAATGATAAGGGTTACTGAGATAGACAGAAGGAAAGGCTACAATAACAATAAGGGAAAATCGAAATAGAAGGTGAACGGAAGGTAATCCCGAAATACAGGCCATTGTAGCTGAAGACAGGCACCCATGTTAAAAATATAGTTGTAGTAATAGCAATATAGCCTGACAGGCGGTGATTGGCAGGAACAAACTCAAACGAAAATTCTTTGAAGTGGCCGCGGAATGGAAAAGAAGAGAAGAAAATCAGTTGCAGACCGACCGCGATGATATGCCGAAAAGTCAGCACTCCACGAAGTAGCCAGTCTCTCCCAGGGCACATTAAACAAGGCTGTCAAGAAGAAGCCTTTTTGCAGAAAGATACTATTTACCAACCCCTCCGCTCGGGCAGGATATGACACAAGGTCAATTTTTAAGCGGTGTTTAACAGGTTTGAATTCAGAGTTTTCCTTCTCCTAGACTAGTTGCCTCACCAAGGCTGAAGAACCTAGTCCGTCCTACTATTTACCCATAGCTGGAGGGAGAATAAGGGGGTTCATACCTTTCCCAAGGGTATTTGTCCGAAAGTGAACGTAATAGCGCGACTGGAGTACGAACTTTTTGCAGAAAGATGAATGAATCTCTGGCGTTCCCTTGGAAAATGCAAGGAAGGAAAAACAACGGATATGAGCACCCCGGAGGATATCTCAAGTAAAAAAGTCAAACCGTCTCATTGAAACAGTTTCAACGTGTTGAAGATCTTTCTCATAAACTTTCATATTTAGACTTATAATTTATACACACCATTCAACTGTTTGATACACTTGTCTACAAGTTGTTGTACTATTCCATACCAAAGGAACCTTCTGTTCGATGGGGCATACATGTTATTATTGATATCTGTTTGCTTTTTGGGATAAATTTTCTGGTTCCTATAATAACTGGGTTGTGTTTGCCTTTTTCATTCATCGAAAACCTTGGCTTAGCCGACTGGATATCTCCCTACTTTATTTCATTTTATTTCTTATGTATGTGCGTCTGGACCTCTTGGGAATATATTAGATGCTTTAAGGTCTCGCACATGTGAATCCTAAAGGGTGTCTTTTCCCTACACCTAAAGAATTCTCTGACCTTGTAACAATCTATCTATCTATATATATATAACTAATGAAAATTTTTCTGGTTTTGTAATAAGTGGTAGAATGTTGCTACAACAAGAATGTCCATCTGTCTTGTGCTTTCTGAATGAAGTTCAGAACTTTCGGAATGATCATCGTATATATATATATATATATATATATATATATATATATGTGTGTGTGTGTGTGTGTGTGTGTGTGTGTGTGTGTGTGTGTTTATCCGACTCCGTCTCGCGCAGGATTTAAGACAAGGCATTTTTTTAAAAAAATGAAGTATCACTGTTTGAATTCAGAATTTTTCTTTCCAGTATACAGTTTAAAAGACTAAACTCAAAGAACTTACTCTGCCTTACTATTCACCCATAAGAGGGATGAGCAGAATTGGATTCTTATCGTCCTCAGAGATATTTATGCTATGTGAAAAGCAAAAGCCTCGTTCAGATTTGAACGTGAACCACCGGATCAATTTCTCATGACAATAAGTTTTTCACCACGATGTCATCTATCAAGTAATCGTGCGAGTTTGATCTATATTAGGTGCCGCTTACTTGCGATCTTGTGCCAACTCAGTTTTATATTTAGTTATTAGGGTGTGTTGTTATGGTTTTTCAGTCAGGGCGACCGTAAAGTTCCCTTTTCAATAGCTACTACACCGAGGTGTAGGAGAGAGCTCTACTTCTTTCCTTGGATTACTCTACTTTACTCTTGGTCTGCACCTTATAATGCTGAGTGTTGAGCAAGGAAGGAACCAGTACCATTTTTTGAGTCTTTGATACGACTCGACTTGGGATTGAGTCCCGGTTTCCTAGGTCATTGGCGACCACTCTGACCATTATGACAATTTCATATATATATATATATATGCGTGCATGTTTGTGTATGTGTGCGTAAACATTTGTGTGCGTGTATGTGTGTGTGCCTAAGTGAATATGATCTATATTTACAATACATTAAGAGAATTGACAAGAAAGGACATTATTGAAGGGATTGTTCATACACAAACCTATATTTCACCCCAAACATTCCTTTCAAAATCATCATGTCTGGCTTCATTACTTAACAAATATTGTCACAAACTCGTCCAGAGTAAATTCAATGATTCTTAATCAGATTTAATATTCTTAATTGAGTTTTTTGTTTAGATTTAATTCAGATCCTGAACACTGTCATATCATATTATATTATACTGCTATGTGAACGTCATCATTAACATGTTTGGCCTAGTCGGCTGGGGCTGCAAAATACACCGACTACATCCCTGCAGAGGGGTAAGACTCCCCCAAAGAGTGTCCTGGATATTACACTAAACAATCTGATGGTGAGGTTCCACTAATACTGGATCTTTGGGGAATGCAGCGTACCCCTTTATAGCCATCGTTCCCATATCCATTCTGAGCCGGATTGGTAGTTCCTGATAGTGTTCTATTTATGGGTCAAATAGAAATAAACTGTATGCTTCCGCTAAAATGAATTGTTTGTAATAGAACTGTTTGGCTTTTAAACTGCGTACTTATGCTAAACTGAATTGCTTGAAATACATCTGTTTTGACATTTAACTGTGTAAATAAATTACTGATGCTTAATTGAATTTTTAGTGATTCATAGGAATATTTGGAACCACTTAACTTTGTTGACTAAATTGAATAGGTCAAAACAGAAATGTTTTTGACATTTAAACTGTTTACTTAGGCTAAACTGAGTGTCTGAAATAGAACTGTTTATATATATATATATATATATATATATATATATATATATATATATATATATATATATATATATATACAAATGGATTTGACGTTAAATAACCTAAAATTGTTGATATGCGATAAGGCCACACCAAACCAAACCAAACCAAACCAACTCATTTAAATGTTCAACTTTAAATGTAAAAAAACTTAAAAGCTTCCGTTTTGCTGCTTTTAGATCAGAACCCCCACACACACACACACACATATATATATATATTGCAACAAAGCGGGGGCCTCTCAAATCTTCCCTGTTAACTTAGTTCTCTTTCTCTTTTCAGATCATCACTGGAAAATACTGAACGTTCTGTGTGTGAAGCCATCTGAAAAAATTAAGTTTTTAAAAATAGTTCAGGCAAGATACTGAAAGAAATTCTATTTCAACTCATTTCCATATCAGAAGTCACATTTTCAAGTTGGTCAAGAACTTTGAAACTCGTGCCATTTGTGAATATCGTAGTGAAACCAGTCCCTTCCCATCCGAGCCTCCAATCACTCAGGTGTGTGTACTTGTTATCAACAACTTTACACGCTGCATTCAACAATGCCTTCAACTTAACGGCAGACATCAGGAGCTTGTACTCTAGGGCCCCTGATAACATTGCAATTTATACTTGAGACTTATTAGTTGTAAATCCTAAAATGTTAACCTTTTACCTTTTAATAAATATAATTTTCATTACTTTATCATTTGTAGTTCATGATTTGTGCCCAGTAATTCTGCTTCAAAAATTGTGAAAAACTGTGTGTGAATATATATATACATATATATATATATATATATATATATATATATATATATATATATATATATATATATATATATATATATATATATTCACACATAGTTTATATATATATATATATTCACACATAGTTTATATATATATATATATATTCACACATAGTTTATATATATATATATATATATATATTCACACATAGTTTATATATATATATATATATATATATATATATATATATATATATATATATATACTTTAAAAAACATGCATTTATTTTGACGATAGATTTAAGAAATCGAGGGAAGAACCAAAACGATCATTAACAAAACAACCAATAGCACATTTCAAATCTTTTGCACACGTTTCCATTTTAATTTATATATATACATATATAATTTGAAAAACACCCTTGTCATTCGTAGATATGCCTCCCAAATGGAAAGCACAGTGCTAGATGTCCGAACAGATGATATATAATGGTCATTTGAAGACAGTTGGATACCAGAAAATAATTTTCATTCAACGTGTGATATGCTACGTCACCATTTCATTTTTCTTTATTTCTCTTATACTGTATCAACTCTTTTAAAGACTTTTCAAACAGAAATCTCTCAGAATTTTTTTTCAGAAGCACATTCATTTCGTCCTTGAAAAAAATATGAAACTATTATTTCACACCTTCTCCCAACTATGGGTAAATATTAGGCCAGACTTGGTTCTTTAGCGTTAGAAATGAAAAAAAAATCTAGAAGAAAGAAATATTCTAAATTGAAACCAGCTGTACTCCGTTTAAAATAGACCCTTTACCACTGTATGCTCGTGACGGAAGGGTTTCGTAAACGTATACAAATATTCATTTATTTTGTATGAAATGGTATGCTCAGTGTACAGCCTGTAATCAAAAGCCTATCTTTTTCACTTTCGCTAAAGACTATCACCAGTCCTTTCTCTCTCTCTCTCTCTCTCTCTCTCTCTCTCTCTCTCTCTCTCTCTCTCTCTCTCTCAAACCTGTAAAATCAAGGGATGATGTGAAGGGGTCTATATTTTTTTATTAGGCATTTTATTGTTCTAATATATATATATATATATATATATGTGTGTGTGTGTGTGTGTGTGTGTGTGTGTGTGTGTGTGTGTGTGTGAGAGAGAGAGAGAGAGAGAGAGAGAACATGCCTGTTTTCGTCCAAGAAAATGTTTTGGCTCTTGACCAAAACTGGATCATTTGGGCTGATCTGAGTAATCACTAAGCAGACATTGGCTTTGGCTGCGCAAAAACGAAGAATTCTCACCGATCAAATTCAATTCGACATCGGCCAAAATTCCCAGAAACTAAGCTACGGACGACTCAGATGCTATTAATGCAGAATAGAAAAAGCGAGTAAAAGGGTTTCTTCTTTTTGACTTCCTATTATTTGTCATTTTCCCTTTACGACTCCTACTTATATGCTTCACCCTCTGCGCCGAGAAGCATTCTATTTATCCACGTCTTATTTACTCACGCATACATATGCAGACATACACTGGTACCATTACGTCATGATTTATCTCCTTAGACGCATTTACCAGTACGTAATATATGACTTTATCCATAAGAGTGCAAGTATTGATATATATCGTACGTACATAGAGAAAAAAAGATCTTTAGTAAGGTTTTCACAATCGCTATCTCACAAAATCCAACAGATTTAATACACGTCGCATATATATATATATATATATATATATATATATATATATATATATATATATATATATATATGAACATACTTATCTATTGTGCATATGGTTTTTATACCCTTCAAATACATCAGTCAATTTCAGTCTTTGTATCTATCTATTAATCTATCTATATATTGATCAATTTATGCATGTTTTTTATATTTACTTTAGACTTTTACCTCTGTCTCTGTCTCCGTCTCTGTCTGTCTCTGTCTGTGTCTCTGTCTGTCTCTCTCTCTCTTTCTCTCTCTCTCTCTATATATATATATATATAAGCCTGTCTATCTATCTATCTATCTATCTATCTATTTATTTATTTATTTATTTTAGTCTGTCTATAGCTACATTTATCCACTTATTGATAATTCATGTATCTGTTTTATTTTTAAATTCTTATCTTTGTTCATTCATTTATCATTTCAATCTTCATTTCTATCTATCTATCTATCTATCTATCTATCTATTCCGGTGTTATAACCGCAAATAAAAGTGTGAATTGCTGGGGAGGACCAGCTTTATTCAATGTCCGCAAATGTAGTATCATCTATCTTTAAAGATAATACCTTCATGATATGACTGATTACGTTCATATCGAAAACAGATTTGATATATAACCTGTTATTTGAATGTGAGTAGCTTTTTGATTGTTATTCTCTTAATTCTCCTGCTCCAATGCACCCAGCCGTGCCATTATCTCAACAATCACATCTTCGTCTATTTTCTTTGTTATAGATTTCGTCTCCTTTTTTTTCCTTCTTGTTTAACTCTTGCTTCTGATAAATAGTTTATCGTTCTAGTATTTCTTTTTGTTTTTATTTCTTTTTCTTTTCTTTCTTCGTCAGTTTTTCTTCGTCGTTTCCATTTATAACTTTTTTTT
>OY757909.1:63224868-63299868 GCA_963585895.1 Sepioteuthis lessoniana | reverse complement strand
AGGCTCATTAAGCTAGTGGATAGAGTGTTCAGCAATGGCCAGGGAGACCGGAGCTCAGTGTCAGGTCGACTCATTCCAAAAACTCAAAAACTGGTATATCATGCTTTTACTCAACATTATAAGGTACGGATCAATGGTAAAATGGAGCAATCCAGGGGAACGTGTAGCTCCCTCCCGTACACCTTCGTGCCGTAGCTATTGAAATGGAATCTTTCGAGTCACCCTTGACTACGGTCGCAAACTTTACTTTAACTTTTCTCTATATATGTATTTACATGAATGAACGAATTATGTTTAAAAAATAGAATGTAATGTTAAGGATAAAAGAGTAAAATTAGCGAAAGCATAAATCATATACTGCAATATTAATCATGCGTCTATTCTTAACTCTATCAGTGGGAATTAGAATTCGCTGACTATATGCCGAGCAAAAAGTAGCGTCCGTCCTGGGTATGACACTAAACTGCAACTGATATTAAGGCTCCACTTCTAGGCATATAATAACTCTAGACGGGTTGATATGCCCATAAAATCAATCAATTCAACTGAAAATATATGAAAATAACAAAATTCAAAAATAATTGATTGACTGATTGATGTTAATTGCATCTCGAACCGGCTAAATTTATTTTATGTCTTGGAGTGACAGAATCACGCTAAATGTACGAGGATCATTAAATAAGTTTCCAGACTTTTTTCGTATGGGCACTGTTATTGATAGTACACGCATGAAACTCTTGTCACCTTCGAAGTAATCTACTCTGGCAGCAATGCACTTGTTGTACAGTTTCAACAACTTCTGGGAGGCCCCATGGAAGTCCTCTTGTGTGAGCGTGTTAATGACCTTCGTCACAGCCTCTTTCATCTCCTCATTTATCTCATAAAGACAGCCTCTGAGCTTAGGGAATAAGCAAAAGTCACAGAGAGCAAGGTCTAGACTATAGGGAGGCTGGAGAACTGTGTTGTTGCCCATCTTGGTCAAATAGTCTGTGACAAGGATGGAGTTGTGGACTGGTGCATTGTCCTGGTGGAAATGCCACTGACCCGATTTGAAGAGCTCTAGCGTCTTCCGACGGAATCTCTTCTTGAACTCCCTTAAAACCTCAACATAGTAACCCTAACCCTAACCCTTTGGCCAATCAACTCTGGTGTATTGACTTCCTTACTCCTCCTACACCTCTCATCATCCCTCACAGACTCCCTGCCTTCATCGAATCTCTTTTGTGACTCACAAACTGATGCTTGATTCATGCGAGATGCTCCAAAAGCAGTCTGAAGCATTCCATACGTTTCTGTGGCATTTTTTCCAAGTTTAAAACAGAATTTTATTGCATATCGTTCTTCTAAAGTGTCAGATTGCATTTTTGAAATTCACCAGCTGTGACAATCAGGCTTTAGTAGGGTGTATTCCAATTGCTGCTGTAGCTGTTCATTTGAAGCTGAAATCATAAAAATTAGTCAGTCATCTCATAAGATGTATAGCAATAACATACTGAATTTTCAAGAGTCTACGATAATTTTAAATTCCTGTACAAAAAAAGTCTGGAAACTTATTGAAGGCACCACGTACGTTCATATTTACATTTCTTGGGGAGTTCTTTTGGAAGAGGTTTCTTTTTTCAAAACAATTCCCAATTTTACTGAGAGAAAATGCCAGATGTGAACTGCAAATATTTCTGCGCGTTGTCTTTAAGAAATCCAAGAAGCAACATCTCACAAAGCGGCCACTGAACGGCCTCCTATCTCACAAGCCATTGAAGTAAGATTAACATGACATGCGATGCACTGATTGATAAGTAAGATCGATCCCAAAAGCAATGTTCTCTTATGGATTCCTACACATTGACAAACAAGCGTCGGCCGACCAGTAAAGAATTTTTTGCATCAACTCTGAGTTGATACAAGATGCAGCCTAAAAGAAATGCCAAAGGGATAAATGATAGGGGTAGATGGCTAAATTGCATGAGAGAGAGAGAGAGAGAGAGAGAGAGAGAGGGGTAGAAAGTGAGAAAGAGAGAGGGATGGGGAGAGAGAGGGAGAATGTGTGTGTGTGTGTGTGTGTGAGAGAGAGAGAGAGAGAAAGAGAGAGAGAGTCAGGGAATTCCCTGCTGTCATTGCGACTCGTTGATATATATATATATATGAAATAAGAAAAATTAAAAATTAAAAACCACTTTCAAAAATATAAAATTGCCCAATTCAGCAACTATGTGAGGATACGGGATGTAGCCCAGACTTGTCCGAGGCGATGAATGATTGGGAAAAGTGGCGAGAGAGGGTCAGGGATATCCGTGCTACCAGCACGACATGATGATGATGATGATGTAAGAAAGTGAAAAAAGCACATCTCTTGTACTTTTTAAAATAAAAATTCTTCTAAATTAATGATACTAGCAATTTATTTTTTCTAGACTAAGTGTAATATAATAGCCTAGGGATTTCGATTCATGCCTTTGAGTTTAGTTGGGCTGGGAGCCTTTCGGCTCAGCACATGGATTAGTTGGGTGCAACATTGTGGCAGGTGTTAACGCGGGCGCGCACGGGCGGATGAAGGTGTCACTCAGATGTCACAATACTCCGAGACAAAACGGGTGACGGAGTGCGAGTGACGTCACGCACCGGAAGCGCGCAGAGGTTTGTGGAGAATTTGAAGAAAGTTAGAGAGTTGAGTACTAGACGCCAAACGAGAAGGATCGATTTTTGGACCTCGCAGACGTTAGGCGAACTTGCGCCCTATGGGGGGCCGCTCGAGTTGGGGGCCAAATGAATAAGACAGCATAGAAGATTGTGTCTCTCCTCCTTATGTCGAAACCTTTAACTCAAAGTTAATAAAAAGGTTTCGTACCTGAACAACAAATCGTTATGTGTTTTCGAATTTCGAGATTCCTATGTTCTATCGTAATGAACATTATATGTCTATTTCGCACATGGCCATATTCGTGTATATGGCTATATAACATAAGATTATTTACGGATTCGGCTCATTGGCCTTGAGGGTAGAGTGTTCGCCAATGGTCCGGGAGACCTGGATTCAATCCCAAGTCATGCCATACCAAAAGACTTTTAAAATGGCATTTGATACCTCCTTGATACCACTAAGCAATATAAAGTACGTATCGAGGGTAAAGTGGAGAAATCCTGGGAAAGGAGTAGCGCCCTCCTTTACACCTCGGCGTAGTAGCTATTGAAATGGGAGACTTCTGGTTGCCCTCGACTATGTTCGCCAACTTTACTACAGATAAAATAAGCTATCATCTATAACTAAACAAAATGGTTTGGTTTCTTTATATAATGGCATATTAATCTTCGTGGGTTATTTGATGCCTAAGCTATTGTTGTACAAGAGCTCTTCGGGTACTATTCAATCCATAGGTATTAATACTTTTTGCCAAGGTATTACTTCGAAAGTTAACGCAATAGTGCGACCGGAGTTTGAACTCTTATACAACGAATTCGCAATGTTATATATTACCCTACGAGGACAATACTCACATTGAAAGTCTAGAAATAAAAATATCAATATATAGTTGAGTAAAAGTAATACACCTGTTATATACATATATGCAATTTCATTATTTAATTCAAATGTTTCACAATTTAATTTTATAGAATTTTGTAATAAAATAATACCTAATAATATCCGTTTCGGTTGAATAATATCAAATTACTGAAATAAAATTTCGTTATTTTTGAGCGAGTGGGAACGTAACATTTTATCAGAACAATTTGAGGTCTACGTAATGATGAGCAATTATATATACGTACGTATATATATTCTGAGAGTGAGATAGGGAGAGAGAAAGAGAGAGAGGAAGAAAGATAGAGAGGGAATTTCGCTTCAGGACCAAAAAAAAAAAAACATTTATATTGAGAGAGAGAGAGAGAGAGAGAGAGAGAGAGAGAGAGAGATGAGCAAAATATATAAGGCAAATAGGAATATTTCTTTTGAGTTATTTAATTTTTGATTATTCTCAAATTGCTTTGATCTTAGGTCACCGTCAAGAGGAGTTTTAAATTTTAACCATATATATATATATATATATATATATATATATATATATATATATATATATATATGGGCTGCGTGAATATGTATGTGTGTGTGTATACATATATGCGCGTTTACCGTAATGGTTACCATCGTCATTAACAAACACCCAGAATATGAAAAGCAGAAGGTTTAATAGAAAGGAGAATCGTAACTAAGTTCCGACTCAGAAAATTTTCTCTTGTCTTTATTTTTTCTTTTCTTCGTCTGGATTTTTTTTTTTTTTTCTTAGCTTTTTAATTTTCTTTAACAAAACAAAGCTCGTTAGCAAACAATTTGCAAGGTTTGTCTTCATGCTAATTAGGACTGAACAATATTGCCTGAAAGTCGTTAATATATTTGGCTTTTTCTCTCTGCAACTAAAGGTAATCATTAAAAAAGAAAAAAAAAAACAAAAAACAAAAAACAAAAACAAATTAAAACAGAGAACGTGAATAACTAAAAAGAACTTTTTTTTTCAGAGATCAAAATCTACAAATTTCATATTTAATTGGGAAACAAAAGTGCTGGAATTTACCAGAGGCATTTCAGTGCGGTCCGCATCACAGACCACGTGACAAAGAGCGAAATCTCAGTGGGATGAAATCAGGATAAGATACGAGATAAGAAAATCCCTGCCGGTGATATATTCCACCACTACTCCAATTTTGTCTCTGCGAGGATATACTCTGCCTTAAAATATCAAGCATTGTTTTTATGCCCAAAAGTATACCTTTCTTTGTTTAACTGCACTTGAGTATGTATACATGTACGTTTAGGTACGATTATGCTTGTTTGTTTGTTTGTTTGTTTGCGTGCATGTGAGTGCATTTGTGTGTGTGTGCGTGTGTGTTGTGTTGTGTGTGTGTGTGTGTGTGCGTGTGTTGTGTGTGTGTTGTAAGTCTTTATCGATATGGAAAAAAAATAGACGTATATATCTGCTCTAGCAGGATTCGTAGTGTAATGGTTATTGTCTAAGGAAATGAACACGACGCTCCAAGTTCAAATCCTGGATAAGGCTCTTTACATTTCACATATTGCTAATACCCTCGTGAAAAGAATGAATCCATGGATAAATAGTAGGGCAGACTGGTCTCTTAGCATTGGTTTAGCCAACTGTCTAATAATTCTGAATTGAAACCTACTAAACCTGAAAATTGCTTAAAATTAACCTTGTGTCGCAATCTTCCCGAGTAGAGAGATAGGTATATATATATATATATATATATATATATATATATATATATATATATATATATATATACTTTAGAATGTGTGTGTGTTGTGTGTTTACATTTGTGCTTTTCTACGTGTGTGTAAGTGTTTTACATGTATCAGTAGATAGATATGCATATATATGTTTCCTTTCTCAGGTCACACATATATATATATATATATATATATGCACACACACACACACACACACACACATATATATAAATATATAATAGATTTTATATATTTAATACCATGGAAGTTTGTCTGAACTCTTAAGTTTCATGAAGTTTTACAAACAACAATCATCAGGCAGATGACTAAAGAAAATGAAGAAATCGAAAAAATCGAAAAATATAGTAAAAACGGTTGGGATGGTGTATAATTTTTTATGTGCGCTTGTGATTGTGTGTGGGGGTTATAGTTGCGTATTATTGTGTGTGGACGTGTAAGTTGTATTTAGTATATGTGTGTGTGTGCAGATGCATACGCAGCGCGATAAACTTGGGGTTGTCTTCCGGATAGATGAACACTATTATGCGGCAGGGTTTGCTACAGGGTGGCCGAAAAGAAAATTCTTTATTTGTTTCTTTATATAGTTGTGTGCTTATTTGTGGAGGTGATTTTAACTAAATAACAAAACATCATCATTGCATTTCGAAGAAAACAAAGTCATGATTTGTAAGTACTCTCCAAATTATATCGCACTTGGTTCGCCAAAAACCCACAATGGGAATTGTAAAATACAGCTTGGCTGACAATATGGGACGAGGTTAAAATCTCACGGTGCAGTCACAAACTGATGCACCGGAAGAGGGTGACCAGTGAATTGCATGAGGTTATTTTCGCTCGACGATGATCAAGCATGCCATTCCAAAGACGGTGGAAGTTGCATATTCCGTTGGCCAGTTATGGAAGGAGATTGCGTGGGTGAGGAGGCGTGTCCATATCTCCGCGTGGGAGTTTGATGGTAATATAAGGCCGACGATTTGAACGGAAGACAGTGAAATTCTGCTGTTCACGAGCTTGTCCCGTCGTTACCCCATGTGCGTTTTCTCGGCCATCGTCAAACTTACACCGAAGGGTCCAGGCTTCATAGACGAACGATTCTAGTATCTCTCCTGATTGCTCCTACTTCACACAAGCGTCCGTCGAGAAAATAAATGTATATTTTTATATATATTACGTGTTGTCGTTTGTTTGGCCAGAGCGAAACGTAACAGAATTAGTGACAACCAACACTGGTACAATATATATATATATATATATATATCATCATCATCATGACGTGCGGCTAGTACAGATATCCCTGACCCTCTCTCTCCACGTCTCCTTATCATTCATCGCCTTCGGCAGGTCTTCAGGGTTACATCCCGTATCATCACATAGCTGCTGTATGAATGTTCGGGCTGGTCGTCCTGCTTTTGATTGGCCATATGCGGGGGTCCACAGGAGCACATCACTTACGATCTCGTCTTTTCTTCTCCAGCAGTGTCCGGCATGTCTAATTCGTCTAGCTTTTATAGTTTTCGTGATAGGTGGTAGGTGGCCATACAGTTGGCCCCGTGTGGGGTGTTGCTGCCAGGACCTGTTCAGTATTGCTCGCAACATTCTTGTATAATTGCCGTCGAGCTTCTTCTCCAACCGTTTAGTTAGCGGCCAAGTAGTGCATCCATACAGCAGTATCGACACGACCGCAGCCTGGAAGAAACTGCGTTTCATTTTTTATTCTTTTTTTCCTTCGCAATCGCTCCTAGCAGATCCTTTACGCAATATCAGTGTCAATATAGAGTTCACATATGTAAGTTGTTGCCGTTCTAAGTATAGATATATCGGGGAACGTTGCTTACGAGTTCGTCCATGCTTCTCTAGCAGTGGCCAGAATGTCTTACTCGTCTGACTTTGGTAATTTGTGTGATGGGAGATGAGTGGCTGTATAGCTGGCGTCTTTTGAAGTGCTGTCTTCCAGATTTTTGGTGAAGGTCAAAAGTTTTGCAATATTTTCGCACATGAATGTTGGCGGCACGTATGTCACATGACCGGATGCAATTCAAGCCATGAAAATACCAGAAGTAGTGAGTGGTATTGTGGTAGTTGGTGCGTTGACATTATATAACGTCATGTGTTATTTGAAAGTCACACAAATGAACATGGACAGTTCTCTAACTTAAGCGTTACACGTTCTAACAGGGCCATAATGTCGCGAAACAAACAAAAGCATTTATTCGATAAAAAGTATGAGCGCTGTAAGCAGTTGGTTGAAAGAATTTCGCCCAGGTTGCAAGTACCCTGACAATCAAGTACGGTTAGGTAGGCCTGAAATCGTGGATTTTGAGGCTGGGCCCTAAGTTATGGTGGCAAATCTAATGAATAGCTTAGGGAAAATATCTGGCAAATTTGGCATCACACAGTCCCATATCATCTTCACGACTTTCGCCAAAGCATTCGGATTTGCCAAATTGTACCTTGCTTTATCAAGACATTGCAACACTTTTGTTTCACCCGAGTACACACACACACACACACACGCACACACACACACACACACACACACACATATATATATATAGCCCTGTCAGTGAGGCTAAGAAAATGCTGGCCGTTTCTCCTGTAGAGGGATAAGACCTTCACTAAAAAAAGACGCTCCATGGTCTTGACACGAAACTACATCTGATGGAATGGCTCCAGTTCTGGATATCTGTGGAGTTGGGAGTATACGTTCAATACAAGAATATGAATTCGTTCATCTTTTAGACTAAAGATTAAACTAAACTAAATAAAAAGAATTAAAGAATTAGAAACTAAGAAAAAAAAGCTTATAAATAGATGATTAAATGAATATATATATATATATATATATATATATATATATATATATATATATATATATATATATATACAGGGTGGAACGATAAAATTGTCGCCCTAGAAAAGACGACATGAATCCATTTCCGTTGAATGAAAACTGGTTTTCTTTTTTTGTTGCAGACCATCTACTAGTTGGCCTGTTGTGTACAAATCCCAAGAGCGATAGCAATCTTCTATCATGTCTGAAAGTGACACAATGTTCAACGAGCGAGATCGGAGATGCACCGCTGTACAACTCATGCTCTCTACCGATCCAAGTTATGACAACAGGACCATTGCCAGCACCCTCAAAATGCAAATCCGGACGATTCAACGCTTGAGGGCATAGTTCAACGCATCGGTTGACCCTTTGGAGGTGGTGGATCGGAAGCCCAAGACTGAGGACACCGCCAAAAAGACCAGGACTAAGGAGTTCACCGAAAAGGTCCAGGAAATCATTGATGAAACTCCCCAGCGGTGTGGTGATCCCCTGGTGCAATCAGGTAACCGGTGGCAGACCCTGGGTGTGGCAGCAGGACTTGGCACCGGCCCACAAGTCCAAAGAGACCCAGGTTTGGCCTAAGAAGAAGTGCTACGACTTTGTACCCTTCTCTCACTGGCCCTCCTCCTCCCCCGACCTGAACCCGCTGGAATACTTCGTTTCATCATACGTCGAGAACATCACCAACATGACCTCCTACAACACCAAAGCTAGCCTGATCGCCGCCATCTTCCGAGTATTCGCCGAGCTCCCGCCGGCGCTTGTGGAAAAGGCACGCTCGCAGTTCCGGAATAGATGTCAGCTCTACAACATAATCAAGTTACCTGAATTGATTTTTTCAATAAAAGTTTTAAAATAAAGCTGTAGAGTTGTTTTCTTTAGGACGACAATTTTATCGTTCCACCCTGTATATATATATATATATATATATAAACAGTAGAAAATGATAAAGCAAGCATAATAAATTTGATAAATAAACAAAACCAAAAAATTACTATAACATATCAACGTAAATAAGGATACCGTAAAAACTAGACTACTCTTCGAATAATGCACCACAAACTAGATCAAGTTTCCCTCACACCATTATATAAAGAGATATCCACCACTTGGAAGCCTCTTAATCACTTGATCGCATAGGCGAGGAAGGGACAGTCACAAATGACGTTGACTCTGTATCTACGCTATTCTAACTTTACTCTACGTATGCTCTATCGCCAATTTTAAGTACCATTTTACACTAACATAACAAACTATATCATTAATATAATTTCTAACACAATGGCAAAATATTTTTCTAGCATATATGACTATCAGTATTGTTTGTGCATCACACTTACCAACCTTGATTACCGGTAAAAATCTCTTTGGTTTCTTTTTTTATTTTTCTTCAGTCTACAAAGACCGAAGTATTTAGAGCTGTTCATATTCCAAATGAGCTTCCTTGTAGCCAGAAACCGAAAATATAAATTCGTTCATCTTTTTGACTCTAGCATCACGCACATTTATCAACAAATATCATCTAGCACTGTTAAGCATTTATTTTCTGAACACATTTTGATCATGACCTTTTCAGTTCCTTGGTGCAGTTTCAGATTTTCAAACATGGCAGAAAAAAGAGTATTGCCATTATCATGGTATTCAAGAGAAAGCCGAAAAGTTAAAAGGTTGACCAAGCGTATTCGCATGGAATATGATCAAATGAGTTTTATTTTCAACATATTCCCCTTTGCAGTCAACATACTAGTTCTATCGATGTTGTTGTACATAGATCCATTTGGTCAAAAAATCATCACCAGACGGTTTGACATCATCCTATGAACTTTTCAGCGTATGAAATTTTCAGCCAACCCTTGTGCTTGTATTAGATAAGATGAAAGAAACGCTTTTTCATTCGGAGACAATCATTTTCAAATACATTCAGTTTCCATCAAAGTACAAGTTTCTCCAGCATATACTTTGACCAGTTGGGTGGGGCTGTAGAATACACCGATTGCACATCTGCATAGGGGTTAGACCACCCCAACATGTGTCAGCTGGGGCTGTAGAATACATTGACTGCTTCTCTGCAGAGCGGTAAGACCCCACCAATGAGTGTCCTGGATATGACAATAAACAATCTGGTGAAAAGATTTGGAGAAATTGCCATCGCTCCGAGTTCCACTCTAGCCCGGAGTGGAAGCATCTGATAGGATCCTATCGATGAGTCAAATAGGACTATTTGACATTAAAACGGAGTGCAAACAAATGATACGCTAAACTGAATTGTTTGAAATCGAACTGTCAGATCATTTACCTGGGTGTAGAAAAGTGACTGGTGTTTAATTGAATTGTTAGTTGTACATAACAATACTTGGAACCGTTCAACTTTGTTGACTTATGCTTACAAATCATATATAGCTAATATATATTTAAGCATGTTTGATATAATAATAAAGACACATTTTGTCTATATGATTTTGTTAGGATCCTTTCAAGTTTTCTGATAAGGTTTCCGGTTGAAATTTGTGGATGAATTTACCAAAATTGTCCCGAGTACTTTCGAAACTTTCATGGGCCATCATCAGGGTTGCTTGCATGCGTAAAGAGTGTTTTAAAAGAGTTTTGAAAGTTTTTAGGTTTTTTAAAACATCACAAAATTACGTAAACGCAGAGTTGGATAAAACTGAGATGCTGATGAATTTAAAAACCGAATCCTATTAACGGAAATAGAATATTATCAAGAAATATGGAATATTAAAAAAAATCAAAAAAATAAAGGCATTTCAAAACATTGTCGCTATTTTCAAAATCAATTCTATTGATTTTATTATATTTTTTTTTGTTTTTATATGTAGGGCTTCTAGGATTTGTAGTCGAAGCTTAATTTTTCGAAATTTGGATTTGGGAATAGAATGAGTTTCAAGATGTAAAGTTATGGAGCTAAGATGCATTGTAAGCCGTCTACGAGAAAACTGTGAGGACAGCAATGAAACAAGATTTAAGTCCAGACCTTAACCTCCTTGATTACGCAATATGGAGCGTTTTAGAAAGCAAAGTAAAAGTAACTTCTCATCCAAATTTTAGTTCGCTTGAGACTGCTATTGAGGAGGAATAGAATAAAATGACTGAAGAATTTATTTTAAGGCATGCAAACCGTTTCAAAGGCGTGTTAATACAATAATTGAAAAAAAAAATGGTGGCCATATTGAGTAAATTTACTGTTTTGATTCAATCTTCTTATTTTGTTGTTTATTTTTTAAATTGAAATTAATCTTGTTTTATAACTGAGCCGTTTATTATTATACTAGAATATTCCTAATTTCACTTCCACCCCCAAAAAATTATATATATTTATATTGAGAGAGAGAGAGAGAGAGAGAGAGAGAGAGAGAAAGTAATGGTAATCGTTGAAAGAAATGGACATGGTTAATAGAGTTCAGAAACTGGACTAGGCTGTTTGCATTTCAGATAGCGCTATTACCCCAAGGAAAGGTATGCACTCAAGAATTCACCCTTCAACCATGGTTAAGTAATTAGCCAGATTTAACTCTTTACGCATAGTATAACAATCGGGCTAAAAGAAAGGAAACCTGTTGAACTTAGCTTCAAAACTGACCTCGTGTAACATCGTGCGGAAGGATTGGATACACACTTGTGCAGATGTGTATATTTAGTGTAACGGTTATCGTTGTAAGGATATAGATTCTACGAGCCGAGTTCAAATACTTTACAAGGCTGCTAGTGTTCTATTTGTAGCTAATCCTCTGGGGAAAGGCATGAGTACATACTCTATTCTTCCTGAAGTTTGGGGTAAAATAGTTGGGTAAAGTGAACTTCTTAACATTGGTAAGAAAACATTTCTTTAAGACTGAAAAGATGAAAAACCAAGGAGATTTTTCATAGAATTTGTTACTTAGTGAAATTCCATTTTTCTCCTAGCTGCTCAGTCAAATAGTGTGGCTGATCTTACACAAACCTTCACCATTCTAAACAAATTAGCTTTGAAAGCAGTCCAGCGGTCAATAACCTTTACTGAAATGTGTCCTCATATATCACGCTTCTATATTAGCAACGGTTACTTTCTTAAGAATATTTCATTAAAATCCAACGTACAAATGTCTTTTTAGTAGATCTTTTTTCTTATCAGTTATACATTTTTTTTCTTCGATTCAATTTTATTCATAAATTGCTGAATAGGTTTCTCTAAGTTCTTTCCACCAGTATCGATCACTTTCAAAGATAAAAGGAATATGTTACTTTTGTCTTTAAAATAAAGTGAACGTTTTGTTTTTTATATCAAATATTTTTTCCAGAAGGACTTTGACTATTGGTTATCCTTCCATGGAATTTCATATGACGACAATCTCAACTTTAAAATTCACCTTGTCTGTGGACTTTAGAATATGCTTACTGTATCTCCTGCCGGGAATTAGACCCCCTCAAAAAAGGTAAGACACAAAATCACCCGATGCTGAAGCTACATTTTTTTTAATATCTAGGAAGTGTAAAGTACTCCTTCATAGCCAGTACTCTCAGGTCCACTTTGACCCAGAGTGGTAGTACGTGTAAGAGTCCCATCCCTAATTCAAGTAGATCTGCTTAAAATGGAATGGAATAAAAAATATCTCTGAAAAAATCTTTAAAAAAATGTAAATATGAACGTTCAATCAACTCGATTTCCTAACAAAATAACCCGAGACGGATTGACATACCATTAAAATTAATCCCACACTCTATCAATCAAACAACTTTAAAACTTTAAAATAAAAAGAACACAATTAAGAAACTAAAAATATTCCTAATCTCTCGACATTCGTATATGTTGTAATGGTAATCAATTTTTCAATCACTTATTTTATTTGCTTCCGACTGATAATTGCTTTCTTGATTTTCAATGATCACTGTAATGCCATGAGTGTCCCAATAGCAACATTTGGCAAATACTTTATCTCCCATCATAAGAATTTTGTTGATTCGTGGAGAGAATGAATAAAATCGAGTCATGTACAAAGATCAGAAATGTTTATTACTCAAAATAAAGTTAGAGCAAAATATAAATGTTCATTGCTTCATTTGTTCATACAGCCAGACACAATAAAATCAATTATCTTCAAATTTAAAATAAATTTTGAATTCAATTTTTCTTCTAAAGAATCCGACTCCACCGTTTCTAAAATAATTTACCAGCTTTCTATTTCTCTTAAGAATAAGTTAATCAGAGCCAAGTCAAAAAAAAAAAAAAACGTAAATGGGAAAGAAATTATACAATGAGAAGTTGAAATAATTTAGGAACCAAATTTATGGAATTTAATTGAATTTGCTTAGACCTGCTACATTAAGACGATTGGACTTATTAGAAATATCTTAATTCAGAATTTTTTGGCTCAAGCAGTATTGTAATCAAAATTCCTCAAAGATTTATTATTGGAATTAAATAACCTACTAAAGTTGATATAAAACAAACGAATCAAATAACCGGAGTTCAAACACTGGACGTGGTTGATTACATTTCCTTTCGCGCTAATGTTCTTGCGAAAGGCATGAATCCATTTATTCTCCAACCAATTATAGTTAAATAGGAATGTAGTCTTCGATATTTATTCTTGGTACTGTAACCAGTTTAGAAGGAAAAAAAATCTGAATAAAAAAACACAACTATCGGCTTGGACTGTAGAATACGCCGACAGTATCTCTGAGAGAGAGAGACAAGACACATCCCTAACGAATAACCAGGATACGTCACTAAACCATCTGATAGTGAGGCTATAGTCTGGGAGTTTTGGGGAATTGTCATTACTCCCAGGTCCACTGTGGCCTGGTGTGGTAGTACCTGTTAGTGATCGGACTATGTATCAAATAAAACTGTTTATTCATTTACTAGAAACAATTTAACTGTGGCAAATTAATGTTTGATGGCAATACTTTAAAGCATTTAACTGCGTGCCAATAAAACTATTTGTGTTCAACAGGAATACTTGTAACATTTTAACTGTATGCAATCAAATGAGCCCGGGCTCGTGTAAGAATTGTTACCAACAAACTTTTCATGAAAGTAATTAGGGACTCCGGTTGATTGATTTAAAAGTCGACCACAGGAGGGTGAAAAAGAAAGGAAAATATATGAGAAAGATAATCGAGACAATCAGAGAGAGAAAGAGAGGGAAGGGGAATCAACCCCTAGTTCTGATTGGTTGGAGGAGACTCAAATGGAAAAAAAAACTTTAAGAGTTGGCCTAAAATAGAAAACAGAAAACGTCAGTCAGTGGTGGTACGCGATGATGTAAAGATGGCACTTGGACATCAGTCACAACAATATGAAGACGGCCGAAAATTACGGTCCCAATATCGAGGTGAGCTCCGCGAAGGAGCCTCGTATCCATCAAGAAGCTGTGAAGACAGAACCCAAGCTCGTGCAAGTTCAACGGAAAAAGAGAATGATAATTCAATGTCTAATTCCCCCCCTCTCTCTCTCTCTCTTCATGACACTTTATTTATCTCTGTTTAGCTGAAGAGGTCGACTCATTTTTCATACGCTGTTTCTCTCTTCTCGATGACAACTAAAAAGTGTCGTTGCGAATAAACTTTGTATTCGCGAACCAAGACGATTTTTGTGTATACACACTTCTAGTTCTTTTTATCACGGCAGAGGTTAAAACGGGCGTCCGGTTGACACTTAAGGTGTAGTTCAACACTTATCGACCCGCTAGATAAGTGGTCGAGAAAGTGACTATGTGACGTAGTTGTTGTACAAAAGTCTCACGAGACCGTACCAGTACAAACGTCCATTTGAGAACTGTAACGCCACAACCACCTAGATGGTAACCTGACCAGTCCACGCCCTAGATGAAATGGTTAGTTCGAACCTAAGTCAGATAAACACAAAATGAAAAACAGAAGAAAATCGAAAAGAAAGAAAAAGGAAAAAAAATTAGGAAAACCGACAGAATAGAAATAAAAACAGGAAAAGAAAGACAATTAAAAGATAGAAAAAAAAGGAAAACAAAGAAGAGACAGTAAAAACAACCAACAAAAAACGAAATTAAAGATGGAAAGGAAAGTTCAAGGCACTTGACGAAAAAGTGTAATAGTAGAACAAGCATTCATTTAAAAATCATACCGTTATAAACTTCTATTTGTGCCGCGTAACTTCGTTTACTTATGATAAATGTTTGATATATATGAATAAACAGTATTCGGAATTAAATAATCTAAAAGAGTTGATACGCCGTAAAACACAGCCAGCAAACCTAGAAACAACTGTTGATTGGTTATTTTGAAAATTCATTTTTTTTATTATGGATGACTTAATGGCGAGGAAATTGAAATCGATGAGACAAACCCAAAATCCCAACCAACATTGAGAGTGCTACGCACTAAGACATTGGGAAAATTATAGATCTATTTGGCTGATTCCCGTTGCAAAAGTGTTGGGATCCTTTAAAATATAAATTATGGGTTATTATAACTTATTTCAAGAAGAAAGAAGGGAATACTTGACAATTCAAATTCTGACTGATTATTTGATAGATTGATTGATTTTAACGGCGTGATAACCCGTCTTGGGCACTTATATGTCTATTGATAAAAGAATCGCATTTACAGTTTGTGTAGTCGTTTCTGATGTGTTTTTGCTCGCAGTTATATTCTTTTCCATCGAATTAAAATAATTTGCCCAGAGTTTTATGCTTTCACGTATGCCTATGCAATACTAATAATCAAATGGTTTCAAATAATTGTTTCTATCTAATAATAATCACATGTTTGCATTCACTTATATAGTTTTAAGTAATTTAATTCATATTAAACAATTCTAGCTTCATTTTCGCAGAGGGGAAGACTCCTGCCACCAACGTGTCCAGCTTATGACATTAAACTATCTGATGGCAAGACTTGAGTTGTCGAGCTTTGGGATTAGGTGGAATATCTTTCATTGCTATTGCTCCTTGATCCACTCCGACTCATAATAATCCTATCCATGGGTCAAATAGAACTGCCTAATATATAAACTGTATGCAAACAAATATCACATGTTAAATTGAATTGTTAGAAATAAAAAAAAATTGATCATTAACAGTCTGTAAACAGACGATTGTGTAATTGAATTGTTAGTGATACATTGCAAATATTGGAACCATTTGACTGTGTGCAAATAAATAAATAGTTTCAAATAGAATGATTAGTGTTACATAGCAATACTGGAACTACTTCACTGTCTGCAAAAAAGGATTAATATCGAACAGATTTATTAGTGTTAGACAGGACTAATTGAAATCATTTCAATGTGTGGAAACAACAGTAATACTAATTTGCAAACAAGTTAGTTCTAACTCATTTAAAAATGAAATTACCTACAAACTATTCACTCACAAATCATATACCTATATCTACTTAAATGTGTGCAAACAAACGGCTGTGGATAAATTCTTACTGTTACATAGCGATGCGTGAAACCATTTAACAGTGTTAAAAAAGAATGAGCTCAGTCTAATTAAGAAATTTGATCTACAAAATGTGTTTACAAATAATATACATATATATCTAATATATATCTAATGTATATTTAGAAAGAGTACTTGACATTCAATAACCTACAATGCTATCCATAAAACCCAACCCAACAAAACCAAACCAATTCTAGCTTCAAGTGATTATTCTTGATAAGGATGATTAACATTTGTGTTATCAAGTTTTCCTATCAAGAAACAATTGTTTTTAAACAGATCTATTTGATCCATTGATGGGACTCATTCGGATGTTATCATTTCGCTTCAGAATGAACTGGAAATAATGAAATGAAAGAATACACCAAACTCCTCAGATCTGTGGTCTCCTCATCAAATGCAATTTTGTGTCATACACAGGACACCTCTTATTTTTTTTAGAAATGAGATCTTAATCCTCAGCAAGGGATACATTAAGTGTGTTTAAAACGCCACCAACTGGGTATAATTTTACGTTCAGTAACTGATATTAGTAAACATATTGTATATTGACCTCCGACCCCGCCAAACATGCCTTTCCAAAGACGGCAGAAGTCCATATTCCATTGGCGTGGGCGAGCTTGGCTGACAATATGGGACCGGGTTAAAATCCCACGGTACAGTCACAAACTGATGCACCGGAAGAGAGTGACCTGTGAACTGCAGGACAGTTATTTCCGCTCAATGACGATGAAACATGTCATTCCAAAGACGGCGGAAGTGCACTAAAAAATCTGATGGTGAGGCTCCAGTAATGCTTGAGCTTTGGGGAATGCGGAGTACCCCTTCATTGCCATCACTCTAAGGTCGAATCTGACCCAGAATGGTAGCACCCGATAAGGTCCTATCTCCGGGTAGAACAGAACTAAACTACGTACTTCTACTAAACTGAATTGTTTGAGATAGAACTATTTTTGACATTTAAACCGTGTGCTCATGCTAAACTGAATTGTTTGAAAAGGAACTAATTTTACATTCAACATTGTGTAACAAAAAACTGTATTTCAGCTTAACTGAATTGTTTGAAATAGAACTGCTTATATG
The DNA here is from genome assembly GCA_963585895.1 of Sepioteuthis lessoniana. Taxonomy (NCBI): domain Eukaryota; kingdom Metazoa; phylum Mollusca; class Cephalopoda; order Myopsida; family Loliginidae; genus Sepioteuthis; species Sepioteuthis lessoniana. The sequence goes on along the minus strand of OY757909.1, from coordinate 63,282,272 downwards.
TATAGAAATGGATTTGGAATTAGATAACCTACAATAATTGACATGCCATAAAACCAAACCAAACCAAACCAAACTGATATAGTGAAAAGACATTGCGAAAAACCATCGAAATACGCTCGTTTCAGAAAATGGGAGAGTAATATCGAATGGAATTGAAATTACTAAAGTTTGGAGGTTTTATCAGTATGATATCTCCATAGTAGTGAATAAAGTTGGTTTTGCTAAAATTTTAACGGTAAAAAATATTTCCTTTTCATATTCTTTTTCTTATAATAAAGTTATGAATATACATACGCTGATGACATTATATTTACTATTATTTCCAAATAATTCCTATAAAATATATAAATTTCAATATTCTATTCTAAATGAAAGGCATCTAAAATATTACATAAACGCACCTTTAATGTGAAAAACTGCAAATTGATTTAAATTGCAATTCCGTACAACTATGATACAAATACAAGTGTTCAAAGTCCAACCAGAGGCAGTGAAGCGAAATAACAACCAGAGCCAGCAATCAAACAGATCAGATAGATGAATAGATAGACCAGGGATCAATTTTGGATGGATAATGGAGCGGGATTTGAATCGATTAACAGGTGGGGCTTAAAATAAAACTGATTCATTCACTCATTCATTCAAGGAATGCAGTTAAGCAAACGCTTTTTTTAAAATACGGCTTTATTCCGTCTCTTTTCTTTCTTGAATACTTTGATTGTTTTTATAAAGTAAAATAACACGTTTTTAATCGTGTGTTTTAATGCCCATAAATTGGGAAAAGAGAACGATTTAAATAATTTAAATTTAGAAGCCTAAAAAAAGAAACAAAAAGAAAAAAGAATGCTTTTATCAACGAATCTTTAAGGTCTCTCTCGCATACTCTTTTCTTCCAAGTCATTGATTAAGCTAAATAGAAAATACCCACGTTTTAAACGTTTTTTAGCCCATGGGTCAACCGATCTTTTTTTTTCCTTAAATGTTAGGCAATTTAATCTAAAAAAACAAAACAATAACAGATTACTGCCAATACAAGAGTTAATCTACCCTCTCTAAAGAACCAATTTGTTATTTACAAAGTAGAAAATGGTTAAAGCCAGTCACTTTTTACCTTTCGGAAATCTCAGATTAACTTCTGTGAAAAAACAACAAAAAAATAGTGGCTGACTGAGTTGATAAGATATTTTTATACATTTTTTGTATACTTCTTTCTCCCGATGTTATTTTGTGGATAGATTCGTTTTCTTTTCTTTTTTCTGAGTTTGTATTTAGTTAATTTCTATTTTCGCGATACATTCGTTATAATTTTTTGGTGGTTTATTTTTCAAAATTTTCGATTGGGGATATATTTATTTATCTATTTATTTATAACACAGGTTCTTTCCATTTTATTCTAGTTGTGTTTAGTTATTTCTTTTTTTTTTTTTAATCCAAAGTTTATTTATTGTTATGTCGCCGCCCCTTAATTTTTCTTCTTCTTTTTGTGTGATAGGGTTGTACCGATTTTATTTTAACTGTTTTGAGCTTTTTATCGGCCCCCCCGGTTGATAAACATACGCACCTCCACTCATCCACATACCTATCTATCTATCTATCTATCTATCTACACACACACACACACATATATATATATATTCTTCAGTAATCAGAACTCTTTTGGGGGAATGAACTGGAGGAGTATGTCAATTTTCGTCATCTATTTGTTCTTTTTTTTGGGAGGGGGTGGGGAGGGTTGTGCCCTTTTATAGATTAAGGATTACTTTTTCCACTCGGATATAGTATTCCAATTCAGTTTGATTTCTAAGCTTCTTTTTATGTGTTTTTCTTTCTTTTCTTTTCTTTTTCAGGTAAAGGGTTCTTTTTTAGGACAAACAAAAGTTGATGAGAGATCATTGGAGCAAGGATTTTCTTTTGTTTCATTCTTCTTTTTTCATTTTTTTTTTTTTTTTTGTTTAAGGCGAAGGAAGCGAGAGGAAGATTCTGGAATTGTAACAGAAAGTTGCGAGTCTCCAACACCAATTACTGCCGGCATTTGATCCGGGAAATGTGATTTCATACGAGAAAAAGGGAGGAAAGACTTGGCGAAAAAAAGGTGATGGTAGCGGGGATAAGATTTGGCGGGAAAACAAGAAATTATCACTGAAGTGAATCAGGCGTCTCTGGGACGCGATGAGAAAGAAAAAAGAAGTACACCCCTTTCAAAGTATTGAAGTGCAATAATGAATACAGACAACGATTGTACATATGTATACACGAACACACATTCATATACAGAAGTTGTCTCTCCAAGTTAAACTGAAAAAGAAAAAGAAAGTAACAAAAAAGAACAGAAAAACAGACGCTGACAAGTTAAGTTTTTCCTCTAAGAAACATATATTAACATATATTAACATATCTAACAAGCTACTGAAAATGCCCAGATTTACGAATAAATATCCGCATATAGTAACACAAATATGAAAATATTTTCGGAGATATACACTAAGTTAACTTAGATCGGCATAAACGTGGAATTACTATAAACAGAGAACAGACTGAGTTCTTTAGCCTTGGTAAGGCCACTAGTCTAGGAGAAGGAAAACTCTGAATTCAAACCTGTTAAACTCCGCTCAAAAAATTGACCTTGTGTCATATCCTGCCCCAGCGGAGGAGCTGGTAAATATGATATGATAAACTGAGAACAGAAATACTCTTCTGAGACAGTTATAAAAGTTTTAATGTCTCAGTTGTTTTTAGAATCGTTAAACATTCTGATATTTACAAGGTTCACTATGATATTTAGGGAAAATTACATTCGATAACGTAACAATATATATATATATATATATATATATATATATATATATATATATATATATATATATATATATATGTGTGTGTGTGTGTGTGTGTGTGTGTGTGTGTGTTTATGAACGCATAGGCATAAAACTGACTGTTGCAAAGCACAGTTGACTGTGTCTACGGTATCCTAAGAATCATATACTTTTTGTGACTATAGCAAAATACATTTTCAATGTATATATATATATATATATATATATATATATATATATATATATATATATGTGTGTGTGTGTGTGTGTGTGTGTGTGTGATTAAAACGTAACGCTAAAAATCTTAATTTCGTAAAATCTGAGCAATATTACAATAGGTTATTAAGTGTAAAAATTATTTGATAAAACAGGATAAAAACTCACGACTCATTCTCATTCTTTATTCGTCACGTTAGCTAGTATTCAAAATTCCAACATGTTGAGATGGTGTCCTCTTGGTGTAATGATCAAAGCGATCAACTGCGGAATTGTTGTAAGCGAGTCGCGCTGTTACGTTAACTTTCTGGCAAATACCCTTTGGAAAGGTATGACCCCCCTTATCCTCCCAGCTATGGGTTAAATAGTACCACTACTGTTCTTCTAGGAGAATCGCTTTGGCATTAAATAACAAAAAAAGAGTTGATATGCCATTAAACAAAAAAAACAATCCAACATATTGAATAACAGCTCACGTGATGGTTGACACTGAGTCACGAATCTTAATCCTGTTTTGTTTTACATTTTTTTACACTCGAAATATTGCGTTTTTGTGCACGTGCCTACCTCAGTGCCTAACATAAACAGATATAAAAGAAGCTTGTTTTGTGAAGCATTGATGGTTTTGTCCGTTTGATTCTCACCAGGTACCAAGCAATGATGTTTGTGTGTTTGACAACTCTAACTCCTCATTATATATATATACATATATATATAATTTGGCTTGGTTGTTTTAATGACAGATTATTTGATGCCGAAGCCATCCTTCTTGAAGAACAGCAGTGATGCTATTTAATCCATAGTTGTGAGGATAAGCGGTTTCATACCTTTCCGAAGGGTATTTGTCTGAAAGTGAACGTAATAGCGCGACTGGAGTTCGAACTCGCTTACTATAAGCGCGTTAACCGTTATACCACCAGGGCACCTACTTAAGATTTACTTTGATTGGATTTTATGACATATCAACTATTGTAGATTATTTAATGCTAAATACTTTTAGACATATATATATTAAATGTGTATGATGTGGCTTGATTGTGTTTTATGGTATATCAAACATTGTAAGTTATTTAATGCCAAATACTGTTTATACATATATATTAAATATATATGATTTGTTGACACATTTTATTGATAACATTTTCAAAAATGCCTGAGCTAATTTTTCTAAGTGCCCAGTTTTATTACCGGAGTATATAGCTATAATCCGTGTTGTAGACAGTTATCTTCTTTGGAAATGGACATGGCAAACCGAGTTCATATTCTGGATGAAGCTATTTGAGTTTCGTTACGTACTAATGCCCTTGGGAAAAGTATTGATAAATCATTCCTCCCCCTGCCCCAGCTAGAGCAGTCTGGGCTATTTAGTCTTGGAACGACAAGCAATCTGGAAGAAGGAAACTGAATTCAAGCCAACGCGACTCCGTAGAGAAGTTGACGCTGCATGACATCCAGCCCGCTGTAGAGTTATCCTTTTGGATTTTATTGTATCTCAACCATTGTAGGTTATTTGATACCAAATCTTCTTGAAACACATATATTAGTTATATATGATTCAGTTTGGTCGGGTTTTATGACATATCAACCATATATATATATATATATATATGCTGAAAAGATAGATTTGTTGTGGATCTGACAGTATGTGTGGAAAGTTGAAAAAATCAAACATCTCACACAGATTTAGATGTGTGATATTTCGTTCAGGCTTTATGAAAGATGAAATAAAGTCCCAACGAAATATCACACACCTAAATCTTAATTAAGTGTTGGATTTATCCAACTATCTACATATTTCACCCATATATATATATATATATATATATACTCTGCAAGAGAATAATGAGATTAGATTTGTCCTCAGCAAGCATATACGTTGTTATGTGTGTTTTAAGAGGGTTTGAGGAGATAGCCTTATTTTGTAAAGGAGTTGCAGTTAGTATATATAGATATATATATATAATGTCATCCACAGAACTCATCAGTGTGGCTAGACAGCCTAGATTCCCAAAGCTGGGATCGAAACCTGGCTGACTGTAACTCTAATCCAAGATTCTATCACTCAGCCACGAGGAAACGAGGATCATTAAATAAGTTTCCAGACTTTTTGCTAAGGAGCACCTTTATTGATAGTACACACATGAAACTCTAGTCCCCTTCGAAGTAATCTCCTCCGGCTGCAATGCACTTCTCGGAGGCCCCATCGAAGTCCTCTTGTGTGAGCGTGTCAATGACCTTTGTCACAGTCTTTTTCATCTCCTCAATTGTCTCATAACGACAACCTCTGAGCTTAGGGAATAAGCAAAAGTCACAGGGAGCAAGGTCTGGAATATAGGGAGGCTGACGAACTGTCTTGATGCCCATCTCTGTCAAATAGTCTATGACAAGGATGGGGTTGTGGACTGGTGCACTGACCTAGTGGAAATGCCACTGACCCGATTTGAATAGTGCTTGCCTCTTCCGACGGAATCTCTTCCTGAACTCCCTTAAAACCTCCTCAACATAGTAACCCTAATCCTAACCCTTTGGCCAATCATCTCTGGTGTATTGACTTCCTTACTCCTCCCACACCTCTCATCATCCCTCACAGACTCCCTGCCTTCCTTGAATCTCTTATGCCTCTTAAAAACTGATGCTCGCTTCATGCAAGATGGTCCAAAAGCAATTTGAAGCATTCCCTACGTCTCTCTGGCATTTTTTCCAAGTTCAAAACAGAATTTTATTGCATATCGTTCTTCTAAAGTGTCCTCACGTCCAGATTGCATTTTTGAAATTCAGCAGCTGTGACAATCAGGTTTTACTAGGGTGTATTCCAATTCTTGCTGTAGCCGTTCATTTGAATCTGAAATCATGAAAATTGGTCAGCAATAACATAGAGTCTACAACAATTTTAAATGCCTGTACAAAAAGTCCGAAAACTTATTGAATGCCCTATATATATATTGTTTGATACATGCAGAGTGACGATATTCAGACGTCTATATTAATAGTTAAATATGCAAGAGGAGACAAGTACCTGTGCACATGTTCAAGAACTCTCACATTTAAGTTAATATTCCATAAATTTGTTGCATCGAAATATTTTACGAATACGCAAAAAAAAATCAAAGTGATTTTTGATATGAAGATAATTTGACATCCATATAATCGTTAACTTCAGATAATTTGTACATATTACATGATAATGCTAAGAATATGCAGATACCCGATGTAAACATGGTTAGTTCTATGTGAATCCAATACACAAATGGATATATCACAAACCGAAAAACACACTCACACACACGAACGAACGAAAAAACAATAAAACTTACTAGACGCCTGGTGTAAGTTATCAGCAGAAGAAATATGTACACCGACTCGAGTTCGAATCTTAGACGATGTTGTTAGCATTTCACTGTCACGCTGATGTTCTTGGGAAAGGCAGGAATCAGTTTCTTATCTCCCACGTTTGAGCTAAATCGTTGGGCAGACTTGTTTGTTTTTAGTCTTGTAATAGAAACCCGTCTAAAAGTAAAACTAAATCCAAAACCTTGTACTCCGCTAAAAAATGTCTTTGTGTCACTGCCCGATACGGAAAGGTTTGTTAAATATATTGATACTCCTATAAGGCGTACGCAGTGAAATGGTTATCGCTGTTAGAATAGAGACTCAGCGATACGAGTTCAAGTCCTGGACAAAGTTGTTTTTATTTTCGATAGAACTAATACGCTTGGGAAAAGAATGCATCGAGCTGTGCTACCTACAGCTATGGTTAAATAGTAGGGCCGACTGTACACTTTAAACTTGTTATGGTTACCAGGCTCGGAGAATAATAACTCTGAATTAAAGTCTGTTAAACTCCACTAAAAAATCCTGTGTCGTTTCCTTCTCCTATAGAGATGGTTTGTTAAACTAATACATATACCGACAAATCTACGAGGTGTGATTTAAAAAAAGGTTGAATAGTTGAATTTGTGATTTGGACCAAAAGTCGGTACACAGAAGGAAAACACGGAACACGATTTAGACATAAGAAAGATATATTAACAAAAGTTACAAAGGATTGTGTCCAATATTGGTAGTCGTACTTCTAGTACTCTTGTACTATTGCTACTACTGCTATCGCATGCTACAGTATTAGGATATTACTACGCTAGTAATATAGTGCTGGAAGAGTCCATGATGCAGGTGAGTTTTGGTCTCATAACAATTTCACAATCAAAATTTAAATTAAGATATAGCCACTGCTGTTGTATTCGTATGGGATGCTATATAGACAATTTTATTATCAGTTTTTATGGAAAAAATGGAGTGTATAAGTGTATCACTCTCCAGACTTAATCCTTCTCAATTATAAATTTTGAGGAGATGGAAGACTGTAAAAGAAATTCAATGTAACAACTTCCCCCAACATAAAAAAAACGTAGTTTAATAAGTGAAAGTGGAAAACTCTCTGGGATATATACGTTGAATGCCAAGATAGATAGATTTTGAGCATTCCTTGTATATATATATATATATACATATATATATAGACACACAGATACACAGACATATATATATATATATATATATATATATATATATATATATATATATATATAATGCGAAAAAATAATGTGACAAAATTTGGCTTCAGCAGGCATATGCGTTCTCATGGGTCTTTTAAGCAGGTTTGACAAGATAACCTTCTTCTGTTAAAGAGTTGCCGTCTATATATATATATATATATATATAGTTTGATTGGTTTAGTTTGGTTTTATGGCATGTCAACCATTGTACGTTATTTAATGCCAAAGCCTGATTATACATATGTATTAAGTATATATATGATTTTGAAACATTTTTCGATAACATTAATCATTCATTTGCTCACAGTAAAATAGTTTCAAGTATTGTTATTTAACACTAATTATTCCATTCATTACTATTCTTTCGTTTATACCCAGTTAAATGATTCGATGTATAGCTCGGAATCACTAACAGTTCAATTAAGCATCAGTTATTTGTTTACACACAGTTAAATAAGTCAAAAAGTTCTATTTTTAGCAATTCAATTTAGCATGAGTCAACAAAGTTAAATGGTTCCAAGTATTGCAATTGATAACAAGCAATTCAATTACACATCAGTTGTTTACACATAGTTGAATTAGTTAAAGAGTTCTATTTTTAGCAATTCAATTTAGCATGAGTCAACAAAGTTAAATGGTTCCTAGTATTGCAATAGATAACTAACAATTCAATTACACATCAGTTGTTTACACACAGTTAAATTAGTCAAAAAGTTCTATTTTTAGCAATTCAATTTAGCATGAGTCAACAAAGTTAAATGGTTCCTAGTATTGCAATAGATAACAAACAATTCAATTACACATCAGTTGTTTACACATAGTTGAATTAGTCAAAGAGTTCTCTTTTTAGCAATTCTGCTTTTCTTATCTATATTCGTCTTTTTTTTTCTGGATAGAGGGGAGTCCCCTTACTGTTTGTTTAAAAATGGTTTGTAATCATGAAAGCTATTTTTGTTATTTTATTATAAATAATGACTGATTATCCACACGGCAAATTTTGATCATATTAAAAATCTAACAACTTTATATCCATGCATCTCTTATGGATTCCTAAACATAGAAACACCAGAATTGCTTGACCAGATAAATCTTACATTCATCAGCGCTGTGCGGACACTTGGAGTCATCTTCAAGACTTTGCAAGAGTAATGTCTGATAGAGAGAGAGAGAGAGAGAGAGAGAGAGAGAGAGAGAGAGAGAATGGAATCAGCGCAACTGGTTTCTTTGGTTTTCTTTGCTCAAGGGCATATCAAACTTCGTGTGTTATTTAATGCCATATCCATCCTCGTAGAAAAAAACAGAAGTGATACAATTTGACTCAAAGCTGGGGCAGATAACGATGTTAAAACCTTTTCCAAGGGTATTAGTTAAAAAGTGAACGTAATTGCGAGACTGGTGCTTGAACTCGCTTACTACGATGTTAGGGTGCAGCTTGTTCACCACAATGCCAAGGTGACTCCCAGCCAACTGTACTATTGATACGCTGTGATGATGATGACGATAATGATGATGCTAGCGATGACGATGAAGATTACTGTATTGAGAAAATATGGTAAATGTATAAAATATATAGGGTTTTATTTTCAGGAATTTGTTAATTGTTTTTATAAAAAGAAACTCTGTTATTCAAAGCATGTTAATATCATATATTATTTCTTTATTAATCGCTATCATCACGAATCTAGTAACCTGGTTTGTTCTTATAGAGTGTCATGAGCAGGAATAGTCTGGTGAAACCCATCCCTCTCCATGTCAACAACTCGTTTGAATTCATATTTTTCCTTCTAGACCAGTTGTTATATCATGGTTAAAGAGCCTAGTCTACCCTACTATTTATCCACGGTTAGAAGGAGAATAGTTTTACCCATACATTTCTTAAGGGTATTAGCGCTATGTGAGATGAAAACAGCATTGTTCAGGTTTTGAACTTAGGTTGCTGAATCCACTTCCCACGAATATAACCAGTACATCCCAATTACGTCTTTTTAAAAACTGTACGTACACTTATATAGATAAGTCAAGTTTCTGTTTATTTTTTAAAAAATTGATGAGTCTTTGAATAAGTATGAATGTCTTTCGTGAAGTATATTATGTTACATCTACAACTCTTGCTCAGTAAAATCCCTAAATTGGGTCAATGTTGAAATTTATTTTGAATTCTGAGGCTGACGTTTATTAAAAATCATCGTTGTATTCCCATGTAGATTTTCTGTTCTATCATTTCTTCTTGGCAGACATTTCAACGCGTTCGTTTAGTAATCTCTTTGGGAAAAAAGACTTGACGTAATTCCATTAGACGATTTTTTCTCTCACAGATGTTACGTGCCATTTTCTTGATTGATTTTTAAGACATGTCAAAACAGCTGGGGTTATTTGATGCCTAGATTTTAGGGAATCATATTCATTTTACATTCATTCTTTCGTGTTTGAGTAATTATTTCTTGAGAGTGTTCTTTTTACACAACGATTCTATCGAACACGAATATTTTTAAACAGATCTATTCGACCTGTAGGTGAGGCCCAGACAGTTACTACCACTTCGGTTCTGAGTGGACCCGAGAATAATGGCAATGAAGGGGTGCTCCAAATATCTCTGATCTGCAGAACTGGAGCCTCACAGTTTAATGTAATACCAAGAAAACCTCTTTGTGAGGACCTTACCGATCTGCAATGGATAATGCCAGCTTGTTCTAAATCGCAGCGACAGAGCTATCACTTTTTTTAAGTATTGGGGGTAGTTACCGAGACGTAATGGCTAAATTGCTGGACTATACAGCCTCAGAAGTAAGCGGGTTCGAACTATTTTGTTCACTTTTGAAATGATACTCTAGGGAAAGTTATGAACTCGTCTATACCACAAACTAGAGATTAAATAGCATCGCTGTTACTTTTTTACGCAAGGATAGCTTTGAAATTAAACAATCCTCGATGTTTGATATGCCATTAATCAAAGTACGAAAAGAAACATTTCAAGGAATTATAAAAATATTCTATGAAGCTTTATTGTATAGCCATGAACAACTATAAATACACATATACATGCAGAATCATAACGACGACACAATGAAGACGAGCGGACACAATTCTTTAGAAAATTATACCTCTCACTTTATTGAAAGGGTTGTGTGTGAGAAGGAGTTGGAGACTGAACAGAACTGCAACATATCGAACCCCACTCTTATGGCCATAACATCGTTTCTTTCCCGTTCTCCTGGGCTGCTCAACCAGGGGCCTGGGGGCCCAGCCTCTCTGGGACATGGTTCTCATTCCAGCATTCTTCTCCAACTGATCTGAACTTCCTGTCGCCGGGGTTATATAATAATTTGACGTCCACCTACTTCCTGCGAGCGTCACAAGTTCACACTCAATTCAACCCCTCGACAGTCAAGGTCGCCCTTGATCTCCTGATATCTTCGACTGGATGCACTTGTGTAAATAACAGGTGCATTTCTTCTTTTAACAGCTTGGCCGGGTCGGAGGTCAATATGCTTTAATTATGCTTTAAAGGGTGAAAACTTTTAAAATTCTTCGTAGCAATGTTCAACACATCTAATTCGTAGTAAGATCGTACACTACCTCTTTGGAATAAAATTAGTTACGCTCGACTTGGCTCAGCGATTTTGACTTTCAAAAACATAGTCAGTGGATACTTTTATGAATCCGCTTTCATATCACTTCTAGTGGTCTCTGAGCTTATATACCAGTGAGATGTTTGAAAAGTATGGTACTAACGTTTACTAATGCAATATGTTTGTTATATCTACACAAATAAAGCAGTATACATATACCACTAGCACTACTATACTACGTTACAACATCGTCGACATCGAAACTGTTATTCTTGTCTCGTTAGTGATTAAACTCACACTTTCCGCGAATAACATAGCGTCAAGTCCGTTGGTCTTTATTTAACTATTTTGGGATTCAACGAGATTATATTCTGACTTTGTTTCTTGAAGAACCGATTTCCGGATAACCAGCTCCATATTATGAAGTGTGTGTCCTCTATATTTTTTAATCAACTCTTTAACACTTACATTGATATTAACAACAAAACAATACTTCGCCTGTTGAGACATTTTATGCTATTTTTTTTATTTGCATAGTAATATAAATATTGGATAAGTAGGTATTTAAATTCTACTTTTCGGGTGTTCTGGATATGAGACTAAACTACAACTGATGGTGATACTTTAGCATGGAGATGAGGAGAATGTGGAGTATATATAGTCGTTGCCATTACTCCCAGGCACACATTGACCCAAGGTGGCAGTAGATGTTAGGGTCTCATCTATAGGTGAAATAGATTCATCATCGTAAATTATTCGTATTTGATTGTACCAAAAAAAAAAAAAAAATTACGAATCAAGAAATAAAAAATATGAACATACAATAGACGTGAATCTTTCATACTTACATTGAGATTAACAACAATAGATTTATCATCGTAAATTATTCGTATTTGATTGTACCAAAAAAAAAAAAAATTAAGAATCAAGAAATAAAAAATATGAACATACAATAGACGTGAATCTTTCATATCTAGGCATAAAATAACCACAGAAGAGTTTACATACCGTTAAAGTATATATATATATATATATATATATATATATATATATATATATATATATATATATATATATATATATATGTACGACGATCATTAAATAAGTTTCCAGAATTTTTTCGTATGACCACTTTTATTGATAGTACACACATGAAACTCTAGTCCCTTTCGAAGTAATCTCCTCCGGCTGCTATGCACTTGTTGTACCGTTCCAACAACTTCTCGAGGGCCCCATCGAAGTCTTCTTGTGTGAGCTTGTCAATGACCTTCGTCACAACCTCTTTCATCTGCTCAATTGTCTCATAACGACAGCCTCTGAACTTAGGCAATAAGCAAAAGTCCCAGGGAGCAAGGTCTGGAATATAGGGAGGCTGACGAACAGTCTTTATGCCTATCTTGGTCAAATAGTCTATGACAAGGATGGAGTTGTGGACTGGTGCATTGACCTAGTGGAAATGCCACTGACCCAGAGTGCTGGCCTATTCCGACGGAATCTCTTCCTGAACTCCCTTAAAATCTCGGCATAGTAACCCTAACCCTAACCCTTTGGCCAATCAACTCTGGTATATTGACTTCCTTACTCCTCTCACACCTCTCATCATCCCTCACAGACTCTCTGCCTTCCTTGAATCTCTTATTCTACTCAAAATCTGATGCTCGCTTCATGCAACATGGTCCAAAACAGTCTAAAGTATTCCATACGTTTTTGTGGCATTTTTTCGGAGTTTAAAACAGATTTTATTGCATATCGTTCTTCTAAAGTGTCCTCACATCCAGATTGCATTTTTTGAAATTCACCAGCTGTGACAATCAGGCTTTAGTAGGATGTATTCCATTTCCTGCTGTTGCTGTTCATTTGAACCTGAAATCATAAAAATTGGATAGTCATCTCATAAGATGTATAGACAGCGAATTTTCAAGAGTCTACGACAATTTTGAATGCCTGTACAAAAAAATCTGGAAACTTATTGAATGCACCACGTATGTATGTAGTTGGGCTGCAGTCTTCCATTAAAGCATATTTGATTAAATAATAATGGCACATTTAGTCGATACAATTTTATCAAGATCCTTTCAAGTTTTCTGATAAATGTCTTGGTTTCAGGTTTGACAATTTTCGTAAATGCATCCACCAAATCCAACCTGAAACCAAGACACTTATCAGGAAACTTAAATGGTTCTTAATAAAATTCTATAGACAAAATGTATCTTTATTTTTTAATTTTATATATATATATATATATATATATATATATATATATATTGGATATATCATGTATTTGAATATAAATATATGCACATCCATATGTATATATATATATATATATATATTGGAAAACGTTTATATATATATATATATATATATGTGTGTGTGTGTGTGTGTGTGTGTGTGTGTGTGTGTGTGTGTGTGTTATTTGTCTGAATTTTTAACATGAATATTGATAATTATTATTATTTAGAATAATCGGACTACTGACGTCATCTTTATTGTTATGCTCACCTGAGCCGAAACGTTGTTAGTGCAATAAAAAAGATGATGTCAATAGTCAGAATATTCAAAGTAATATATAAGTGTGTTCATTTATACATATATATATATATATATATATATGTGTGTGTGTGTGTGTGTGTGTGTGTGTGTGTGTGTGTGTGTGTGTGTGTGTGTGTTCTTTTATGTATATATAATTCATATATACATATATATATATATATATATATATATATATATATATATATATGAATAGATGTATTATAAGTATATTTCTTAAAACAAAGCAGTCTGTTCGTAAGTGTGTTTAAATATACACCAACAAGAACCTATTTACATACATAGATACACACGCAAATGTACATAAATACACTTATATATCCGTAAACAAACGAAGTGCTTCGGTCTCATTCACCCCGATTTCGCCACACATTATGATTTTCTAATTTCCGGTGATTCCACACATCAGATGATACACTGACACTCACACATTAACCTTGTAACCAAACGTCACTTGCGGGCATGAAGCGGCAGAATCGAGAGTTCCAGAAATGCCTAAAGGCTGACCAATCAAACAGCGCTGAGAAACAGAAGGAAAGCGTCGATGCATGCGAAGTCGAATGGGTGATGGAAATCCACGCTGGAAATGTCTTCGCCTTATTTATCGGTTCATTGGACAAAGTCAAGTGGAAAGTAATAGGGCGGCAAAAAATGGCTTTTCACGCCAAAACTGCTTAAAGCAAAATAGAGTGTCGAAGTGAGAAAGGGGCTGTATCTATTTACAGATATTAGTTTGTTTTATATATGTATGCTTAACAATGATTATCTGGAGCTGGGCGCTACATCTTGTATCTGAAGGTTTACATGATGTTATTGTTTGCGTGAAATGAATGAATCTGAATTAGCGTGTATGTTTATTTTGATCGGAAAATATGTTTGCATGTATTTTCATTTAAACACAATTGTTAAGATGTCATTTGTACGGGTCAGAATTATGCAAGTAAAAGTCATAGAAAATATGATCACGACTGTTCAATCTGAGAAAGATTTACTGATAAATTTTCTCAATACATTCGAAAACTGTTTGGTTTAATTTTGGTTTGGTTTTATGGCATATCAACAGTTGTTGGTCATTTAATGCCAAATCCTTTTTATACATATATAAAATATTTGATTTCTAAACACATTTTGTTGATAAGGTTTTTAAACAAGCCTGCACTCATTTTTGGGCACATAGTTAAATGGTTTCACTTATTTACAAACAATTCATTTAAGCATTAGTACACAGTTTTTTTATTAGACACAATCATTTGTTTAGATACAGTTTTTGTTTTCTCACAGTTAAACGTAAAAACAGTTTTATTTCAACTATTTCAAACAATTCAGTACAGGTTTTGTTTACACACAGTTAGATGTAAAAACAGGTTCTTCAGCCTTGGTGAGGCAACTAGTCAAGGAGAAGGAAAACTCTGAATTCAAACCTGTTAAACTTCGCTTAAAAATTGACCTTGTGTCATATCCTGCCCGAGCGGAGGGGTTGATAAATATGTAAAAACAGTTCTATTTCAAACAATTCATTTTAGTGTAAGTTCACTGTTTAAATGTCAATCAAATCTATTTGACTATTTGACTATTTGACTTTCAGGTGCTACCGTTCCGGGCAAGAGTGGACCTGGGAGCGATGGCAATGAAGGGGTACTTCACATCCCCCAAAGCTCCAACATTACTGAAGTCTTACAATCAGATTGGTTAGTGTCATATCCAGGACATTTCTTGGGGGGGGGTCTTATCCCTCTGCAGAGATGCAATCGGTGTATCCTGCAGTCCCAGCCGACTGGGAGATTAGGAACTATGCGTTGTTTTTGAAACATATGAAAAATATATTCCAATAATTAATATTTCGAATAACTTCACTTATAATCTTCCTCGATTCTTTTTTTAAAATCTAAGATCTCTATTCTTCAGCAGTTATTAAATTACTTCTTCATCCGTCTGGCTAGACGATGAATCTACGAAGGGATCTCGATACAGGTTTGGTCAAAGTTATATGGAAGACTATCAGATACCGACGCAGCAAGTCTCCCCTCTTCACAAAAACCTAATTTGTCCAAGAAGGGTAAGCTGCATTAAACCTTGGCATAAGTGTCGCAGCAAAAGAAAACGGAACAAGGTTGAACTGTCTTGGTCAGGGGTTTTAATTCAGGGTCTTATTCACTCTTAGACTGGTTGCGTTTGAATATGCAAGAGAGCTTAGTTAATCTTACTCTTTGCCCATTGCTAGGGGCCGGGTGTGAAATGAAACACGAGCAATCTGGTCCAAAATTTGAATCGCAGAATCTATTTACTTCGACTATAATTACTATGTCATTGGCATCGATCAGAATAAATAATAAGTCTCTGACAATACGAAAAGTTGTTCTCTTCAAGAAGGCAAAGCCTGGATCAA
Source organism: Sepioteuthis lessoniana (assembly GCA_963585895.1). Classification (NCBI taxonomy): domain Eukaryota; kingdom Metazoa; phylum Mollusca; class Cephalopoda; order Myopsida; family Loliginidae; genus Sepioteuthis; species Sepioteuthis lessoniana. The sequence goes on along the minus strand of OY757909.1, from coordinate 63,266,185 downwards.
CTCAACTGATACCTTTTAGGTTTTGCAATGGAGTCTTTGAAACAGAAGCTTATTCATAATGTATGATTCTTATTGCTACATAGCTGTCACAGAATGGCAATCTGAAAGTTACGATAAAAAGCAATTGAAAGTAAAGTCAGTTCTTCTTATGGGAACATTTCGTCTAGTTCCATTCGTTTCATTCATGATCTAAGAGATGGGTATAGACTATGTTTAATGATTGACAGTTTCGAACTACATGACAACCCGTCTAGCGTTATTTTTTCCTGATAGCATTCAAATATACATTTTTACATTACATATGTTCATATCTACTTTTTTGTGTAGTAATTCCTATTGGCGTACGAATCACACTGGTCAACAACAAAATTGTTGTCTGCGTTTTTTAGCGGATTTAGGACGAATACGCTGAATCAAAAAATCCCATTGGTTTTGCTCAATCAGGTCAGGTTTTTGAGCTATGGCCACGTGTCGTTTTTTTTACGTTTTTGATCACATGTACGTATGTGTGGAGCATTTTATAAGTAGTTGGTGGGGGTAAAAGGCCATGTCGAATAATTGTTTTGATTGGAAATGAGTATTTTAAAGATAAAAAGTATTCAGGTCCGATAGTTCTGGGTGATTATGTCGAAAAGGGATCAGTTTGAAGTCATAAAACCATGTTTTCTGTGCGTGTAGTAGGGACCGTGCTCAGCATTACACGAAGAAGGATTGGCCTTTGCTGGAGGAATTGGCGCCTTACAAAGAAAGGAACGTCATCAACGACTCTCTGGTGGACAGAGACAGAATACTGTTTCCACCGCTCCATATCAAGCTTGGCTTAATCAAGCAGTTCACCAAGGCTCTGGACAAGGATGGTGACTTCTTCACTTACTTGTGCCATGCTTATCTAGGATTGACCATGGAGAAGTTGAAAGCTGGCATCTTTGACAGTCCTCAGATCCGGCAGCTCATCAGATATCCAGAGTACGAAAACTCAATGAACGAAGTGGAACTGGAAGCGTGGAAGGCATTTGTTCTGGCACTGAAGAACTTTCTTGGCAACAATAAGGCCAGAAACTACGCAGAACTTATTACCAACTTGCTGACTGCTTTCAAAATCCTGGGATGTAACATGCGCATCAAGATGCACTACCTATTTTCACATGTGGATCGGTTTCCCGAGAACCTGGGTTCAATGAGTGACGAGCAGGTGGAGAGGTTCCATCAGGACCTGAAAGAGATGGAAACCATGTATCAAGGTCGCTGAGACGCAGTCATGGTGGCTAACTACTGTTGGAATCTGAAGAGAGACCTCCCTGCCGCTGAGTGTTCCAGGAGTTCGAAGAAATGGAAGTTCAAGCGCTGAAATTTGAACAATGGTGAAGTAGCATGCAATTTACGTGTACTTACCTTTATCTATGCCCACCATTCAGTATACAGTAATCGATGTTACTATCAGATAATCAATATATGTTATTATCAAACCATTTTGTTCTCTTAAAAACATATTTAGGATGATATGTGTTGACAAAAATCATCTGATAATGCCACAAAAATGTAATCGATTTTGTCAAAAGATCTAAATTTTTTTCCAAATCAACCTCGCAAAAAAAATGACCTGATGGAGAGAAACGGATGCCATTTCCTGATTCAGCAGAACAAAAATACCCTAAATCAGTTGAAATTTCGACAACATTCAAAAAGTAAGACATTGTTGCCCAGTGTAATCTTTAAACAGATTTATCTGAGCCATAGATTGGATCCTAACAGGTACTACCACTACAGTAAGAGTAGACCTGAAATTAATGGCAATGAAATGATACTCAATATTCCTCTGATTACCAGAATTGGAGCATTCTTGCTTGCTAACCCATACTCTACGCTGAGGGATACATTTGTCTGATCATTGTCGAGAATGTATTCTTTAGATTTTCTTGGAATATCATTGATCTATAACGAGGAGCTTTCCACTGTCAGGATTCTCTTATCACTTAGTCCAAAGTAGATACAGCCATCGTCAATATTATTTTTGTTAAAATGACCAAAATCGTTAATTCTGACCATCCATAGCAAAGGGAACAACTCAAACACTAACTTCAGTACAATTTTTAAACATTGCTGCCTTTCCTCGGCTGATTTTCTCTCTGATTTTTATTTCTTTACCATATCTAGTGTTATCATCAGCAATTATCATTAATATTATTATTATTTACTCTTGGAGAGATTTTCCTATCGGCGTTAGCTGATTGACTTTCACGGGAGTTTGGGATACAGCAAGTCTCCGCAAGTCTCCAAGACTCTTCTCAGTATTCTGGCCGTTCTTAATAATGTAGTATTTTGGATGGTCTCCACTCGTTCTCTTATTTCCGAGTCCCCCAGTGCCTTTAGTGACTGTACCAAAAGCACCAATCACAAATAGTATAATTGCCACTTTCATGTTCCACATCCTTCTTTTCATTTTCTTTCAATTTTGTTCTATCGTCAGCCAGGGCAGCAAAGTCCACAATTTTGTCAGTTCTTTTTTTTTTCTTTTGTTCATAATTATAATATCTGGTCGTCCGGCCGAGATTTGATTATCCGTTTGTATGTCAAAATCCTGTTGGAGTTTATGTATCTCATTCTCCAAGACAAATACTGGGTTGTGCATATACCATTTGTTCGTATAGTCAAATCTAAATTTCTTGGACAACTTTCTGCCCACTCAGTCGTGTCTTATACTCCTTCTGTGCTAATTTGCTACATTCACTTATAATGTGATTGATCGTTTCGTCTCTATTACCACATAACCTAAACTGGCTATTTTGTTGCGTCTTATCTATTCTCGCTTTGATATTATTATTATTATTATTATTATTATTATTATTATTAATATTCCTTGAGAGTTTTTCACACGAGCGTTAGCTGATGGTCTTTTACTGGAGTCGGAGTGATAGCAAGTCCCCTTAAGTCTCCTGGACTCTTCTGAATATTCTGGCCAACTTCAAAAATGTTATTTGGATGGTCTTGGAACGTCCTCCGTTTTGTAAGTCTTCCAATCACTTCGGTGATTGTACCGAATGCACCAATTGCAATTGGTATCACCGTTACTTTCATGTTCCATCTTTTTTTTTTGTTCTCTGGCAAGTTCTTGGAATTTATCTCGCTTTTCGCTTTCTTTCAATTATAATCTGTGGTGTGCCATGACGCCAAAACCTCTACTCAGCAGGTTGACTATCACTTGGACTGGTCGTCTGGTCGTGATTTGGTAATCTGTCTGTATCTCAAAATCCCAGAGAAATTTGTGCGTCTCGTTCTTCTGGATGGATTCTTGGTCGTGCATTTACCATTTGTTCATATGGTCAAATCTAAGCTTCTTGCGCAATTTCCCGTGAATGAACTTCCCCATTCAGTCATGTTTAGTCTTATACTCTTTTGCTGTATTCATTTATTATGTGATTGATCATTTAATTTATTATCATTTTACTCATTCGAGAGTTTTCCCCACAACCGTTAGCTGATGGTTTTTCACATGAGAAAGTATCCTTAAGTTTCCAGGACTCTTTTCAGTATTCTGGCCGATACTAGAAATGCTGTAGTCTGAATGGTCTCCACTTGTGCTCTGATCTTTAACATTTGCAGTCTCTTTACTAATCATTTGGGGATCATTTTCAGGGCACTAATTACAATTAGCATCACCATCATCCTCATGTTCTATAGTTTCTTCAGCTCTCTAGCAAGGTCCAGATATTCATACCCCTTTTCGCTTTCTTTTAATTTTACTCTGGGGTTAGCAAGTATGACTATTCAGCAGGTTGTCTTTTTAAAAAAAAAATTTTAATTGATCATCACTTGGTCTGGTCGTCTTGCAGAGATTAAGTGATTCCTTTCTATCTCAAAATCTCAGATAAGTTTGTGCGTCTTATTCTGCAGGGGAAATTCCCACTTGTGCATATACCACTTGCTCGTATGGTCAAATTTAAATTTCTTGCACAATTCCCAGTTGATCACCTTTCCCACCAAATCAAGCCAAGCCTTATACTTTTTGCGCACTTTCCTGAATTCACTAATAATATGATTGATCGTTTTGTCTCTATCACCTCAAAGTTTACACTTGATATTTTGTTGTGTCTTATCTATTTTTGCTAATAACGTTGTTTTGTGCTACTTTTAGAAGATATTCCCTTTCTCTCTTAAAGTTTCTCTTTCTTAGTTATGTCCAAGTTTTCTCGTGTGAAATTTCGCTTATTTGTCGCTTGAAATATCTATGCAATTGCTTTTCTTCCCATTTCTGTTTTCTAGTTATTGTTTTTCTGTTGATCCTTGTATTGTTTATATTCTTTCTGGTTGCTCTGTTTAAACTTTCTTTATTCTTTTTTATTCTGTCTTCGACTCATCCGATCGATTTCTCGACGCTATCTTTAAGTCCTCTTCCTCTTTGTTTTCTTGACATATACAATCTATGTCATGTAAGGCCTTATGCATCGTCATGAGTTTCTTTCTCTCTGGTCCATTTGTTGAGGTTCTTCCTTTGTCCAATTTAAGAATAGTCCTGAGTATCTTACAAGCTGGATAGCTCAGGTTTTTATCCCTTTGATGAAGTTAATCCAATATAATTCGGTTTCGAGTCATTTTTCTCGTTCTCCTGAGGAACTCTTTTTAATTTTTCTTTAGTCTCTGCTTATTTGATAGTGTCCGGTTCCATTATTACCAAGTACTTGTAATTTTCTTTTTTTCGAGCAATCTGATTTTTCTTGATTAGATTATTCTAATCCTTCTGTTATTTGTCGTTTTTCACTTCTCATTATTAGCATGACACATTTTCTGTCAAATTCTATCCCTATGTCGTCATTGTATATTCTCACTGCTTGTATAAAGATTTCCAATTCTTTTTCATTTTTCGCAAACTGTTTAATGTCGTCTATGAGCATTTTCAAAGTATGTTGTTGAGTGGCATCATTGTTATTTCAAATAGCAATGGTGATAGTGCATATCCCACTGCCTTTTTACCTCAGTTAACCTTTTACCTCCTTATTTTTCATCTCTTGTTTTTCATCGTTTCTTTGATAAACTTCATGATTTCACCCGATATGTTGTACATTTGAAACAGTCTATCATTCAGCTTTTGCGGAACCATACCGTATGCTTTTTTGTAATAAATCCACGCCATAGTTAAATTTCTGTGTCACGTTTTGCACCTTGAGGATGTGTTGAGCGATGTAGAGTAGATCTCCTGTTCCACTTGTTCTCTTGTGGCACCTTTTCTATTCTTCGGGTAACAGTCCATGGCTTATTACCGAATAGGAAATCTCCTCTGTAATTTGTGCCGATAATATTTTCATTAAATAAATTTTCTAGTTGTTTCGAGCATTTCTGTTTTGAGGGTCTTTTTGGATCAGGGTGGCCTTTTCTTTGGACATCCATTCCGGTTTGAGTTTCTTCAAGGCATCTATTCCTACGATAGCCGGTCTGTCGTGAGTGAAAGTGAATTTTTTAACCAGTATCTATGTATGCCATCATGACCCTAGTGTTTTCCAGTTTGGTACTATTTTAAAATATTGCTTCTAGTGAATCGACGTGTATTTTCTTCGCCTTTGGTCCTTTTTTGAGTCATTGTAGGTCTTTTTCCAAGTTAATTATCCATTCAGCTTTTTTGCTATGATATCTCCGTTCCCATATTTATTTTTGAAAATAGTATTGCCTTCCTTGCTCACGTTTGTTTGTATGCCTTCGTGCATTCTCCCCCTACTTACTAATAGAATTTATTTTTCCTTATTTTAGAAAGTAATTTTTTTTATATTGTTTGATTTTTTCTCGGTATCTTTTTAGTCTTTCTTATTTCATAAGTACCTTCTGATTTATCTCCTCGATGTGTATCGTTGGTTTTGGTTGTGTTACTTTTCTCTTCTCGTCCCAACATATTTTAGTGTTTTCCGTCTGTCTTACTACCATTATTATTAATGATAATAAAATATTATTATTATTCATTGTCCTTTTTTATGATTCCGTGGATGTCTTCTCTTTTTGATATCTTCCCATATCAACCTTAGAAAAAGACAAAAGCGAAAACAAAAAAGAATCTTTTCTCAGAGCATATACACTATTAATACAATATCTGTAAATAAATCAAATTCAATTAAGTAATTCATCAGAATTTTCCTAAAAATGCCCTCTTAAATTCTTTTTCTTGCCATTATTTCTAAAATCATCCAATTTAATCAAGAGATCTTTTACACTTTGGTCTTTTGATCTGATTAGGCAATTCGTTCCAAAAATATATTAGTATTTTAGAAAAAAATCGAATTGGTTAATTGACTAACCTTTTGAAATCGGTCTTGACAGTAAATTTCCAGTTCAAGTAAAATAGTAAAAATATGTCTTCCATAATTAGAACTTCCATGAATTATTTGAAAGTTTCAATTCGATCACCTCTCAGTCTTCTTTTTTAGTAATTTCTCTAAATTCTCCCTATAATTGTAATCTTTTACGTTTTTCATTAGTTTTATCATTCCCTTTTTGTACGCCCTCTAATCTTAATATTACACTCAAATTTCCATTCACCCTGTCGGCTGAGGCTGTAGAATATGCCGACCGCACATCTGCAAAGGGTTAAGACCCCCACCCCAATGAGGCCACCTGTTGACCGTGGGTGGCGACCTGTAAGGCGCTCGGACGGAACCCTGGTGGTTGAGCAGTCATTGATCCAGTGACAGAGTGGTCAATGGCTTGCAACGCATCCCTTTGGCCCTAACTTGGTCTGACGGGCGGTCAGATTGGGCCCCATCCGATCAATCGGCTGGTCCCAACATGCCCTAGCACATATGATTGTTGTTTTTTTTTATTTTCCCGATTGTATCATACAATCTGCCCTTGTGCAGAACTATTCTCAACCCTTTATTCCATACGTGCTCGAAGCCAGGGGCCGAGGGTCAATTGTGCTGAGGTAGGACTTATGGCCGCTGTGAGATTGTTATTTTTTAAAAGCATAATTTGGTAGAGGCTCAGAATCATACTCTTTACATGACTATACTGGTATTGTATCCCCGTTTCAAGTTGGACTCCATGGTGGGTGGTGGAGCATAGGAACAGCGAATAACAATTACTAATCATGGCTTTTTCTTCATCAAAAAAACTGAAACGTACCCGAACGGAAACTGAATCGGACTACGAAGGTGTGGCAAGTTTCCCCAGATTGACAATAATTGAATCCAAGGAACCGCCAATAACAAACCTATCGCCATTGTCCGTCCTATTGGGGACCTAATTTGCCCCCTCTCGGGATCACCTGGGGGTATTTTCCTGTGTGAATATCCGTAGCGTGTATTTAGGGTATCTCCTCACGGAGATCGCAATTAGGGGTGCTATCCCGTCTTGCCCCGATTGCCGTCTTCCTGGCTGCCAAACAGTCTCTCCAGTTCGTCACCAAATCTTTTCTTTGGTTGTCACCCGTTCTTTCTCGGTCGTCACTGGTTACTCCAGACTTACATCTATATCATACATCTTAGTTGATGCATCGAGATGGGTCGTCAGTGATGTTTCCTTTGGGTTCATGGGGGTGGGTTCGGGTCTTGCAACATCAGACCCCTTCACCCAAATGACCCAGTTGGCATTGATCTTATTCCCCCGTCCTCGTAAAAAACTAAAAAAATCAAACTTTGCTCGTTGAAGTAGATAAAAGGAAAAATGCCGATTTCCAACTGAAAATGACTAAATTTCATACTATAAATGTAAAAACTTACGCTCAAAAATCTTTGACTATGAATAAAGAGGTTGTAAGAAGTAAGGAATTGTCATTATGCACAATTGAAGAAATAAAAAAAAGAAATGAAGAAACAAGGTGTAACAGAAGTAAAGAGTAATACAATCAAAAATAGGGTAAACTCATTGAAACTAACACCTACATAATGACATTTGACCAACCCAAAATACCGGAGAAGATGAAAGTAGGCTACACAATGGAGAGAGTTGAGCAATTCATACCCAATCCATTGCGTTGCTACAATTGTCAAAAATACGGCCATCACGAGGATAATTGTAGAGGTCGACAAGTATGTAGCAAATGTGCTCAACAAGATCCTGACCATCACATTGATAATTGTAACAATCCGTATAGGTGTGCAAATTACGGAGGCGATTATCCCGTCTGCAAGATCTTGTGTGAGTTGGAAACTGGAAAAGGAAATATTGGGATTTAAACACAGGAATAACATTCCATACAGCAAAGCACGGAAAATGATAGTAGGATCTAAGACCCCAACCTACTCTCAAACCGTCCAGCGCAATAAAACGCAATATAACTACGAGAGGATAATAAAAAAATTGATTCAGCTGGAGCCGAGCAACTGGGAAGGTTTTATGTGTGAAATAAGAACATCCCTTAATACCAATAAAATTTCAGAGACACTAACTACAAAGGCAGATCTTGTAGCAAATCAACTGAAGACACCTGCACAAACTCACACCTCCACGATTAAGAGCGATCAAGAAAAGAGCATGGAGCTATCACTAACCACACAACCAATTAAATGTGTAACGGAGAAAATCTCCTTCCAAAACAAGACCAAAAGATAGGAGATCCCCAATAAGACCACCCACTTCTACAGATACAAGAAACTACAAAAAGACAAGACAAAAATTACTCCAAAACGAAAACTGTTGAAAGTGAAAATGTTGACTCGAGTAGCAAATTTAAAATTTTAGAAAAGATGGAAGTAGAAAACAGCCAAGTACATAAACATAAAGCCCATAAAAATAAACGATCAAACAGTCCAGATATTAGGCCTAACAATGAACCACAAAATAATCCAGTGGAACTGCCTCGGAATCAAAGCCAATAGGAGCGAACTGCTCTTATTGATGACTCAACAACAACCTGCCATTGTCTGCCTTCAAGAAACATTTCTTAAAACTGACGATGATATCACAATAAAAAAACACCAAAGTTACAATTTCATCAACAATACCGGTCATAGAGCGTCGGGTGGTGTCTCAATCCTTATTAGGAACGACATACCTCAAAGCAAAATCCACCTCAAAACTCAACTCAGTGCAATAACTGTCAAAGTTACTTTACACAGAACAATTAATATCTACTCCATATATATTCCGCCTCACGATGTCATAAATGAAAGTGAAATGAACAACATATTAGAGCAACTACCCACACCTTTTATTCTACTTGGCGATTTTAACAGCCATAACACCATGTGGGGCTGTAGAAGCACAAACCACAAAGGCCAAACTCTTGAAAATATTATTAACAATAATATGGAGGTGCCCGTGGTGTAATGGTTATCGTCGAAGGATATGGACACGGTGACACGAGTTCAAATCCTGGACCTGACTGATTGCATTTCACATAGCTCTAATACCCTTGGGAAAAGTATGAATCCAAATATTCTCCCTCCAGCTATGGGTAAATAGTAGGGCAGACTTGGTGAGGCAACTAGTCTAGGAGAAGGAAAACTCTGAATTCAAACGTGTTAAACTCCGCTTAAAAATTGACCTTGTGTCATATCCTTCCCAAGCGGAGGGGTTGGTAAATATGATTAACAATAATAATCTCTGCCTATTCAACAAAAAATCCCCAACACACCTGGATCCATCATCTGCTACCTACTCAGCCATTGATTTAATCCTCTGTGACACTTCACTTTTCCTTGATTTCACCTGGACGGTGTATGACGACACATGCGGGAGCGACCATTTCCCAATTGTACTCGAGAGTTTGCACCCTCAAGACGACGACCTTCCCCGATGGAAGTTAAATAAAGCTAACTGGGAAGAATTTCGCTCTCAATGTCAGAAACACCTAATAGTACACAATACCAAAACCATTCTCGAATTCTCCGAAAAACTCATAAATATAGCTAAAACATGCATTCCACACAACTCATAAACGAGACAGACCTTGGTTCAGCAAAGAAGGTAAATTGGCTATTCGCCTGCGACGAGCAGCTTTGCAGAAATTCAACACTAAACCCCAGCCTCCAATTTAATCTTTTTAAAATTCCACCCAGCTAATGCCCGTAAAATCATCAGAGAAGCCAAGAAAAATTCCTGGCAAAATTACGTGAGCAAGCTAAATACCACTTCTAACATCAAAACGGTTTGGCTCATGATTCGAAAAATAGCCGGTAAAAAACAATCAACTCCATTAAAACACCTCTCCGTAACAAACCACAAAATAACAGGTAAAAAGGCCATTACAGATCTTCTTGCAGAAAAATTTTCTAAAATCTCCTCCAGCCAATTCCACACAGAATTCTATAAAATCAAACCCACCCTCGAAAAGAAAAAAATAAAGTTCTCTTCAAATAACTCCGAAGAATACAATAAGCCATTTACCCTAACTGAATTAGTGGACTCCATAAAAAAATCCAACCACTCAGCTGTCGATCCTGATGAAGTACACAAAGATTTTCTCAAGCAGCTACCAGATGAATCAGTGAAATGCCTACTAAAGCTGTATAATAATATTTGGGTGAACGGCACTTTCCCAGAAACATGGAGACAATCAATAATTGTCCCTATCCCCAAATTAGGCAAAGATACATCGAATCCGAAGAATTAACGACCCATCGCATTAACTAGCTGCCTTTGTAAGACGATGGAGTGGATGATAAACAGTAGACTGACGTGGTATCTCTAGACAAATGGTCTAATAAGAAATAAGCAAATGGGATTTCGGAAAAAGGAGAGGAACCATAGATCATTTGATGCGACAAGAAACCTTCATCAGAGAAGCCTTCATAAGAAAACAACATCTGACGGTGGTATTTTTTGACTTAGAGAAGGTTTATGACACTACGTGGAAGTATGGTATTATGCGGGACCTATATGATCTAGGCGTAAGAGGAAGACTGCCGATGTTCATAAAAAAACTTTCTCTTCTAAAGAACATTTAGGGTACGCGTGGGATCCACCTTTTCAATCTCACAACATCAAGAGGAGGGTGTTCCGCAAGGCAGCATCCTCTCCGTTACTCTCTTCTCCATCAAAATCAATAATTTTGAAAAATGTCTAACCCCCTCAATCGACTGTGCTCTCTACGTCGACGACTTCGTCATATGCTATCTGGCCACTCATATGAACATAATAGAGCGACAACTCCAAATAAACTTAAACAAAGTAAATATATGGGCAAGAGAAAATGGATTTAAATTCTCCAAGTCTAAAACGAAATGTGTGCATTTTTGCTCTCTAAGGAAAATGCACAATGACCCTGTCCTAAAAATTGATGAATTCGAAATACCAGTCGTTAACGAACGCAAATTCCTCACCGTAATATTCGATAAAAAAACTTTCATTCATCCCACACATAAAATACCTAAAAAAACAAATCAACCCGTGCCCAACAACATTTGCGAGTCGTTGCCCACACAGAGTGGGAAACTGACCGTCAAACTCTAATAAAGTTATATAGAACTCTTCTCCGCTCTCAACTTGACTATGGCATTTTCGTATATAGATCTGCCAGGAAATCTTATCTGAAACAACTTGACCCTATTCACCAAGAAAGCTTAAGACTGGTATTTGGAGCATTTAGAACTTCTCCAATTGACAGCCTATACCCGAAGCTCACGAAGCACCTCTACAGATCAGAAGTGAAAAATTAGCCCTTCAGTATTATACCAAACTTAAATCTCCATCTAAACCAGCATATAACTGCACTTTTGATCCAAAATACAAACAATATTTCGACCAAAAAGAAAAATCAATTAGACCATTTGGCCTCCGTATGGAGCCTATTCTCAAAGAATCCACCATTCCTCTACACAATATCCATAAAAGCATCTTGCCACAAATACCACCTTGGATCATTAAAAATCCATTTGTTAACCTCCAAATGAATCAACTCCATAAAACAAAGGCACATCCCTTCACCTGTCAAGAAAAACATCAAAATATCCTCCAACAGCATCCCGACTACCTATGTATCTATATAGATGGATCCAAAGACAATAATAAAACAGCAGTCTTAAACAAAATAATAAAAAAGAAAGCTCTTCCAATGGAAAGTTCTGTTTTCACACCTGAGGCCTGTGCAATAGACTTGGCTCTCGACATCATCTCGAAAGAAAAACACAAAAAATTCATCATATTCTCAGACTCACTCTCTGTCCTATCATCATTAAACAATAAAAACTAGAGCACCCACTTATTATCAAACTACCTTGGAGACTACACTGAACATCAAACAAAGAAATCGTTTTTTGCTGGGTGAGAGGAAATCATAGAGCACACGCGGCAGCAAAATCGGCTTTAGACTTAACCTCCGACAAGTACAACATCCCATACACTGATTTGAAACCCAAAATAAATAATTTCTTCCATAAAAAATGGCAACAACGCTGGAATAGAAATACCAATAATAAACTATTCCTGGTTAAACCCTTTTTGGGAGAATGGCGCCCAGCTTTCCGAAAATCGCGAAAAGATCAAGTAACTATTACGCGATTGCGTATTGGTCACAGCAGACTTACCCACTCTTTTATACTCAAACAAGAACAGCAACCACAGTTCTCGACATGCCAAACGCCCTGTACAATCAAACACGTGTAAAGTTTTTAATGACACCAGAAAACACTATTTCCACGCAAATACCATGAAGGACTTATTTGAGAACGTCCACATGGACAATGTTTTGTCGTTCTTGAATGAGACCGGGTTGTACCAGAAAATACAGATTTCGTTACAATCCTGAAAACACAACAAACTAATCAACTGAAAGCAGATTATTACTGAATAGAAATATCATTATGTGTGTTAGTAGAAAGAGTAGTGAGAAATAATTATAAAAAATAAAAAAATCCATCATCACTAAATAAACTAATGTCATACAGAAATACTTGAAAATATTTACTCGTATGCGAGTAAATGAATCGTTTTGGTTTTAGTATGGTATCATTAAATTATGTGTTTACAAACCGTACATTTGTGCAAAGAGGCTTTGGCGTTGAGTAGCCTGTGGAGGTTGATATGCCATTAAACCAACCAATCAGCCAACCAACCAATTTCCATGTTTCGAAGCTGCAGCCTAGGCATGTGTTCAGTATTCCCTCTGAGGTCTTATTAGGGTTTTATATATTTTCAAAACAAAATTTGCTGACCTTGAAGTAAAATTTCTTTCCATCCAGCCAATCATTCCATTTGCTCTTGACTTAATACTCAAAACATGACTCTCAGCTGTAAATGTACAATCAAAGCCAAACCCAGAATCGCATTCATTATTCATCTTTTTGATTTTTTTGTTGCTAAATTTATATTCTTTTTTAATGTTTCTGAATCTAATATGTAGTTTTTACATTTTTCTATTATCAATTTTGATTTCTAAATATCTTCCCAATATGACCATTTATTTTGAGCATTTTCTGCTTTTTCATTTCATAATGTTCAAATTCTTTATTTGACATCACAAGTTCATTTCATATTAAGTAAAACATTCTGAATATTAAAACCAACAAATGTCCAAGTACTGCCCCCTGAGCAACACCAGAGGATCTATTCTGTGTTCCAGAATAATCTGATCAACTTTTACTTTCAGTATTAACTGCTTTTTTCTTTTTTGAGACATACCTGGGTTTTTCATATACTCTAATAAACGATAATGACATACTGTATCAAATCCCTTGCTAAAATCCAAATATATAATTTCCGCATTTTTCTCTTCAACCAAATGTACCTATATAAGATAGATATTTTCCTAAATATTTGATAATGTTGGCTTACTATTGACGAGACAGTGTTGATTAGAATTCATATCTTCCTCTATAGAATTTAAAATGCGATTTCTAATCAAATATTTAAAAATATTTACTCAAAATACGTGTTAGAGAAACTAGTTTGCAATTACTTTTTAAATGTATCGAAGCTTTTTTTTATGTAGCGGTATTACAACGGCTGTTTTCCAAATATATTAGATTATTTCTAATTCTTTACATTTCTTACATAATTTACATTTGATAAAACTTCAAGTTGATAATAATACTTTAATATTTTAGTGTATCCTTCATTAGGTACCATGATAGCATCTAGGGCGCCTCTGGTGGTGTAATGATTAGCAAGCTAGATTAGTAATCCTACACGACTGAGTTCGAGTCTCATTGGTGCCCCTTTAATATGCACCTGTGCCACATCTAAGCAAAAAGCTTAGTAAATTACCCCATAACATCTAACTTGGATAATAATAGTTTTATGTGATTACTTCTTATTTTTAGTTTATCCATCATGTTTTTTTGTTTCCGCTTCGTTACAACTTCGGGTAGTGGACAAAATTCTAACAAAGAATGAATTGATTGAAAAATGTGGCTGTTTCAACTGATGTGTCCGTCAATTAAACCAATAATTTTTTTACTGTTCAAACATTTTTTTTTAATTTTAGCTTTTTATTTTACAAAATTGAACTCTGTTTCACAATCGTATTCAATATTTTTAATAATTTCATTTTTTGTTTCGATTTTTCAATTGATTTCAATTTTTCATATTCATTTTGCTTACTGATTGTATTTTGATATTTTTCTATATTTGGTATGATTAAAATTCTTTCCAAGCCTTATGTCTTTCATTTTTTTAGTTTACCAGATAGCAGATTACCATCCAAAGGTTTATTTACTGTCTCTAGGTAATTTTTCTATTGTCTATAGAATATTCTGTCAAAATCGCTGCGGAGGGTTAAGACCCAGCCAACAAGTGTCAAATAGTTCACACTAAACAATCCGATGGTAATTTGGTTGGTTGGTTGGGTTTTATGGCATATAAACCTTTGTAGATTATCTAATGCCAAATCCATTTTCATACAAATAATCAGTTTTATTTCAAACAATTCGGTTTAGCATGAATACACATTTTAATTGTCAAAAACATTTCTATTTAAAGCGATTCAGTTTAATCAAACAATTCTATTTTAAACAATTCAGTTTAATATAAGTATAGTTTTTGTCCACATACAGTTAAATGTCAAAACAGTTCTATTTCAAGTAATTCAGTTGAGCATAAGTTCGCAGTTTAGTTCTATTTGACCCATAGAGAGGACCCTATCAAGTGTTTTCACTCAAAGCCAGTGTAGACTTGGGTGCGATGGCAATGATGGGGTGATCCGCATTTCCCAAAGCTACAGTTTCACTGGAACCTCACTATCAGATTGTTTAGTGTCATATCCAGGACACTCGTTGGGGGGGGGGGGGTCTTACCTCTCTGCAGAGGCGCAGACGGTGTATTCTACAGCCCCAGCCGACTGAGCAAACAACTTATGGTAAGATTCTCGTAAAGCTGTAAATTTGGGGAATACGGAGTACCCCTTTATATTCATTGCTCCTTGGTCCACTCTGAGCCGTAGTGGTAGCACGTACTAGGGTCCTATATGTGGGTCAAATAGAATTGTTTGACATTAAAATGAGCGCAAACAAATGATTTATGCTAAATGGAATTGGTAAAAATAAAACTGTTTCGTCATTCAACTATGTGTAAACGAATGACTGGTATTTAATGGAATTGTTAGTGAATCATAGCCATTCTTGGAACAATTTATCTTTGTTAACTTATGCTAAATTGAATTGTTAGAAATCGAACTGTTTGAACATTTAACCGTATGTAAACAAATGACTGATGTTTAATTGAATTGTTAGCAAAACAACAATTCTAGGATAAATCATGAAGCTAATATATATCTATAAACTGGATTTGCTATTATATAACCAACAATAGTTGACATGCCACAAAACCAAACCAAACCAAACCAAGTCCTTGATACATACATACACACACATACACACAGACACGCACACACATACACACAGACACGTACACATATATACGCATATATATATATATAGTTGATAGATAGATAGATAGATATGTGTAGTTTGGCGGCAGTTAGTTTATTTAAGCATGTTTTATTAAATAGTAAAGTCAAATTTTGTCAGTATAGTTTATTTAAGATCCTTTCGATTTTCCTGATAAGTGTCGCGGTTTCAGGTTGGAATTGGTGGATGTATTCACCTAAATTGTCCTGAGCGGTTTCGGACCCTTCATATGGAATCATCAGGCCATCATATATATCATCATCATCATATCGCGCTGGTAGCACGGATATCCCTGACCCTCTCTCGCCACTCCTCCCTATCGTTCATCGCCCTTGGTAAGTCTTCAGGACAACATCCCGTATCCTCGCATAGCTGCTGAATGTATGTTCGTGCTGGTCGTCCTGCTTTTGCACGGCTATGTGTGGGGGTCCATAAGAGTACATCTCTTATGAGTTCGTCCCTGCTTCTCCAGCAGTGTCCTGCATGTCTGGTTCGTCTAACTTCAATAGTTTTCGTGATAGGGGGCAGGTGGCCGTACAGTTGGTGTCTTGTGGGGTGTTGCCGCCAGGACTTGTTTAAGATTGCACGTAGCATTCTTGTGTAATTGCTATCTAGCTTCTTCTCCAGCCATTTTGCTAGCGTCCATGTAGTGCAGCCATGTAGCAGTATCGATGTGACCGCTGCCTGGAAGAAACTGCGTTTCATTTTATAGGTTAGGTCTGATTTCCATATAATCGATAGCCTATTGATAGCTGTCCATGCTTTCGCTAACCTCGTTTTGATGTCCTTTTCGGTTGATTCGACGCTGATATATATATATATATATTAGTGTGTGTATACATGCGTGCGTGGGTAGATTAGACGTTTACATATATATTAAAAGTTATGCATGTCAGACGTTATATATATATATATATATATATATATATATATAGTTACTTAAATTCATCTCAGTGAATATGCCAATAATTTTACAATTTTGTACGGCTGATTATACATACAGATATATTCAAGCAGAATTATGAATGCATATCTACTTTTGATTCACGTGCAAAGCCGTAAACAATATTAATGCACATTTCTCGTGAGATAACAACTTTCACACACACCAAAAAAAGAAACCATTTTCTCTGTCAAAGTTTCTTAAAACTTGTCACATCC
Source organism: Sepioteuthis lessoniana (assembly GCA_963585895.1). Lineage (NCBI taxonomy): Eukaryota > Metazoa > Mollusca > Cephalopoda > Myopsida > Loliginidae > Sepioteuthis > Sepioteuthis lessoniana. Next base: position 63,249,263 of record OY757909.1, on the reverse strand, counting down.
CTTTTTTCCTGAATCGGAAGAGGCGTCACCGTGTCTCTGTTTAGTTCAAATTATGACATTTGCTTAGGATTTGTCGGCATAATTTCTTTAGGGTTATTGATAACAGCGTTCAGGTAACAAACAAGATTGCGCGTTGAGATATCCTAACTCTTCTTTCATATCAATGTATGGTATTGGCTGACTGCTTCAATTACTTGGCACTTTTGCTTACATTCTAATATCCATCATTTTTGCCTTTGTATATACAACCAATTTGGCGTTTGTATCTACTATTGCACATATCTACCACACATACACACACACGCACGTGTGTGCGCACACACACACACACGCGCGCGCGCACACACACATATATATGCGTCTACAAAGTCTTCTCCTCTCTCTCTCTCTCTCTCTCTCTCTCTCTCTCTCTCTAACTCTGCGTGTCTTTATACACACACACACACACATATATATATATATATATATATATATGATAACATTGTGTATTAAGAATTATAAAAATAAGGCAAGTTAATCATCTAAAGAAATATTAATTTGGGTTGGTTTTATGCCATACCAACCATTGTAGGTTATTTAATGCCAAATCCTATTTTACATATATATCAAATATAAGATTTATAAACACATTTTGAAGATACACACAGTTAAATGATCAAACAGTTCTATTTCTAACAATTTAGTTTTGTATGTCATTTGTTTCCACTCAGTTTATATATATATATATATATATATATATATATATATATATATATATATATATATATATAGATAGATAGATAGATAAATAAATAGATAGATAGATAGATAAATCTGATGGTATGCTAATGTACACATCTGAAAAATAAAAGATATTAGAGGATGATTTGATTCATAGCTGAATTATTAGCAATCGTTAAATATATTTTTGCATTAAACCATCATTTGGCCATTTAAATATGTGATATAGTATCTTCTAAATTGTATTTCATGCCCTAATGGTGGCTTACTGTAAAAACTAAAATGTATTGTGTTGGCAAATAATTCATATCTATTTCATTTTTAAAATTTAAAATGAAACAAAAAGTTACGAAAGTTAAAATGAGAAAGTTTTAAAATGTTATGATCACCACGAATGTAAATAGAATGCTAAAAACAGTCATATCTTGTAAAACAGTCGTATCATTTAAAACGTAAAAAAAATCTAATTAAGTATAAGTCAGAAAATACAACATTAGTTTAATAATCTGACAATGGAACGTGTAACGTCGGCAAATACTTCTAATATAAAGAAATCAACCACTGAATACCTTTTTTTCATATTCTTTCAAAGAACCCCGCCCTGCCTCGTATATATATATATATATATATATATATATGGAGTGGATTTCTGGTTGAATTTTTACTTGTAAACACGTATGTGCACTCACACACACATACATGTATGTACGTATATGTGTGTGTAAGTATATATATATATATATATATATATACCTGCAGAGTTAGAAAAAAGTCTACAAAGATTTCGCCTAAACGGATCATCAGGACTGCACTGACTAAAGGAAGCTTGGACACAACTGCATTTTAATGATGAGAAGACTGTTAGAAGGAATAAAATTAGCATAAAAATGAAAAAAAAAAAACCCTGAATAATAATAAATATATAAAAGTACATGCATATATATATATATATATATATATATATATATATATATATATATATATATATATAATAAAATAATGAATAAATAAGGCAAAATTAATTTGTAACTTATCAACCAAGTAGCTAACTTTTCTTATGTCTATAAACATTAAGTATTTCCGTCCTTAAATAATTCATTGGATTTTTATAATAGGAAACTATGACCATTTTCTCCTCCATACATTAATTGCAATATATTGCTGCTTTATATTTATGGCATTTGTTACTATATCACATTTTAATATTGGATCTGAACCTAAATTCTTCTTAATTTCACACACATAGATAAACTAGCTCGATGTCTATATACCTCGTGCGCAAAATGATTTCTATGATTGTAAAATCTTTTTTTATGGGTCCCTGCGAGGAACTTACGTGAACCTTTTTAACATTGCTACTAACCTTACTATCGTTAGATCCACGACTATGTAATTTCACCTTATACACTACTCAAACAGACAACTCCTCTTGAGGGGGTAATTATTTTTGTCTGTACAATTGCGTTTAGGGGACTCAGTACGTAGATTATTCCTAAGTTTTTTTTTTTTAAATGTTACTTTAATTAATTAAGCTTGCCACATCAGACATAGCACTGAAACATAATTTAACCATGTTTCTATTAAATATTTTGAATAAGCTATTCGACGGAGGAAAGTTTTTCTCTAATAGTCTAGAGAATTCCCTTCCTGTCTTATTAACAACAGCCATATTGAATGGTGACGTAAATCTTTAAACGTCCTTGTTCTATTGTTCCTATCACGGAAATCTACTCAATCCTTAGAATTATAAAGAAGTTTTGCCAAATAGCCACTGTTTTTTAGCGCCGTATTCGTGTTTGTTCTGAGTGAAGATATTTATGTTAAACGAATTAGTGGATAATCTAACCATAATACCTTTAGATATATACTTAAAAACCTGTCCGAGATTTGAACCTGCACTAATGTAGCATGGGCATTGGTTGTGTTTCCTAAAAAGGGGCACGGTACTGTTGTACAAATTAAGCGTAACGTCAAAAGAATCCGAAATTTTTTAATTGGTTTGGATGTCCAACTTGAACCCAAACAGATGTAATTGTTTACTAATCGTATCCCTTTTTTTTTTTTTTTGGTTAACAGTCATCTGCAATAATTAATCAATCCATCAACCCGGTAAAGACCATGTTTGCAGGGGTCAGTAACGCTACTGATGATGTATAACAATAAGCACCCTATAAAATCGGATAAGTTAGCGCCATGGGATGAACCCATGGAATTATCAAAGTTACCATTAACACACTTTTTAATCCACAATTCCTCATTATGCTACAGTATCGATTTACGACAATGCTTAATGATATTAACCTTGTCCTCTGATATCATTATATACCCCTTTGCCAGCTTTAATGCCACGTCTACGGCCTTGTCCATTATAGAAGGGTATATATATATATGTATATATATATACTAATTATTCTACTTCTGAACGATTATATTTGAGAATTTAAAACTGCAAAATTATGAATGAAAAACTGAACTGTAATTTTGAAAAAAGTTATGTTTTTAGCCATGTTTTAGGTATCTGAATAGTAAATACTTTGAAAAAATGTACTAGAATTGAATTACCGAATCCTGCCTCCGCCCCCACAAAAGGAATATCCTTCGAAAATCTTATTTAAAGAAACTGAAAAAGCTAATTCATATAAGAGAAGAATTTTCACACGAGAAAGTTAATTTTAAAACATTCGAAAACAGGATGCTTGGTCCCTGGAATTATCGGAAATAAAATCATAATTTGTGCTTGTTAAAATACTTTTGAAAATCACTTTTTAATAGAATAATGCTGACAGCTATGTTGAGAATAGACACATCTTCGTTAGAAGATATTAAATTATTTTCTCCGTCAAGGTTTTTCTAAAAGTCCTTGCATTACTTACCCGGAATCTGAAGAAGCAACATTAAATCTCTGTCTAAAGTATCGGAGAAAGAGAGAAAGAAAGAAAGAAAGAAATAATATGAAAGAAATTAAGCTGAAACAAAGAAAGAAAGTATAAATGGAAATTCCTTGGCAGGAAAGAAAAAAGAAAGAAACAAAGAAACAAATAATGTAAGCAAATCAAAAAATATCGGAAAGAAAATAAAGCGTAGGAAAGAAAGGAAAAATAAATGGAAAATCAACTAAAAAATGAATTGTTAAATAAATAAAATAAATAAATAAATAAATAGATTAAAAAAAAAGAAATAAAGAAATAAAGAAAGAAAGTTTAGGAAAGAAAATAATTTGTAGAATATAACGGAAAAATATTGGAAATTCATGACGGAAAAAGAAAAACAAAAGATTATTAAAAATCAAAGCAAACAAACAAACAAACAAACAAAACAATGAACCTGTTCTAAGACTAGAAGAAAGGAAGAAGTAGGGAAAAAAAATCAAGTGTAAAAGGTATAGAAATATCAAAAGTTGTTGAAATTAGAAAATCAAATGAAAGAAAATTGAATAGCAAGAAAGAAAGAAAGAAAGAAAGAAAGAAAGAAAGAAAGAAAGAAAGAAAGAAAGCTGAGTGTTAGAAAAAAAATAAAAGAAAGAAATCTAAGTGAAAGCATAGAAAAAAGAAATAATGAAATCAGAGAAGGAGAATAAACCAATCCCTTAACCAAGAAAAAAAAGAAAGAAATGGAATCAATCCCTTGCAAAAGAAAGACTGATAAAATAGGAGTTGAAATAAAAGAAAATTTAGTAAAAAGAAACAAGATTTCTGAATGAGAACTTGGATGGTGATATTCAAAGCTTTAATTACTTTTGAAAACACCAATTCATAAGCCATTCATTATTGTATGATGTGGTAGGTTAGAGAAAGTTGAGTGTTGGAGCATAAATCCCTTTTCTTACGTTTTTATGAAAGCAAATGATTGGGATATCGTATTGTTTCGTTTGAGACAACGATTAATCAGCTTGATTGAAATTTTCATATATCATTAGCGCGGAAAATAAAATACAAAACGTAAATGAAACCTAATTAAGAAAATGTGATAGATTGAAAATAAATTGCGTGTATGAAAGTAAATATTTCTCTTTACTTTCTACTAAAGCACACGTTAAGTAGAAAGAAGCGTGGAAAATATATCTATCTATCAGTGTGATGAGATTGCGTCTGATCCTCAGCAGATACCACATTCTCTCCACGGGGCTGATAATGCGTTGGCTGTATCCCCTGTTGAGAGGTCAACACGGTGTCTTTTATATTTCTGCGATACCGAAAGTCACGTGGTACAAGCCTCTAAAGAAGACATTTCTTGAGTGGTTTCCTAAGAAGTATTTTTGACACATGGTCCCACTGAATATTTTAAACAGATAGATTGGACCCATAGATATCCCTATATTGTCACTGTATATCTTCACTAACTGTATAAGTGTTTAAGATTGTTTTTCGTTTTTGATCACCACATCTGGATCCTCGCCATCAGATGTTGCTTAGTGTCGTACACACGACACCATTACTTTTTTAGGTGGGGGAGTCTTATTCGAGGTACCGGCGATAAAGTGAGAATATGCAGAATTTATTGTTCGATAATCCAGAAAACATAACTTATGTTCATAATTTATTAATCACATAATCACTCAAGAGATTAGTTTGCTTTGATTTGATAGCTTTTATAGATTATGTGGCTTATTTTGCGCTAAATAGTATATATATATATATATATATACACACACACACACACACATATATATATATATATATATATATATGTGTGTGTGTGTGTGTGTGTGTGTGTGTGTGTGTGTGCTATTCGGTCAAGTTAAACCGGAGTTGGGAGGAATTCCATCAGGACAAAAAAACATTCAATAGCGAACCTTTAAATTTTCCTGGTAAAGTGCTCAATGTAACTGACATTACAGAGCAATGATTTCTTTAAGAAAAAACAAAACAGGTCACATTAGGATTATAAATTTATTTCCATCCTGTTATGTGTTTTTGATAAAATCAAAAAACACGAAAAAAATTAACAGGACTTCTTCAGATCTTATGGATAAAATAAAATAATATATATATATATATATATATATATATATGGAGGGGGATTTGTAATCTCATAATTTGTTGATAAAGTTATTTTAAAATCAGCTGGAGCTCATTTGTTTGCACACAGTTCAATGGTTTCAGATATATCTGTTTACTGTTTTGACTCGGTAAAATAGTATCAAGCATTGCTGTTTATTGTTTGCACACAACTGAATGATGTAAAGAATTGCTATTAACAAACAGTTAAATAGTTTCATATATTTCCATTAAACACTAATAGTTTTATTTGCCACTGTTCATTTTGTATCACAAAAAATCAAGTAGTATCGAAATATAGAATGCGAGTCAATTGTATTAAGATAATATTTGAGAAGAAAATGAATGCTCAAGATCTTTGTGTTGCACTCGAACGCCTAACTCTGCACCCTGTGGAACATACGTATCTATCTGATCAATTTGATCCACTACAGGCTAAAAAGCATGAATATATAGTCATCCACAGACAGATCTGTTTCGTTCTATCAGAACTCATCAGTGTTGCTAGATAAGCTAGATTCCTGAAGCTGGATTCGAAACCTGATTGACTCAAACGCCAATCAAAGTTTCTACCACTCAGCCACTAGGAAGCCAGGGCCAGCGAAGTAAATTTAAACGGTTATGAATCACAATTCTTATTGTTTACATATATCCGCTTAATACACACACACACACACACACACACACACACACACACACACACACACACACACACATATATATATATATATATATATATATATATATATATATATATACATATATATAGTCATCCACAGACAGACTGTTTCGTCTTATCAGAACTCTTCAGTGTGGCTAGACACGCAGGACGCTAAGTTTCAGACCTTTCAGCCACCAAGCGGACCACGTTGGCTAAGGGAATTTTAAGGTATTTATTTTAGCAACAGCAGCAGCAGCCTTTGTTTACATTTTTGTAATACCCTATCGGCTACTCCAGTGCTCAATTCTTTCGAAATTTCATTGAACAATCTAGATATGATTTGTCTACATATTTTTGTATATCTCCCTTCCAGTTGCCGAATGATTTTATAGTATCCGGCGAGAATTGATTGATGAAACTCCCATAACTAATAGTTACCATATTACTTTCTGACCGATCTTAGGCATTCATCAGTGGTGTGTATATTGCAAAAGGGATATGACCTTTGCATGTTCATTTCTACTTTGTAAGTTTTTATTATCCATACTGGTGTGTTGTTGCATTTTATTCGTTTCTATAAGTAGCAGCAGTAGCTAAAGACATTTAAGTACATTAGTACTGGATTTGAAATTGATTCTATTAAGTTTGGGTTGTTTCATTCTGATATGGAGCGTTTCAAGAATTTGTAATTTTTTTTTTTTTGTTCTACTATTGTTGTATTTTTGGCATGAATAAAACGCTACAACAACACACCAGTATAAATATTAAACACTTTTAAGTAGTTATGTACATGCAAAGGTCGCATCGCTTTTACAATATACATACCCTTGATGATGGCCCAAAATTGGGCAGAAAGTACTAGGGTAATAATTAGTTATGGGAGTTTCATCTACCAATTCCCACTGGATACTATAAAATCAATTCGGCAACTGGAAAGGACATATACCAAAATATGTAGAGAAAACATGTCTATATTGTTTTATGGAAGATATGCTGCACATATACACACACTCCTAAACGCAAACGCACACACACACACACACACAAACACACACACACACACACACAAACATATATATATATATATATATATATATATATGTATATATATATATGTATTAGAACTATGAATTTGTATTGGTATATATATATATATATGTATATATATTAGGACTATACAATTGTATATATATACATATATATACATATATATATATTCATGTATATATATATATATATATGTGTGTGTGTGTGTGTGTGTGTGTGTGCTTCTGTTTTTATGCCTGAATGAAGAAATATTCACTTTCTCTTCTGTAGGCTTATGGCTCTTTACTGGGTAAGACAAATACTTTCTTGATTAATTTCCAATTCATTTATATAGTTAGGCACTTACCTACCAAATCAATTTTGGAAATTTATAAAAAGTTATATTTTGATAATTTCAGGCAGGAAAAAAATCCTCAACTGATTAAATAAACAAATGCGTTGGGTGAAAATTCATTCTTCTATCATAATATTTCATTTTATTTTCAATTTGTGGCAACTTTAAGTTTTCTTTTCCTATTTTAAGAAAATAAATGAAATGAAAAATTTATTTCCGTAATTATTTTTTCTATGTTGTCTTTTGTGTGTAGTATACTGAATGAAATTATTTCCTGTGAATAAAATTATTTTCAGCGCCAATTTCGTATGCCGAAATATAGTCCATAATACCTCGTCAATAATAATAATAATAATAATAATAATAATAATAATAATAATAATAATAATAATAATAATAATAATAAGAAGAAGAAGAAGAAGAAGAAGAAGAAGAAGAAGAAGAAGAAGAAGGACAGCAACAACAACTACAATGATGAAGAAAATATTATTTATGATAATGGTTATTATAATAACGATAATTTTGATAATGATAATTTCGGTGATGGTAATTAGCATAATAGCAATTTAATAAATGAAAATGACAATTATGATAATGCCAACGTGTGAAAATGACAATCATGATAATGTTAATTTTGATAATGTTTATTGTTGAGTTCAAATATAATAATTAATGCACTAATTTTAATAATGATAAATTTGAGTATGAAAATATCGATAACATTTTAATTTCTTTGTCTAATCAACCTTCATGGATTATATAATGACAATCCCATCCTTGTAAAATGAAAGTAGTGATACAATTTGACTAATAGTTGTGGTTATAAAGGCGTTCATAGTTTTCCAAAGGTGATTTATTCAAAAGTGAATGCAGAAGTGCGACGGGAGTTCGAATAGGCTTACTATGATGTCGCAGTTCAACATTTCAACCACTACGTTTTGGGATTACTTTTCATAATTATGATAAAGATAATTATGAAAATGGTAATTACGAAATATGTAATAATGATAAGAGCAAGAGAAAACAGAAAAATCTAGCTATGGAGTAGATTGACAACAAAAAAAGCATACGATATGATCCTTCCAAGCTGAATAGACTATCTCAAAATGAACAAAATATCCGGCGAAGTCATAAAGTTTATCAAGAATTCCATGGGAAACTGGACAGGAATTGACAGCAGGCGGAAAAAAGCTTAGCTGAGGTGAAAATCCAGAGAGGGCTGTCACAGGGAGATGCACTTACACCATTTCTTTGTAATAGTGATCATACCTCTTAGTCACATACTTAGCAAATACACAGGAGGATAAACATTTCATGAATCGTAAGAAAAATCCACCACCTAATGTATCCGGATGACATCAAACAGTTCATCGAAAATGAAAAAGAACTAGAAACCCTAATACAGGTAATGAGGATAGAGAGTGAAAATATAGGGATGGAATTTGGCATACAAAAATGTGCCATGCTTATGATGAAAAGCGGAAAACGACAAATGACCGAAGCAATAGAACTACCAAATCAAGAAAAAATCATAACGCTTGGAAAAAAAGAAATCTTGCAAATACTTGGGAATATTAAAAGCAGACGCATCAAACATGCGGAAAGGAAAGAAAAAATTTAAAAGAGAATACTCAGAAGAAATAGAAAAATGACTCGAAACCAAACTACATTACGGCAATCTCATCAAAGGGATAAATATCTCCGTAGTCTCTTCGTAAGATACTCGGCACCATCCTTAAAGAGGACCAGATATCTTCAACAAATGGACAAGAGAACAAGATAAATAATGACGATGCATAAGGCCTTACATCCTAGAGATGACGTAGACACGTTATGTGTCAAGAAAAGAAGGAGGAAGAGGACTTATCAGCATTGAAGATTGCGTCCAGGCATAGATGCAACCAAAAGAAGAATGCATAAAAAGTGCGGAGGAAGACTGTTTAATCGACCAGAAAGAATACGAAAAATACAAACAACAAAAAACAAAAAAAAAAAAAAAAAAAAACAACAAACAAACCAGAAAACAAAAATGGGAAGAAAAACAACTCTATGGACATTTCAAGAGATAAACAAGTGAAATCTCACAAATGAAAACATGGACATGTCTAAGAAAGCGTAACGTTAAGGGAAAAACTGAATTCCTTCTGATAGCAGTACAAAAACTCCATAAGGACTTATAATGTCAAAATAAGAATTGACAAGACGTAACAAAATAGTAGATGTAGGTTGTGTGGTGATAGAGACGAAACGATCAATCATATAATAAGGGAATTTGGTAAATTAGCGAAAAAAGTGTAGTAAGACTAGACACGATTAGGTGCGGAATGTGACCCACTGGGAATTGTACAAGACGTTTTAATCTGACCATAAAAAACAAATGGTATATGCATAACCCAGAATCCCTTATAGAAATTGAGACGCACAAAATTCTCTGGTATTTTGAGATACAAATGGATCACCTAATCTTGACCAGAAGGACCAGATCTAGTGATTGTCTGAAAAAACAGACAACCTGTCGAATAGTGGAAATTACCATTTGGGCTGACCACAGGGTAAAAATGAAAGAAAGACAGAAAAGAGATAAGTACCTAAACCTTGCTAGAGAACTGGAAAAAAAACTATAAAGCCTGAAAGTGACGGTGATACCAATTGTAATTGTTGCGCTTTTTACATTCACCAAAACTTTGATACAAGGACTGGAGGACTTCGAAATAAGAGGACGAATCGAGACCTTCCAGACTGCAGAATTGTTGAGATCGGTCGGTGTCCTAGGTAATTGAGGAGACTTGCTGTCACTCAGACTCCAGTGAAAAACCATTAACCAACGTTGATGTGAAAAACTCTAAATATTAATAATTATAATAACTCTCTGGAATTTTGAAATACAAACAAATCACCTAACCCAGGACGGAAGACCAGACTTAATCATAATTGACAAAAAGAAAAAAAAAACCTTCCGTACAGTGGCTTACCGTCCCTGTGGATCCCAGAGTGAAAATTAACAGTAACGAAAAGACAGATTAAGTACTTGAACCTTGCCAGAAAACAAAAAACCGTAGAACGTGAGAGTGATGGTGATAACAGTTGTTATTGGCCAGCATGGAACTGTCCCCAGAATCTCGGTAAGGATGGCTGGAATAGTTGGAAATCGGAGGAGGAATTGAGACCAGTCAAACAAATACTCCAAAGAGTCCTGAAGGCTTGAAGAGACTTGTTGTCACTTGAACTCCTGTGAAAATCCATCAGCCAATACTGGTGAGAAAAACACGCAAGAAGTATGATAATAATCATAAAAATATGCTATATACGAGTGTGATAATAATGATAACGGTACTTAGGTTAATGATACTTTCAGTTAAGATAATCATAATTATGATAATGGCAATTATGAGAATAATAATTTTGATAATGATTATTATGAAAATCATAAGTATAATACTTTTGATAATCATTATTTTAATAATAATCATTTTGATAATGGCGAGTTTGATAATGGTAATCATGATAATAACAATGAGAAATTCGATAATGATATTATGGTATTGTTAATTATCATACTCAACGCGATATTTATGCTTTCTCAGGGGAGATAACTATCAAGTACTGATTATGAATTATTATTTGTAGCTTGCTTATTTGCAATTAATCATAATATGTATTATTAATAGTTTCGATCTGATATTTTTCTTTCATTATCAGTTCGTGCTGATAATGCACTTATTCCCTCGGGTGTCTGTTAGTATCTGTTTCAGTAATTGCTTTCCTGGGTCCAACACAAGGCGTAATTATGTGGTTGGCTGGCACTGGTGTGTGCATGTGTAGGAGTCAAACGGGATGAGTTCGTCTCTGCTTTACCAGCGGTGTCCAGCGTGTCATATTCGTCTTGCTTGGATGGTTTGTGAGATAGGAGGTAAGCGTCCTTAACGCTGCTGTTTTATTGGGTGCTTCTTCCAGGATTTGTTCGGTACCGCACGCAGCATCCTTGTGTAATTTTCATGTAACTTTTTTTTCAGGGGTTTTGTTTGAGTCTAGGTGGTGCAACCATGCAGTAGTGTTGACACGGTCATAGTCTAGAAGAATTCAATTTTTTTCTGATAAATCAGAGAATTCAGATTTTTGAAATTTCACCATTCTGCAAAAGGTATCATATTTACCAACCCCTCCGCTCGGGCAGGATATGACACAAGGTCAATTTTTAAGCGGAGTTTAACAGGATTGAATTCAGAGTTTTCCTTCTCCTAGACTATTTGCCTCACCAAGGCTGAAGAACCTAGTCTGCCCTACTATTCACCTATAGCTGAAGGGAGAGTAATTGGATTCATACCTTTCCCTATTTTGTTTTTAAAGTTTTTACCTGGATGCAAACCCTACATTTTGAAGGAAAATTTAAGTTGAAGAAAAGATTCGAACGAAGAAACGACAGATAGAAAGAAAGAAACGGTTGAACTAGAAACAAATAAAACCTTAAAAAAGAAAAGAATTTGATCAATTGTTTAATTGGGAATTAATAATAAATAATTATTTATAGATATATCAGAGACCGAAAATAAGTGTATCGTCCATTAGAAATTCGATCCATCCAACTGACCAAGTGAGGAAAATGAAAGAGTAATTCATAGGAATCACGAAATATACAACATAAAATGGATTTAGATTTCAAAGTTCATGTATTTTAAATAAGATGATGTCATCTCCACATTAAATGGCAAGCCTCTGAAATTAGTTGACATACATCGGAAACAATATTTCATCTTCTGAAAGTGATGTTAATGTACGCATAGGAAATGCATGGACTTCTATTTATAGGCTATCGATCCTATGGAAATCTGATCTCTCAGATATAATAAAACATGAATTCTTACAAACCGTAGTCTTGTCATTACTATTATATTGGTCCACTTGCTGGACTCTAAGAAAGACTTAGAGAAAAATGCCGGATGGGAACTGCACAAAATGCTACGCGCTATTTTGAAAAAATCATGGAAGCAGCAACACACAAAACAATAGATGTACGGACAAATATTTCCCTAATTATCTCACTAATTATCCAAATAAGACGAACAACAAATGTTGGGTAATGTTTGACATGCTATACACTGTGGTTGGTCGGCTTGTTTGAATATGAAGGGGTGAATTAGTTTTCTCTGATCAATAAGCAATCGGAATATAATGACTCGTTCCTTTCTGGACCTTCTGAAAATAGGTTTCCATTTTCCTAGCTTAGGTTTTATCAAGAATTTATCAATGCCATTCCATTGTATTTGTCGTTGTTGCTTGGTTTCTTTGTTGTATGGCATATCAATCTTCGTGGGTTATTTTTTAACTCTTCCTTGTAGAAGAACAGCAGTGGTACTCTTTAACCCATAGCTGAGGGGATAAGGGTTTTTATACCTTTCTCAGGAGTATCAGTCCAAAGGCGAACGTAATTGCGCGAATGGAGTTCGAACCAGCTAACTGCGATGTAAAAACCAAGCATTTTAGCTTCTATGCCACGGGGACTTTCCCCTGTCATTTTGGTATTTTTGTTTTTGAAGAAAATTTACTTTTTATGAAAAAATATTCGGGGCGTATTTATAGTCTACACTTCACACGTATACATACTCACCTACGAGCATATATATATATATATATATATATATATATATATATATATATATATATATATATATATATATATATATATATATATATAGGTGTGATTGTGTTGTTGTATATATACATATGTATACAGTTATCAGTGACATAGAGTCCTTGAGTCCCATCAAAACAATGCAAGAAAAACGGAAATATTAACAATGAAACCAAATTAATGGATGATACAGATTAAGGAAAAGCAAAGACTTTGATGTCTGATCTGTGGCTAATTAGTCTACACCGGTTTGATTAACAAGTGAGTGCAAAATTAATCTACTTATTATTTGCTCACCGAAGTCGACATTATGAAAGAATAAAAACAAGGGAAAGCACTAATAGGACAATGACAAAAAGAAGAAAATGAATAATTGACAGTGATTAATGCTTGGATTCGATTACCCCTAAAATACATGAATTATCGATTTTATCTCACATAAAAATTAAATTAGAATTAACCATGAAAATCAACGGAAGTTGTGAATACCGATATTACAAAATAAAGAAGATGTCTAGCTCAATCACTATAATATTCGTGTGTGTGGGTATATATATATATATATATATATATATATATATATATATATATATATATATATATATATATATATATATATATATATATAAGGTGAAGAAGCAAAATATGTAATAATATGTAATAATTTTTTAAACATTTTTTTTAGTCTGCTATGTCCAATTTCTGACGAAAACCCGATAAATCTAAATTTTAATGCTTAGCTCTATTATTCAAGCTCTTTTTAAAAATTAAATTCAACTCAATATGAGTGAGTAAGAGAAGAAACGACAACGAATTTATGATTTTCTCAACGCCGAAACTAAGACAAAGTTTCTATGTCTAAGGTACACAAAGCAAAGAAAAAAATTTCACAGAAAAAACTTTTTAAGGAAAAGGGAGAGTGAAATATTGAACAAAAAACGAAAAGAAGGCTTTTTAACTGCTTTTCCAATGTTATTATCATTTTCAGATTATTAACGTTAAATTAACGTTCGAATATATTTAGCCAACTATAGCGAAACCATGATTTGGATGATGGAGCAGAAGATATTTTGTGTGAATATACGAAACTAAGTCTTTACTTGTGATTCAAGCAAGATACAGAGGGAAGTTAAATTTCAACACATTTCCAAACAGGAGTCACATTTTCAAGTAGTTTAAGAACTTTGAAGTTCACGACACTTCTGAAGATCTTTAGGCAACTAGTTCCTCACCATCTGGACTTCCTATAACAATATGAATACCCAAGAATGCCACCAGGGTTGAAGAATCAGTCAGCCAGAATCCATTCAGATCTTTGCAATGGAGACTCTCAATAAATTGGGATATCTATATGTTCTGTTTTTTGCATTCGGGTTAAGGATCTCAAACGTAAGCCTTACCGGAACCAGATCAAGAATTTATTGACTCAGACTAATACAGAAGAAAGGGTTGCCAGGTGCCAGTGGTTTTAGCAAAATATCAACGATGACGAGGAATATTTCAATGATGTCTGCTTTTGGAAAGAAGTCCACTTCCTCTTGAAAATCAGACGGAGGAAAGATCGAGTCCGCGGAAAATTTTTACTGACAATGATCCCGTAATGGTTACTGTGAAAAAGTGGGTCTTATTCATTGGTGAAGATTTGACTAGCATGATATGAACTTTCTTGTTAGTCGTTGGAGAAAATGCTGAGACAACAGCAATGACTCTGTGAACATATAGCATTTTGTAGTTAACTATTTGTTCTACGTAATAATATTATTGTAATCTCTTTATTGGCTGTAGTTCCTGTAGGAATAAATAGAGGATATCACTTTCGAAGCCTCTTCCTCGTAAATCGCACTGTTTCCTTGTGTCAATTACTCTTTCTCTCTCTCTCTCCCCCCATATATATATATATATATATATATATATATATATATATATATATATATATATATATATATATATATATATATATCGGCTATGTATGATGAATGTTTCAATTAATAGCTCTTATTTCCAAGTCACTAAAAGAAAAAGAAAACAACAATATTCAAACAAATTTTAATAAGCAAGTTCTTCAAACAAAAGAGCCGCTCACACAAACTTTAGAGAAAAATTTCTCGATTATAAAATCAGCTTCAGGAATAATATACGTAAGAAAAGTAAAGTGAGAGGTGCGGCGATAGATGCAAATGTAGATATGAAAATCGATATAATATACAATTTAAGAATGCATATTATATAGAAAATGGTTGTAGTCGAGATTTACAGTTTTGTTTACAATCTAAACACCCTTTGGATTTACAATTTTTAAAAACAAACAATGTATAAAAATAGAAACATTCCAAGACAGAAGATGATCTAGAAAATGTATTGTCAAAAGAAAAGAAAAGAAAATTGCATTATAGAGAAAAAGATGATGGAGAAAAATAAGAGAAAAGTGATAACAAAACAAAATTGAAATATAAGTAGAAAGATAAATATGATAGAAGTTATGTATAGGAAAGTTAAATAGTGAAAGAAAATTTTTAAAAAGAGCAAAAAGAAAAGAAAGTTGATGGAAAAAGAAATGGGTAATATAAAAGTAAATAAAAAAAAGAAAGACCAAAAAAGACAAAAAGAAAAGTGAATAAAAGAATGCGAAAGGTTGGAAAGTAAGGAAAACAAATAATTCAGAAGAAAGTAGAAATAAAAAGAAAGACTAAAATAAAATGAAGTGAAAGCTGTAAAAACAAAACAAAAATATCTAAAATGAAAAGTAAAATGAATGATGAAAAAAGAAAGAAGAAAAGAGATAAAGATGAAAATAATTATATAGATTTTAAGTGATCAAGAAAGAAAGACTGAAAAGAACGAAAAAGCTAAAAGAAAAAAAATCTATAAAAAAAAAGAATGAGTAAAAAATGAGCGAAGGAAAAATAAAGAGAGAAAAGAAAGAAATGATTAAATAAACATTAAGTGACCAAGAAAGAATGACATTAAAAATGAATAAAAACGCTAAAACCGAAAAAAAAAAATAACGAAAAAATAAATATTAAGTGACCAAGAAAGAATGACTTTAAAAATGAATAAAAACGCTAAAACCGAAAAAAAAAAACGAAAAAATTGAAAGAGAAAAAGGATTGGAAAAAAAAACAATAAGAAAAATAAGGAGAGAAAAGAAACAAATGATTGAAAATAAACAAATAAATATTAAGTTACCAAGAAAGAATGACTTTAAAAATGAATAAAAACGCTAAAACCGAAAAAAAAATAACGAAAAAGTTGAAAGAGAAAAAAGGATTGGAAAAAAAAAAACAATAAGAAAAATAAGGAGAGAAAAGAAACAAATGATTAAAAATAAACAAATAAATATTAAGTGAGCCAGAAAAAATGTCTGTGAAGAGAATGAAGAAACTTTAACTGAAATTTTAAAAAATTGAAATAGAAAGAAAAGATTAATAAACGAAGTAAGAAGGAAAATAAAGAGAGAAATAGATAAATCAATAAAAATAAATGTATAGATATTCAGTGACCAAGAAAAAAATAACAGTGAAAAAAACGATCAAGCTAAAACCGAAAGAGATAAAAAAAATAAAAAAAATTTAAAAAAAGTGAAAGAAAGAAAAGATTAAGCATGAAATAAGAAAGAAAATTCAACCACGTAAACATAAGAGAGAGAGACAGAGAGAGAGAGAGAGACAGAGAGAGAAAGAGAGAACAAGCAGGAATTATTGTTAAATAATCAATACATAAATAAAAAAAATGAGAGAAAAGGCTAATAAGCTAATTTTCCTCCAAAGACAAACGCAAGAAAAGAAAAACAGGAATTGAAACGAACGTAAAATCATGAAACGAATAAATGACAGTGACAGAACATGATAAACTATGGAAATGAAAGAAGAAAAATCAATAGTATCAGTAATTGTATAAGAAACAATCCTGAATCTGCTTGCGAGCTGGTCGAGTATTAATAAAAGATAAAAGGCTGAGGTTTATGGAAAGTATAACTTCTACAACAACAATAATTATCATGGTGATGGCGTAGGGGAAGATGAACTTGGTTGGATCGTCTGTAGCGAACAATAGCAATAACAACAGCAATATTTTTCTTTTGATTTGTGAGGCCAAATGTTGCTGCTATTATAAATTTATTTATTCGAACATAACTTCCATGTCTTCAATTTTTTTCGGGGAAGTGGGGGGGGTCTCACAACGTTTCGACCGATGTATCATTCTGCTTTCCTCCAGCGACTGTTGTGTTAGTAAATCTTCTGATAATATCGAACAGGGAAATATCATTCGTGCTATTTTTTCATCGTGGTTCCGGAACTCAGTATCCGTTGGTCTCTCTAGTGATGCAGATTTGCCTTTTACAAGCAAGTGTATGTTTTTACACTTTTGTAAAGATGTTAGCTCAAACATATTTACTACCTGACACAAAGTTTGAACTCAGGGTATCTGGGAAGAAAGAGATTCACAAATGCTTTGACATCCTAAACAATTCCCTAACGTCTAAGCTTTGACGAGTTAACATATCAATCAATCAATCAGAATGTTTCCATATCTAGGCTTCATTAGTTCCATGTATCGATACTTATGATCACCAGTATCGATTTTTTTGGATCAGCAGTTTTCAGCAAAACCCAAGAGTATCCAGCAGCCTCTATACCCACCACTTTTAGCTCTGTGTGACATTTACTTAGTTTCTGAACACAAAATTTATCTCAATCGTTTAGACTTGAAAACGTGAACGACATTAAAAAATACGAAGGCACAGTTGAAAAAATGTGTTGAATGCCAAAGGGACCGTCTGAAAGTAAACGCTTTATTCATTGCTTGTTTCTGTCTTAGGAAATATTTGCTTTAGTTTTAATACTTTTTGAACACACACACACACACACACACACACACACACACACACACACACACACACACACACACACACCATATACGCATGTACGCGCACACACACATACACACGAACACACAGTCATGCACATATATAAGAACGCGCGCGCACACACACACACACACACACACACACACACACACACACACACACACACACACACACACACATATACACACGCACGTATAGACACACGAACTCAAACACATACATACGTACACACATATGCATACGCACACACTTACATACAAGCATACACTTATACATACAAAAGCACGCACATACACATACACACGCATACATACACATACAAACACACACATACACGTATACGCATACACGCACATGAACACACTTAGGCACACACGGACACACGCACGCACACACACACACACACATATATGTGTTTGTGTATATATATATATATATATATATATATATATATATATATATCGTAGTGATTTGTGTGAAATAGCCATATAAATCACCCAAAATCTGGGGCTGTAGAATACACCGACTGTTTCTCTGCAGAGAGGTAATACCTCCTACAACGAGTGCCCTGACACTAAACAATCTGATGGTCCTGTTCCACTAATGCTGTAGCTTTGAGAAGTACCCCTTCATTGCCATCACTCATTGGTCCACTCTGGCCCGGAGTGGTAGTACCTGACAGGGTCTTATCTATTGATCAAATATAACTAAACGGTGTACCTATGCTTAACCGAATTATTAGAAATAGGACTGTTTTGAAATTTAAACTGCCTACTTTTGCAAAACTGAATTGTTTTTAATAAAAATGTTTTCATGTATAAAAATGGATTTGGTATTAAATAACCTACAATGGTTGATATGCTCTAGAATAAAACCAAATCAAACCAAAACCAAAATCTTAAAGTTAAAAACTTATTTAATTATGCATTCACGGAACCTTAACGATATGGGAAGGATGTGACACAAGGTTGTTTTTAAGATGAGCGAAGATGGTTTGAATAAAGAGTTTTCCTTCTTCCAAACTGATGGCCTTAATAAGTCTAAAGAGTCCAGACTACCCAATTGTTTACCCATTAGAACGAAGGGAACTACAAACAGTCTCCTCCAAAATTTTAGCTCTGGTCACCGATTCCACTTTTTTTTTTTCTGTTAAGCTAAGCACACCTGGAGAAGACAATGTGCCAGACTAAGCAAAGCTGATATTAAGAAATTCGACGGCTATTATATCATAAGAAGATCTAATTTCACAGATTTGATGAGTATTAGATTACGTCACGAAGATGATAATACTGCGCTGATTAATATTCTTCAAAATCAGTCCACGAAAAGAAAAAGTTTGAGAAATAGATTTAAGAATGACTTGGTCAACCAAAAGAATCTTAATTGCTGGTCAACAAATTAATAGATAAAGAAAAAAAGAAATCAATCACCTGTCGATCCACACACTTTAATTAAATTACAAGAAATCCAATAACTTTTGAATGTCACTCTAGACGGCTTAGTTAAATTATGTTTAGGGATTTTTTGAGTGGACTGTGGCCGAATGAAAAGTTTTAAATAAATCTGTTTAAGATCTATGAAAAAAAAACGGGTTGGTGTACACTTAAGAAAAGGGTAGAAAGAAATGGGACATGTAAAAGAAAGGAGATGATTCGTTTAACATATCTTCTTATATGCAGTAATCATGATTATGATAATCACAGTGTACTCATAGCATTAGTTATTATTACGCGTACGTCTCACTGACCGGACGAGAGTGGCTCAAGGTTTTTTTTAGGTGCACCCTGACGCAGGGCCGTAGCCCAGATACGCCTAACGAGCACAAAAATACCTCGAGCCCCGTCGATATTCCCCTAAAAGTGGCGCCTCAGTCGCCAGGCGATAAACCTAGCTCTTCCGAGGAGGGTTTGAATCTGGAGGGTCGGCCCCTTGAGGCTTGAGGAATGCGTTCGCGGCCTTGTCAATATAAAGCTGGATTAGCATGGTTGTGGGGAATTACCGTGGAATTGTTATGAATGCAGTGGACCGCAGCGTCGTAATAAGCGTATTTATAACGTTCACTTTCGAACTGAAATCCTCGTTTAGCTATGAATGCTTTTATTACCCCAGCTATAAGTTAAATAGTACCACTACTTTTTTCTTCGATGATGGCTTTGGCATTAAGTAACCCACGAATTTTGATTTGACATTATCATGATTATCACTATCATTATCACATTTAAAATCAACAATTGACATACCGTATTTAACGGCATATAAGGCGCAATTTTTTTTCTAAAAATATCTTTAAAATTCCCCAGCATTTCATATGCCATATGTAGGTTTAAAATTCACGATATTCGGCTGAGATTAGCTACCTGGCAACACCTATCAGCTGAGAATTTAGAGTAACTTTCATATACCGATTATTAATATCTAAAAGGTTATTATGCAGATTAAAAGTGTTATCATTGTTGATATTCTTTATATTAATCATATTATATTAATTGTATTATATTAATTTCATCACGATGGATATTAGTACTTTGTTCCAGTAGACATTTCTTTCTAATTTGTTTTGCTGAAATTAGGGTGCGTCTTATACACCCATGCTATATGCCATCAAATACAGTAATTAAAATTATCATCATCATAATCATCATTATCGTGTATTTAAACAAAGAAATCCAACCAAAGCTATCAAATATGATGCTTATTTTATATTGATATAAATATTTTCCATAGCTTAAGAAATCGTTGTTAAATAAAGCGATTATTTTGATATGTTTGTATTTTTGTATTTTACAGGAATTAAACTTTATGATGCAATCCCGGTTTTAAAATTTGACAAGTATTTTTCTTCGTTTCACACTGAAGTTTGTGAAAGCACATATTTCGACGTAAAAAGATGCACAATTAAGTAAAAAAAATTGCAACCTTTTTACAATTTATTCAAAGTATTTCTAACCAATAAGAAAGGATAATGGGCATCTTAGATTATTATTGTCAAAAAAAGTTTTTCATATTTATTGAAAAGAAGAGTTAGGAGATTTAATTTAGTCAGAAAATCAATTAGCTGAAAAAAAAAGTCGGAAGCCTTATATGAAAATCAGTCGTAAAAAATGAAATAAGATTAATTTGGGATTAAAAAATAAACTTTAAAGTTACTCTCGATATTTTTAATTACACCTTATACTGTGTCGGGTTTTGGTGACTTCATTTTGGCTCCAAGTATTAAAGACATTTCATTTTTTAATCAACTTTTAATTTTAATCAAAAACATATGTGCAGCTGAATAATTTACATAAGAAAACGATGTCTCAACATCTAGACTTTGTTACTTCTAAATGATTGATTTATTTTAACGGCATGTCAACTTTTTTCGAGTCATTTTATGCCTAAAAGTTAGAGAATCACGTTCATTGTACGTTAATATTTATATTTTTTATGTAGTTGTAATAATTTTTTCTCATATGGTTATGATATCAAGTATTCCTATTTTGAACAGATCTATTTGACCCATAGAGTGAATCCTAACAGGTCCGAATCGGTGTGGACTTGGGAGTAATGGCAATGAAGATATACTCCAGATTCCAAGAGTGAAAGAGCTAGAGCCGACCATCAGATGTAGTTTTGCGAAATACGTAGGATATTCATAAGTTCTAAGTATCCATCTGCAGGTTTTGGGAAAAATGCGATTTCTAAAATCTATCCCTTAAGCATATTTACACACTGTTTTTATTCCTTCTTATCTATATTAAGATGGGCGAGTACCCATAGCGTAGTTGCTAACGTACTGGATTGTGACATCGTAGTAAGTAAGTTCGAACTCCAGTCACGCTATTTTATTCGCTTTTGGACAAACGCCATTGGTAAAGGCATGAATTCCCTCATCTCCGCACTGATGGCATAAATAGTACCACTACTGTTCATTTATGAGATTAAATAATTTACGAAGTTTGATATGTTATTAAACAAAGCAAAATCAAATTTATATCATATTTACCAACCCCTCCGCTCGGTCAGGATATGACACAAGGTCAATTTTTAAGTGGAGTTTAACAGGTTTGAATTCAGAGTTTTCCTTCTCCTATACTAGTTGCCTCACCAAGGCTAAAGAACTCTGTCTGCCCTACTATTTACCCATAGCTGGA
This sequence comes from Sepioteuthis lessoniana, assembly GCA_963585895.1. Classification (NCBI taxonomy): domain Eukaryota; kingdom Metazoa; phylum Mollusca; class Cephalopoda; order Myopsida; family Loliginidae; genus Sepioteuthis; species Sepioteuthis lessoniana. Next base: position 63,226,875 of record OY757909.1, on the reverse strand, counting down.
GGGAGAATAATAGGATTCATACCTTTCCCAAGGGTATTAGTGTTATCTGAAATGCAATCAGTCTCGTCCGGGATTTGAACTCGTGTCGCCGTGTCCATTTCCTATGACGATAATCATTATACCACGGGCACCTCCACGGGCAAAATCAAATTTATATAAAGAACTGAGGGAAGTGTGTCTATTAAACGGCTTAAAACTAATTCATGAAGATTGCCACCTTGAATTAATTACGTATCAATAGACGCTAAGAATGGTTTTAAATTATTCACCGGGATCAAGTGACAACCTCTTTGTCTCTTGAACCTTCAACACTAACCACTACGCTACATAATATTTATGGAAATAGAAAGCAAAAATTAACTCTTGTGAGACGGTGAGCTTCAAATAAATCATCCAAACCAGATGACTAGATCAAATTATTATGACACAACTTTTAACAAGATTGTTCACAAGTTCCTTGACTTTTTCCTTCTCTCTTTCTTTCTCTCTTTCTCTCTCTCTCTCTCTCTCTCTCTCTCTCTCTCTTTCTTGATATCTGTACCTATCGTCCTGTAGACTGCAACCAGTGTAAACTCAGAACTGATGTACGTATATAATTCCTTGATGGTTGGCTAACACAGGAACGTCCATGTGTAGAGCCATAAGGGAACATCGCTGATGAGCCCGTTCTTACTTCTCCAACAGTGACCAGCTAGTTTTGTTCGTCATACTTAGATGGTTTGTAATATGGGCCGTAGATGGTCATATAGCTTTTGTTTTGTGGGGTGCTGCTTCCAGAATTTGATCAAGACAACCCGAAGTCTTCTTGCCTTGTCCTTATCTAGCTTTTTCTCCATATCTGATAGTTAGAAGGTGTAAAAGGGGTTCGTAACTTTCCCGAGGGTATTCGAAAGTGAATGTAATAGCGCAATTGAAGTTCGAACTCGCTTACTAGAATGTTTCCCTCCAGCACGTTAGCCACTACATTACGAGTACTCCTCCCGAATCACTTGAGTGTTTCTTAATCTCTTTAAAATATAAATGGGAAGCCTTAAATAATCGTAATAAGTGATCTCAATTTTGTCATTGCCTCATTCCTGCGTAACCATGAAAGAAAGCAAAAAAACAAAAAAAACGAAAAAAAAAAAAACCTGATAATTATTTTTTTACGTAGTCAGTGACAACTGCTAAGTCACTGGCTAATATAGGGCTGGGGAAGGAAAACACCCCGCTAAAGAGACACAGCTCATAGTTGCGCTAGGATTTTCATTGCTTTTATTCTCTCCATTCAGACTCTGAAGATGTAAAAACGGGAATAAAATGACATATTTCGTCACACCTAGCACACTGGAAATGATGATGGACTCTGTCAACTCGTCTTACTTTCGGCTGTTGGCTTTTTAGATGATTCATCTATTCGCAGTCCGAAACTATCTGCTTACAATGCGACATGGTCTGCAAGTTGAAGAAATTACTGGGTGCAAGGTTAAAACTTGCACCAATCACGAAAACCTTAGAAAATTAAAATGAAAAGCACAAAAAAGCAAAAACAAGAGAAACTCGACATTGGCATTGCTAAGCTAAATCAGAATATCGAGGAGATTGTTAGAACAGGGATGAGAGGTGTTGTCACTTGATTCCCAATGAATGCTTCTTGATATCTCTGGTGTGAAAACTCAGATCAAGAACGCCCCATCAACCACGAGTGTAGTAAAATAATTATTGCTTGTCATTGGAATCTAAAAAATAAAATAAATAAAAATCAAGTTAATCGATGAAACAATAAACATTACCTGAACAGAAACCAATAAAAACAATTGTATGAAGATAAAAGTTTACTTAATAAACAATAAACACAGAAAAATACTCAACGCCTCTCCAAGACCAGCGAAACAGAAAGGAAATAAGCAATGATAGCAATATTATTAGGCACACGAAAATAGAGTCGTAACAACAACAATCTTCCAGCTCTGTTGCAATGTTGTGCTTAATAGGATGAAAGAAAATATACGCTTTGCGTTCGTGGCA
>OY757909.1:62924868-63219868 GCA_963585895.1 Sepioteuthis lessoniana | reverse complement strand
TATTTTAAATTTGAATGAATATAATCCTTACTTGATTAATTTCCCTCTCTCTCTCTCTCTGTCTCTTACTTTCACCCTCTCTATCTCTCTTTCTCTCTGTCTCTTTCTTGGTCTTTTTGTCCACGCGCATACCCGTATGAATCTCGTTATAATAGCAGATCATAATGAATCTGGTGCTTCTATTTATGAAGGGGTTAAAAATCTTAATTGGTATATTTTATACTTAACTCTGTTACATCGAAAATAGGACGGATAAAAAAATTATATAATCCAACAAATTTGCATTCAGTTTCAAATTATATGAATCAGAAGATACAAACATAATGGCTCAAAAATATAAAACTGACACGCACACACACACACACACACCTACACCTTCGTGCGTGCGCGCAGGCATTATATTCATTATTCGTATTTTGTGAAATATCGCAGTGTATAATTTAAAGTAAAATAGACACACATACATTCACATTCACACACACACACACACACACACAGACACACACATAAATATATATATATAAAGAGATAGAGAGGTTGGGGAGAGGGATGGATAGATAGATTAATACATCCATTTTTCAACCATGTAAAAAGCGTTTATTTTTCTATTACAAATATTTTTTTTCGGTATAATCTTCTTCATAGGATGATTATTATTTACAAGATTAACTGAAAATTTATTTGACGTTATAAATTAAGGAATTTGTGCTCTAAACATCAACGTATCTAATAGATACAAACCTTATCATTCTTCATTTGGTTCTATTTTCAATTAAGTTAATATTATGAGAGATCGATAGATAGGTAAATAGATATTTACTCAACTCCTCTGCTGGATTCGACACAATCAATATATATATATATATATAAATATATATATATATATAAGAAAAAACAAAAACCGGTCACATTAGAATTATAAATTTATTTCCATCCTGTTATGGGTTATATATATATATATATATATATATATATATATATATATATATATATATATATATAATATATATATATAATAAGAAGGTCCACAAATAAAACTTATTGAACAGGTTCAATAAGTTTTATTTGCGGACCTTCTTTTTTTAAAATATATCTTTATTCTTTCTTTGGACCTACCACAACCATCTTTATATATATATATATATATATATATATATATATATATATATATATATATATATATATATATATATATATATATATATATAAAGGAGTGGCGTCTATTACGTTTTTTACTTGTCATCTTATAATTCCGAAACGAGATGGCAATGAGCATTAAAATCGCACATAATAATCGTTATAATGAGGAAAAATTGCAAAATTAATTTTTGCTTTTACTGATTAAATGATATCATTTAATAATTAAAATCAATTGATTTACTGAACTCATCATAAGTCAGTAAAAAAGAGAAGATTCTTTAGTTCTAACCCACCATGTTTAAATACGACATGGATATTAGGGGCGGAATTTTGATTTTATGCTTTTTCGAAAATCATTGTTTCCTATTTTATCATCAACGGAAAAAAAAGGAAAAAAGAAAAAAAAAAGGAAAAAGAGAAATGGTAATTTTTTTGAAGACTAAAAGAAATCATGAAAATATTTCAAACTACTTGGTTCGTTCCGGATACCAAAAAAAGAAATTGTAAAATGAAAAAATTCACATTTTTAATTTTAGTTTCTTTCATTGAAAGGGCAGATTTTTATTTCCTAGTTTCTTTTTAATGTTTCTTTGTGTAATGGTACATTTTCAGAAGGTAAAAAATAAAGTTACAAAAATTAAACTAACACTTTGTTTATCAATAACAAAATATTTTTTAACAAATACTTTTCATATTTCTTAGAACATAATATAATAATATTTAATCAGTGTAACTCAGAAACTTTAAAAAATAACTATTCATAGAACGAATAAATACTTAGCATTTGGATGAATTTGCGAATTTTTCCAACAAAAACCAAGTACACATTTTTAATACTTACTTCATTTTGTTAAATTTTATAGAGGGATAAAGAAAGTAAATCAAACGAATACACTTTAATTGCTACAACAGGAAATTAAGAACTGAATTAAAATTTTGGTCCTGTATTTTTTTTAAGTCTTTAGAAAAATAAAATTATAATAACGTTTCAAATCACTTACTAGTTTAGGGTTACATTTTTTAGATAGATATTTTAAATGTAAATTAAAAATATTGCTAGAATAAAAGAATGTTGTAGTTGGTAAATTCTTAGATTCTTTTATCGTTAAGTTTTTTCAGGTAAATGAAAATTTGAATTAAAACTATGCTACTTTTTATTAACTAAAATATTGATCTGTAAGTGAACATTAATTGTAAAAAAAATGATAATAATGGAGCCCCCCGATAATGAAAAGGTTTTAAAACTTTCTCCAATATGGGGTTACATAATATTACATATTATTTTAAATATAAAGTAGAAAAGAAAGAAGAAACCAATTCATAAAATTAAAGAACACTTTTCATTTGAATTAAGAGCTAACACTTTCAACTCGAAATAAGGACACATTTTAATTCTTCAGTAAATCTGCTTTGCTCCCTTTGTATCTCACTCATTTGGGGTTCATAAGATCCTTTTAGTTTGGTCATGGATCGGGTATTTCTGCTTGAATATATATATATATATATATATATATATATATATATATATATATATATATATATATATATATTGCGAGAGAGAGAGAGATAGATAGATAGAGAGAGAGAGAAAGATAGATAGATATGAACAGACTGTGATAGATAGATAGATAGATAGATAGATAGATAGTGTAAGAGGTGCAATTGTTACCTCTATGTAAAATGAAAGCAGTTGCTTGAGTCTAATTTTACTGTTTATGTTTAGTTATCAATTATGTCCTTGAGAAAAACCTGAACACACCTCTTCTACTTTAGGTTTCTTTCTAGCCTTTGTGGGTAAACTGAATTGTTGTTGTTCAACTATGAGTGCAAGACTATAGCCCGAGACCCTTTAATAACTAGATATCTGACGGTCACAGTGTATATAGGGTGCGTTAGAACTCTCTGTCTCCGAACAACTACACAGAAATTGAGTAATCTCTGTAAGACTGACACCATTTTACAGAGATTAACACAGTAAGACACAGTGGATAAGAGATGGATTTTTTTTTCAAAAAAGTAATCTGAGCCGGATCCTTTAACATACCGGGTGGAACGATAAAATTGTCGTCCTAAAGAAAACAACACTACTGCTTTATTTTAAAACTTTTATTGAAGAAATCAATTCAGGGTAACTTGATTATGTAGTAGAGTTGACATCTAGTCAATGTAGCCGCCTTCAGCCTCAATCTCCGCCTCGATACGGATCCAGAACTGGGAGCATGCCTTTTCCAAAAGCGCCGGGGAATACTCGGCGGATGGCGGCGATCAAACTGGCTTTGGTATTGTGGGAGGTTATGTTGGTGATGTTCTCGACGTATGACCAAACGAAATAGTCTAACGGGTTCAGGTCGGGGGATGAAGGGGCCAGTGAGAGAAGGTACAAAGTCGTAGCACTCCTTCTGAAGCCAAGCCTGGGTCTTTGGACTTGTGGGCCGGCGCCAGGTCGTGCTGCCACACCTAGGGTCTGCCACCGGCCACCTGATTGCACCAGGGGATTACTATACTCTTCAGCACATCCATGTACACTTTGGTGTTGTCTTTCAAGCCGACTTCGAAGATGTGAGGTGGCATGATGTGGCCTTCCGCTCCACCACTTCCAAAGGGTCGTCCGATGCGTTGAGCTGTGCCCTCAAGCGTTGAACCGTCCAGATTCGTATTTTGAGGTTGCTGACAATGGTCCTGTTGTCATAACTTGGATCGGTAGAGGGCATGAGTTGTACAGCGGCGCATCTCCGATCTCGCTCGTTGAACATTGTGTCACTTTCAGATATGATAAAAGGCTCCTATCACTCTTGGGATTTGTACACAACTGGCCAACTAGTAGATGGTCTGCAACAAAAAAAGAAAACTGGTTTTCATTAAACGGAAATGGAATCATGTCGTCTTTTCTAGGGCGAAAATCTTATCATTCCATCCTGTAGTTTAAAATCTTTTAAGGCATGACTCTGACTTTCAAAGCACAACTCCTGAAAGCTTGTTCGAAATCGAGTCAGAAACGACAGACATTATGATCGGCCATGTGACACGTATATCTTTTTTGAGCATGATTTGTTTAGTTTTGTGTGATAGGAATAGGAACTGGTTTGCGTATACGTGAATGCTGTTGCAGTTACGAATGAATATTGAAGCTTCAGATAACATGCAATTTAATGTGTTAACTGCCGAGAAATTTGTGTCGGAATACTTAAAGTATATACATGTATAGACATTCACACGTTCGCAGATTAATATGGATATAGATATTGATATCTGTATCACACGTATTTGCGTGTCTACATATTGGGGAAAGGCTGCGAAAGTTGAATCTATTGTTACTTCCTGCCGGCAGGGCTTTGAATATATTAACTGTATCTCCTTTAAGTAAGGTAAGACCCACCCACCGTAACAAGGTATTCTGTATATGTCTCTAACCTGCATCTGTTGATGAAGACTGGTGATCTGGGTAGTGTGAATTAAATCTTCATTGCTAATACTCCCAGATCAAATCTGAACTGGAGAAAAAGTACCTGTTAAGAGTTCTATCTATGGTTCAAATAGATCTGTTTAAAAACTATTCGTATTCGATTGGACCGTGTGCCAAAAGAAAAAAAAAAAGAAAAAAACTCTAAAGAAACAAGTAAATAAAAAATGTTAATATGAACGTATAATTAACTCGGTAACCTCAATTATTAAGATAATAATAAACAGGTTGACATACGATTAAAATCAATCTGTCAGTCAATAATTGAATACTTGGTTCAAACGTGATTTTTGAGTAAAGACTTTTTAAATGGCATGGTATATAGAAAGTTTTTACTTGTTTATTTCTTTAAATATTTATTTAGCCGATGCTCATCATACATCCATATATCCATACATCTGCATGCATGCATGCTCGTGATGGAATGGATATCATCGTAGAAAATGAACACAGCAACCCGAATTCAAATGCTGGACGAGGCTCTTAGCATTTCACATAATACCCTTGGGAAAGACACGAATCCAACTATTCTCCTTCCAGTTATGGGTAAATAGTACGGCTGAGTGGGTTTTTTAGTTTTTGTATGGCAACCGGTCTAGGATAAGGAAAACTCAGAGGAATTGTATTAACACACACACACACACACAAATACACACACACACACACACACGCATATATATATATATATATATATATATATATATATACACAAAGACTCTTCTCTGCATATGTATTGTATATGCTAGCAGGATAGTGAGACTTATGATGAACAATCAGCAAAAAATATCTAAAAATAAATTTCTTGATATTGCATTCACAAAAAATATATCTTTATAAAATACTCAGAAAATTATCCCTGAAGAATATGAAGTATGTAATATATCAGTAGTTCAGAAGTTATCTTTATTATTTTTTATATGTATTCACCTTCTACATCACATTTATATTAATAATTTCATCGTAAATTTTTAACTGATAAAGTACATAAATTTTATAAAGTAAAATGTTAGTTTTCTGAATAAAATATTAGTTATATTTTATTTAAATTTACTCATGAGGTTTTAGTTTGTATTTTCAACTGCATATGTGAAATGATTATCCAGATGTAATTATTACTTTGTATAAAAATCTGAACCTGGGATACCGCATGGAGTAGTGGATCAACTGTTAGACTGCAACGTCGAAATAAGCGAACTTGAACTCCAGCCGCCCTATTACTTTCACTTTCAGATTAACACATTCTGGAATAGTGTGAAATTCCTTATCCTTCATACTATGGGTTAGTTGGTTGGTTTGGTTTTAAGGCATATCGAACATTGTCGGTTATTTAATGCCAAATTCATTTTTATACAAATAAACAGTTTTATTTCAATTCAGTTTAGCTAAAGTACAGTTTTTTGTTTACACATAGTTAAATGTAAAGACTGTTCATATCAAACAATTCAGTTTAGTGTAATAATACAGTTTAGTTCTATTTGTCCCATAGATAGGACCCTATCAGGTGCTACCGCTCCGTACCAGAGTGGACCTGGGAGCAATGGCAATGAAAGAGTACTCTGCATTCCCCAAAGGTCCAGCATTACTAGAACTTCACCATCAGATTGCTTAGTGTCATATCCAGGACACTCGTTCGGGGAGTCTTATCCCTCTGCAGAGATGCAGTCGGTGTATTCTAAAGCCCGGCCTACTCGGCAAGCTATGAGTTAATCAACTTCTTATCTGTCTTTCTAAAAGGAAGGCTTTGCCATTTATTAACTCATGATGGTTGATATGCCATTAAAAAACCAAACCTGCAAACGCACATGAGTTTTGTTTATGAATACGAAATGTTGTGGCCCAGTCAGCAAGAGCGGCAGATTATACTGTTTGCGTCACTGCAGATGGGTAAGACTCCCCCAACATATGCCATGTGGCCCAGACAGCTGGGACGACAGAATACACCGTTTGCATCTCTGCAGATGGTGTTGTATAGCCACATACATGACCAACTATACAAACACATAATACATATACATCTACATATGCATGCAGAATCATAACGACACAATAAAGACAAGGGACACAGTCTTTAAGAAATATATACTTCTCACTTTATTTGAAAGGGTTGTGTGTGAGAGGGAGTTGGAGACCGAACAGAACTGCAACATATTATAGCCATCAGCGTTTCTTTCCCGTTCTCCTGGGCAGCTCAACCAGGGGCCTGGGGCCCAGTCTCTCTGGGTGCTGGTTTTCTCTACCGCATCTTATCTCCAACTCGTCTGATCCCCGACTGATTAATCGGGGGCCTGAGGGTCACTGCTTGGTGCTGGCTTTCTCTACTGCACCTTGCCTCCAACTGGTCTGGTCTCCAAATTAACTGACTTCCTGTCTTCACCGAGTTATATAATAGTTCAACGTCCACCTTCTTCTTGTGGTCATCACTATTTCGCACTCTTCAACCTGTCCACGGTCAAGGTCATAATATCCTGATATTCCTCGACCAGATGCACCTGTTATTTACCCAGGTGCATTTCCTATTTTGACAGCCCGGCTGGGTCGTAGGTCAATATACAACAATGGGTAAGTCTCCCCCAACATGTGTTCTGCAGTCAGCTGGGAAGGCAGAATACACTGTTTGTATCTGTGCAATATTCATATCGAAGAAAAAATTGTAAGTGTAGACTACGTGGCGATAGAAATAAAAGAGTTATTATGATCATCAAGCCATACTGATAGCAAGGAGTTCTTTGAATCTCTCTAACCATCATTCCATCCTGGTAAATCAATAAGACTGTATCTGGTATCCGCACAGAATTGTTGTATTTATTCCCCAACCCCTCCACATTAGACTGATGTGACGCAAGGTCAATTTTTAAGGGAGTTTAACAGATTTAAATTCAGTGTTTTTCCTTCTTGTGGACCTGTTGAAATACCAAGGCTAAAGAGCCCAAACTACTCCGCTATTTATCAATACTTGGAGATAGAATTGTTGGGTGTAAGCGCTATTGGAAATACAAACAGCCTCGTCTAGGATTTGAACTCAGGTTTCCGCATCAATTTCCAATGAAGATAATCATTAAACAACAGCACAAAGCTGATGTAAGATATTGTTGATTGATCAACACTGGCGTGTTGATGTGTAGGATTCCATTTGAAAACGTCGCTTATGAGTTCGTCTCTGCTTTACTAGTAATGCTCATAATGTCTTGTTCAGTTTATTCAGATAGTTTGTAAGATGGGAGGTAGATGGCTCTACGAGAGCAGTTCCCTTCAAAACAGCACCAGGCGTCCTAATGCATTTTCTCCAAGACTTTTTTTAGGGTTCAAGCGGTCTAATTAACTCGTTTACCGTTCGGAAAAAAATGAAATGCATAAAATTATCTGGGACTTTGAGATGTAAATGAATCACCAAGTCTAGACTAAGAAAAATACTGGAGATCCAACATTCCACATGTTTCTATCTGTCAGATTCACTACAATCTATCATTTCAACATATATATATATATATATATATACGAGGATCATTAAATAAGTTTCCAGATTTTCTCCGTATGGGCAATTTTATTGATAGGACACAAATGAAACTCTAGTCCCCTTCGAAGTAATCTCCTCCGGCTGCAATGCATTTGTAGTACCGTTCCAACAATTTCTCAAAGGCCCCATGGAAGTCCTCTTGTGTCAGCGTGTAAATGACCATCGTCACAGCCTCTTTCATCTCCTCAGTTGTCTCATAACGACAGCCTCTGAGCTTAGGGAATAACCAAAAGTCACTGGGAGCAAGGTCTGGACTATAAGGTGGGTGAGGAACTGTCTTGATGCCCATCCTGGTCAAATAGTCTGTGACAAGGATGAAGATGTGTACTGGTGTATTGTCCTGGTGGAAATAACACTGATCCGATTTGAAGGGTGCTGGCGTCTATCGACGGAATCCCTTCTTGAACTCACTTAAAACCTCAACATAGTAACCTTAACCCTAACCCTTTGGCCAATCAACTCTGGTGTATTGACTTCCTTACTCCTCCCACACCTCTGATTATCCCTAAAAAACTCCCTGCCTTCCTTGAATCTCTTATGCCACTCAAAAATTGATGCTCGATTCATGCACGATGCTCCAAAAGCAGTCTGAAACATTCCATACGTTTCTGTGTCATTTTTTTTTCAAGTTTAAAACAGAATTTTATTGCATATCGTTCTTCTAAAGTAACAAATTTCAATTTTGAAATTCACCAGCTGTGACACTCAGGCTTTAGTAGGGTGTATTCCAATTGCTGCTGTAGCAGTTCATTTGAACCTGAAATTATAAAAATTGGTGGGTCATCTCATAAGATGTATAGCAATAACATAGTGAATTTTCAAGAGTCTACGACATTTTTAAATGCTCATACGAAAAAAGTCTGGAAACTTATCGTATGCCCCTCGTACATACACAAACATAGTATATACTTGTAAGAAAAATAAAGATTTTAATGAAAAAATAAAAATTAAAAGAGATAAAAACATAAAAAAAAGAAATTTGAAATAAAAAGAATCACACTCCAGTCAAAACAAACATTAACAATGCAGGAATACTTGACACTAGAACCCGGTTATTGCTAACGGAATCAGAATGAGTGACCCCCGTGGATTCATTAAAAGACGTAGTTCGAAGTTCCGTGAAGGTTCACGACTTCGACAAACACCTGAAGAAGGCCGGAGGACATATCTACCGAAACGTTGTGGATATAACAATAAAGATGAAGACAATAGTCCGAAAACCTTTAATTATAAAAAATCATCAAGCTTCGTCTCAGAAATTAAGTCAACTAACAAACATTATTAGTCACTTGAAAAGGACTATGACGTCCGAAACACGTGTCGAGCAAATATAACCCCGAAATACCACACTGAAATTTATCTGCCGACCTATTATATATATATATATATATATATATATATATATATATATATATATATGTCTGTGTGCATCTGTCTGTGTGTGTATGAGAGAGAAAGAAAGAGAGAGAGAGAGAGAGCGTTGAAATATTCCTGCAGAAATATATTTCAAGCCTCACACACCGAAAACATTCCCAGTAACGTATCAGAAGTAAAAAGTACATATTATTGAGCATATTGTTTTCCATTGTAATACACACATATTTTAAACTATGTTTATCTGTCGCCACAATACTGCCGACGGATGAAGAAAACCTAGATAATCTAACACGCCATTTCCTCTTCCGTAAGGTTGACGACAAACTGTTTTGGAAAGTCGACGACATAGATGCCAGTAAGGGCGGAAAATTATTTTGTTGGAGTGAAAAGATCATATGGGAAAGTTTATAAGTTAATTTGTATTGTTTACCATGTGTTTTGTCTTCAGGCTTTACACTTTTTTAATCTTATACTACGTTTGTTTAGGGATTTTTCTGGATTCAAAACAGATTGACTGAACTGAGAAAATATGATGCTAATGCAGATTTCTAAATCTTTTCTTTGAAATTTGTCTTTGGAGACATTGCAATTACAAATTATCTGTAATATATATATATATATATATATATATATATATATATATATATATATATATAATTTCGTCTATATTACACTTATATACACAGCTATACACATGCAAGTTTTTGGAAATGTGTTAGTGCGTGTGCAAATGCTTTATTTTTGGCCTTAAGTTCTCAAAGATGATGAAAAAATTATATCGGATATACCGAATCAGATTAAAGGTTTTATATTGTTTTTCCTAGAATGTAATTCTCAAAAATATTGATGAATTTTAGTGTTTAGCATTGTATTTTGGTATTTGTAATATTTACACGAAATTATGCGTGATATTATTTACATGTATCTCTAAAATGATCTGGACTCACCTTATACATAGATACATACATTATCATTATCATGTCGCACCGCCAGCATGGATCTCCTTGGCGGGAGCTACTTGTCTCTATCGTCCATCGCTCCCGGTTGGTCTTCAATGCTATATCCTGTGTCGGCACAGAGCTGTTGTATATAGGTTCTAGCTGGTCGTCCAGCCTTTGGTCGTCCATGTAAAGGGGTCCACTGGTGTATGTCGCTTATGAGTTCGTCCCTACTTCCCCAGCAGTGTCCTGCATGCCTGGTTCGTCTAACTAGGATAGCTAAACACACACACACACACACATATATATATATATATATATAAGCATTTTTGCAGTCGCACAGTGTGTATCTAATCACCTGGCTTTAGAAACAGGAATATTACACTAGAAGAACTTTATATTGTGTAAATCAACATAAATGTTTAAAAATTAGTTTGGAATATAATCCGCAGAAATATTAATGTATTTTAATGTTTTGAATTTCAGTATATATATATATATATGGGTGGTGTACGAGCGCGCACGTGTGTGTGTGTGTTCGTACGAACGCAAGTGTGTATAAGAAGTATGTCTTAAAAGTAACGAAAGTCGTATCTTAAATACTTTATTTCAAATCCAAAAACAAACTACTTGTACATGGTTTCCTCTTTATAGGAATACACCTTGGTTTCTTTGTTTTGATAGCATATTCACTTTCATTTGTTATTTAATGCCAATGTCATCCTTGGAGAAGAACATGTACTGAGAGATAGGGGTATTCCTACTTTTCTCATGGGTATTCGTCAGAAGAAAAAAACAGGCTGCATTTCAGCACGTTAACCATAACGCCACGGTAAATTTTCCCCATCCCTTTTCAGTATTGTTCACTCTCCCATCCTTCTCTGCCACGCTTCTATGCACTGCTTGAATGATTCTTCTGGAATGATTTTTAGCTCCGCTGTGACGACCCTCTTGATAGCCTCCATCCCTTTACTTTAGAGGAAAAGAAAAATCAGGAAACAAAATAAGGTGAGTGAATATGCTGTTCCAGTATTGTGATGTTTCTCTCAGCCAAGAACTGCCGAATGATCAGGGCGTTGTAAGCAGGTGCCTTGTCGTAGTGATCCACCGTGATTTGTCCTGCCACAACTCTCGTCTCTTCTAGCCTTGTGAGGGAAGCATACCCTTCGATATCTCCTTCTAGATTAGTTGATTGTTCCTCCAGCGCAGTGGAATAAGTCGCTGTTTACGATACTTCGAAGAATGTGGTCAACGTGTTTTTGACTTTTGACTTTTGATTTTGTTTTGCTTTCCTCGGCTTCAGCGACGTCAGATACTTTTACTGACTGACCACTGCGTCACCTAACACTATATAATTAAGGACTTTAAATCCATGCCTCATCTCTTGTGACGACATCCTGTCACATCTTCATGCGACGCTCCGGACACCATTTCAGTGTAAACGTTTTGCATGCCACAAACTTGAGTGATACTCTTTCAAATACTGCCTTTTTTCATGTTCAACTAACTTTTGACGTCAGTTTTGCTTGTTTAATGCCTCTCGCTCCTAGAGTTATCTTTTACTTCGTCGGGCCCTTTTTTTTTTAACCTTTTACGCAAGTCAGAAACATACGTACATGGCATGGTGTTATTTCCATATACTTGTTGAAGTATTTGAATGGCTTGTGACGGAGTTTTCCCTTACCGGACAAAAAAATTCAAGTTTATTTGCTGTTCGGTGTTCATTGTCCGTTTACCAGTGTTCATACGGAATAACCCGAAAAAGAGACGCAGTAAACAAAAGAGTATGATAAAATTCAATGTTGCAGAAAACAAGCAGTTGTAAGGTGCCAGAACATCATGTTTGATGATAACAAAATCATTGTATCCCTCTTTTGCTCATAGCTCACTCAGAATACCCAGTCCCGTTACTTTTCAGACAAACTTCATATGTGTTTAATTTCACGCTTTCTTTCGTAATATATATATATATATATATATATATATATATATATATATATATATATATATATATATATATATATATATATATAAATGAATAGGTCCACAGGTGGATTTCGTAATTTAGATTATATTTTATATAACTGCTTGTTTCTATAAAATAAAATCTAATGTACCAAAGTCACTAGCGGACCTATTCCTTTTAAAATATTTTCTTTTCTTTCGTAGGACCTACAAAAAGAAATACACACACACACACACACACACACACACACACACACACACACATATATATATATATATATATATATGTAATTTGTATATGCTCGGAGTATTCTATTTTATTTATCTGTATTCATCTTACTGTATAGGTAATAATGAACATGTTTCATTGAGTTTTATTTCAATTTATATACCTATCAATATTTTTTTTACTTCTTGATTTATATATATATATATATACGTGTGTGTGTGTGTGTGTGTGTGGATATATATATATATATATATATATATATATATATATATATATATACATATATATATATATATATATATATATATATATATATATATATATATATATATAATGTCTGTTCAAAAAATATCAATACTGATAAGATATTTAACAAGACAGAAATAAACACAAAATGAGGCGTTAAATTTTTTTTTCAAAATGCTCAGCCTTAAACACACTTATTCCGACGAGTTTTCTGCTAGTCAAAGCACTTCTGAATTTTTTGGTTATGTGTGAAGTTGAACGGACCCATTTCTGTAACTGTCCTCCGCGTCCTCAAATCTTACAAGTGAGATAAATTTTAAAGTTAAGAAAAAAGGTAAAGTCGAAGAAATACGTTCCATTTGCTTCACAGGGAAACAATCTAATGAGAAAGCATTTCTTGAGTGACCCAAATTAATCAAGACAAAATATCAACCCAGTAATAAAGCATTTCTTGAGCAACCCAAATTACCCATGAAAGAAAAACTACCGAATAAGAAAGCATTTCTTGAGTAACCCAAATCAATCAAGACAAAATATCAACCCAGTAATAAAGCATTTCTTGAGCAACCCAAATTACCCATGAAAGAAAAACTACCGAATAAGAAAGCATTTCTGGAGTAACCCAAATCAATCAAGACAAAATATCAACCCAGTAATAAAGCATTTCTTGAGCAACCCAAATTACCTTAGAAAAAAAAAACGACCCAGCAAGAAAGCATTTCTCGAGTAATCCAAATTAACCAGGTATAACAACGGAATAAGAAAGCATTTCTATGGCAACACAAGTCGAATAGAAAAAAAAACAGTGTAAATAATATACCGATCAACCCAACAACATGAAACCTAAATACTCTATCATCATATGTACAGGACGAAAATCTGATTGATTTATTTAAACTTTCTACTGAAATTTTGTTCACCTTAAAAACCACTCTTGGAGAAATAAAAGAAACCTAAAAGAATTTTTAATAAAATTTACATTGATAGATTAATCCCATAACGAAGAAAATACCTACGATTAACTTGTAAAAATAAATCCAAATTCTTTCCAGACAACAATAATAACTGTGAATTAATCAGATTCTACGAAAAGAATTAATTAGATCCTGTAAAAGATATCTGGATGACTGTTATATTTTGGAAACTTTCATATTAATATAAACTATATACACAACTCACTCTAAAACCTGCCATCTAAGATAAAATTCACCATAGAACGCAATTTTATGGAACAACCATTTTTACATATCCACATTGAAAATCAAAATAATAGCGAAGTTATCACAGATATTTACCAACTACCAACAAAACCCTACAATGCCTCAATTCTAAAAGTAATCACCCCAAAACTGCATAAAATCCATCCCTTACACCCAAGCACGAAGGATCTGAACCAAAGTCTCTAACAAAACCCCCAACAAACCCGTGCTAGAAGAATTACGTTTAGCCCTCCACCAGAGTAGAATTTCCACAACTCTAATAAATAAGGGATTCAAATTAGTTGAAAAAATTCCATTAACATACTACACCCCAACCCCAAAAAACCCCATACCAACGAACATTTCTTAGCATATATCTGAACATACAAGAAAAACAACCCAGATCTATTTACAGAAATATCAAAGAATCTAAAATCAGCTCAAGAACAATGATAGAATTGATAACATTCTATATACAACAAAATCATCGAAAGCAAAAAGACAACCCACAAACTTTTAAAATGCTCTAAATTCTTCAAAATTTGGAGAATACGCAAAGCATGGAGTCTAAAAATGCCAAAATAAAAGATGTGACCTTTGAAAACCCGAAAATCGAATTCATAATAAATAGAAATTTAAGCTGTAAATCAAATGCACTTGCTGCAATGAGATACATTTTGGTTGCACTTAAGCTCAGAGCAATAGAGTCTCTTTACATCAATGCATCATTAAATTACCATGAAATAAAAACCTAATTTATCAAAATACCACTATAAATGCAGCAAGGGAGACTATAAAATATTGCTTATATACCATATTCATGCCTTCTCATTACTCTAGATAAAAGAAAAAAATCCTTATGCGACTTAAACTATCATTAAGCAAAGCCTAATTTCTCTCTCTCTATCTCTCTCTCTCTCTTTCTCTCTCTCTCTCTCTCTCACACACACACACACACACACACACACAGAATACCTTAAAAATACATCTATGTATGAGGTCAGGTGCATTCTTACATGCATTAAAATGCCTTTGTAAAAACATATAAGATGTATTTTTAATCCCAAATTATACGTCGATAGCCGTTGACATAGAGCACTCAACTTGAATATTCCTATTCCTTGGATTTACTCCACAGATTATATATATATATATATATATATATATTTACTTTCATATATATATATATGTATATATATATACATGCGTTTTTGCGAATGTATGTGTGTGGGTGCGTATGTCAATGCTATATGGGTATTTATGCGTGGTTATAGTTTATGTCTAATAGTCATCTTTTTATAAATGTGCATTTAGATTCATCTGCATAAATGTATTTGAATGTTTCTAGGTTAACTGCTTGTAAGAATTCCTAACAGTAAATTAGGAATACAGATTCCAGTATTTGATAGAATAATAGTACCAACTTTTCTCCTATTTTGATGTTTATTCGCATCATCGTCATTATCATCGTCAGAACATTTGTAAATTTTATCTTCCATATTCTAAAGTCCTTAATTATGTAGTGTTAGGTGACGCTGTGGTCGTCTTGTGAGCGTATGATCTATATTAATGTACTAGTGAATCCGCGCCCATTTAAATTGGAATATGTATAAGTTTACGGGCTTGGAGGTTTGAACACATGTACTCATGTATATATCCAGATAAACGTGTGTTGGAAGAGAAATATTTGTGTCATTATAAGTTAGACAATTAGCCGTTACTATTCTTGATAATTATGAATATTCTAATATTTTTGGCTCTGTGAATTGATTGATTTAATGAATGATTTTAATGGCATGTCAACTCCTATTAGGCTATTCAAACCTAGATGTTAGGGCATTGCTTTTATTGTATAATAACATTTACCTTTTTTGTGAAACAGATCTTTGGACCCCTACACGGGACCTTAACAAGCACTACGACTCCATGTTAGAGTGAACCTGGGAATAATGGCTCTCCATGCTTCTCAGATCTTGAGTGGCGCTTCGCCATCAGTTGTTGTTTACTGCCAGATTCCGGACCCAATAAAGCAAAGGTCTTACTCCTTGGCAGAGGATACAATTAGCCTATGCTAATATCTGCTGACTGAGAGTATTGTGAATTAGAATTTTCTCTTTTGAGTTAAGCTTTTGAGCCGTCTCTTCATGGTCCTATTTACCCAACCCCTCCGCTCGGGCAGGATATGACACAAGGTCAATTTTTAAAGCGGAGTTTAGCAGGTTTGAATTCAGAGTTTTCCTTCTCCTAGTTGCCTCACCAAGGCTGAAGAACTCATAGCTGGAGGGGGAATATTTGGATTCATACCTTTCCCAAGGGTACTAGTGCTATGTGAAATGCAATCAGTCTTGTCCAGGAATTGAACTCGTATCGCCGTGTCCATATCCTGTGATGATAACCATTACACCACGGGCACCTCCTCTCTTCATGGTGCAGTATTTGCAAGCTACTTCTACAAACCTTTACAATTGAGTTTGATCACCCGGAGAGCGTCTTACCTTTTCATACCTTTAGCGTGTGTGAAATGGAACTAAACGTCGGAAAAATTGCTTGCTTAGTGGATTTGTGAATTGCATAAATTCTACAGCCCCCATTATCTTGTTCAAAAACAAATTTCTGAATGCTAAATTTCATGTTTTGTAGCAGAGAAAGATAATAGCACCGATCTCCAAGAATATAATTAGTTCCTTTTCTTTTCTTTTTATTACCCAAAATATATGGATAGATACACACAGGGGCTGACGTACGAATCTTCGGTGAAATCTCCTCTCTTTAGATCAAAACCTCCCTGGTTATAAGATATTCCGGACACCCACGCAAATTCTCCAAGTAACACCTCCAGCTCATCGTCTACACAGCGCACGTAATCATGCTTCCTTCTTGCGTGCCACTCACACAAGTTACGTGACATTTCCGCCGAGAACACCTGCGTCCTATTTACTTTAGGTACCGGGTGCATTTCCTGTTATTCTTTTCCTAATGTTCCACTCTTGCCGCTGCATCGACAGCTGTCAAAGGGGTGTTCAAGTCAATATCCAGTAGGTAAACTTATACTAATCCAACAGCTTCGTACATCTTTGTGTAATGTTAGTGTAAAATTTTAATTTTTTTTCTTTCTTTGCTTATGACAAACTATCCATGTAGAAGAACAGCAGCGATCCATAACAAGTTTGATAAGAAAGTTCATACGTTTCTCAAGGGCATTAGTCTGAAAGTAAACACAGTAGCAAGACTTGATTTCGAACTCGCTAACTTCGAGGTCACAGTTCTGGATGTTAGCCATTACGCTTCGGGAAGCTTATTCTATATTCATATCTCTGTGTGGTGGAAACTTTCTTCCAATTTTGGTTGCTAAACATTTCATTGCCATAGAATTTTTTGTCGAGGTATTCAGTAAATTTGTTCAATTTATAATTGGTATTTTGTTTTTAAACTTAATCAAATGTACAATTTAAACCTAAAGTATGACTTATCAGCTTTATTCAGAATACATCAACTGCATCACCAGCAGAAAGATAAGATCTTAATTTCGAATGCTGATTTTAAAAGCAGAAACGATTTACTTTTTTTGAATAGTGACGCAAGGCAATCTCCTTAGTTCCTTGCACTCTCATTTGAATTCATGCCAGACTAATTTTAGCTTGTAAATAATTTCCTATTAGGTACTAGATTTTAAGTGTAGTTGAATGAAAATGTAGTAAAACGTGGTTTTCAAACGATTTTTGAAGTCTACATTTATTTCAAATGTTCTTTACAAATCAATAATCTTTTTGTAGCCAAGAAAATTTTCTCCGAATATTAGTATCATACATTAAATAATTCTTATAAAACAGTTGTCTTTACAGAGCTAACGTTAGATGATATTACACCTGCAAAGAAAATTTGCTTCGTATCAATTTTTCTTTTGCTTTTCTTTGAGATACTTTAACTGTTTAATTTTTTTAATGCGAGATTACGTGGACTCGATTTGTATGCGCGTGTTTGCATAAAATAACAAAGAAAAAAAGCATTAAGTAACTTAATAATTTAAATAGCAACGAATTGATGAGAGACTCAAAGGTTGTCATTAGTTATCTTCCCATTACTTCCGCGAGGCCCAATTCACAAATTAAGAAGGAAAAAAAATGGTGAAAAGCAAAATAGAGCAAACATGGAAGAACAAATTGAGAACATTAAAAAGAAAAGAAGAAAAAAAATTATAAATGAAAGAAAAAAGTTCAGAGATAATGATTTTAATCATTTTTACCTGGTTAGTAGGTTCAATTGCAAATCGAAATGCCACCATTTCTTTACAGGTTTCTGTCTGAAGTGTCTGATTAGATTATATCCAACCGACTGGCGCCTTCTCTAGAATAATAATAATAATAATAATAATAATAATAATAATAATAATAATTGTTGTTGTTGTTGTTATTACTGCTGTTGCCAATATTAATAATATGGAGAAGAATAGCACTGATAATACGCAACCAATAGACTAAGTAGGTTATGTGGTGAAAGAGACGAAACGGTTAGTCACAAGATTACAGCAAACTGACCCAAAAGAAATACAAGAAAACTGATCCATGATCCTATTGTGTAGACGATTAAAATCTGACCATGCTGACAAATTGGTATGCACAAACCAGAATCTCTCCGTGAGAATAAGATGAATAAAATTCCCTAGGATTTTTACATAAAAATGGATCGCCAAATCCCGCTAATATAACCAGCGTTAGTGTTAATTTACATATAGAAAATATTTTGTCGATGCAGCAGACCAGAGTGAAAAAGAAAGAAAAAAAATTGACTGCAAAATATCTTGATCTTGCTCGAGAACTAAAAAAGCTATAGAACATGAGGGTGACTTGGAACAGTCCTCAAGAGAGGAATTTTAGATCAGAAAACAATCGTGACCATACAGACTCTAGTACGAATAAGATGCGTTCAAATATTTTGAAAAGTCCTGCAGACTTGTTGTCACTCAGATTTTCGTTCGTTTGGTTTGATTTGGTTTCTTTCTTTTACGGCATATTAAACTTCATGGGTGTTAGTCTGAAAGTGAACGTGATAGCACAACTAGAATTTGAACTCGCTTACTGCGATGTCACAATCCAGCATGTTTGCCGTTACACCAGGGGGACCTCCTCCTCACAGAAACCGGAATAAAGAATTAGCCCCGAGTAAGATTTGAACTCCCTTGCTGTAGATTTGTTGATGTCACAAAGAAAACTGGCGGAGATGGAGAAACAAAGACAAGAGGAAGTTGTTCATAACAGGAAAGAAAAAGTCAGACATGAGGTCACAGGAAAATTTCGCCCACTTTACTGCTAACATTACAACTTCCTGCTGGACCAGTCTTAGAACTGAAAGACGTGAAGTGTTATATTTTAGTTGATCAAGGAAAGGTCTATTCATTGACAAACTTACGTCACGACCTGTCGCTTTACCGGTAACTAACTGAATGCTACTTTTCAAAAAGTACCTTTTGTTGTCTGTTACATAGATGGGCAATATGATTATTGATTGTGGGAGGCAGTTGCTACATTACAACTACTTAGGTTAGCTAATCAAACAAACATCGTTTTCCTTAGAATTTATCAAATAAAAATTCTTTTTGTGTTGTTTTGAAATATTTTTTTTTAAATTTCAAAAGCTTACCTATTAGTTATATGAAACAAATAAGATTTTATAGAGAATAAAATATCTAAAATGCACCAACGTAATTTTGAAAGGATTCATCTTAAAAGGTTAAGGAACACCCCTTTACAACAGTTTCGCCAAGTTTATGTATTTATATTTAGATAACTTTGGCAAAACTTTTTCTTTCAAATGATATTGATATATTTATGATTATACATATCTTTTTTCTGCACTTATTAAAAGTTTTCGGTGGGTTGGGTTTTATGTCATATCAAAACCTTTGCAGGTTATTTAACGACAAATGCTATTTATATATATATACATTAGAATGAATAGGTCCGTGAAAAATTTCAAATTTGGTATTTTGCATTTTTCTTCTTATTTCATATACTTGTGAGTTACAAATGTTTAGACTTTATGAGATTTTAAACATAAGTTCTTATTTTTTTTTAGAGAAAAATTGTTTTATAGGCTTTTTGATTTTGCCTAATTCCAAATTTTGTGTCCTATGGGAATTAATAATTTCTGAAAACTCAAGTCAATATAAATTTATTTTGTGCATATACAAGTAAGTATTCTCTCTGTGTGTGTATCCGTGCGCGTGTGTGTGTGAGTGTGTGTATTTTCACACGTATACATGCATTTACATTCTTGTATATATATATATATATATATATATATGTATATAAGCAATTTCGGTTAAAGACCGCGGATTGTTTTCAAGATCTTCAAGTGACCCAAATAAAGGAAAAAAAACGAGAAAACTTGAATTCTTCACTGGATTTTTTGTTGTCTATTCATATCATTGCCACCTTTCCCGTCTTGTTTTTACTTCCTTCAAAATATGTCGGTCTACATAGAATCGGTCACTTGTACACGTTCGTTTGAGACATCCTTTTTATTCTTCAAGAAATATTACTATTATTGTTACTCCCTTGAGAGCTTCCTAAACAAACGTTAGCTGATTATTTTCCATTGGAGTTTGAGTGAAAGCAAGTCTCCTCAAGTCTCTTGTTAGTATTCTGGTTGATCTTAATAAGGCTGGAGTTTGGATGGTGTCAAGTCATCCTCTGATTTGCAATTCTTCCAGTAAGCTTTCAAATTTTTCGGGGACCGTTCAAAGCGTACCAACTACAAGTGGCATCCCTATCACCTTCATGTTCCACATGTTTTTGAGTTCCAAGTATTTATCTATCTTTCCGCTTTGTTCTATTTTCATTCTGTGGTCTGCTGGAACGGCAAAATCTACCAGATGGTAAATCATTATGCTGTAGTTTCGATGGTCTCCACTCGTCCTCTTGTTTTTAAGTCCTCTAGTCCTTTTACCAATTCTTTGGTGACTGTACCAAGAGCACCAATTACGATTGTTATAACCTTCACTTTCATGTTCCACAGTTTTTTCAGTTCCCTAGCAAGGTCAAGGTACTTATCCTTTTTTTACTTCCTTTCAATCTTACTCTGTAGTCAGCTGCGACAGCAAAGCCTACAATTCGGCAGATCTTTTTCTTTTGTTGACTATTATAAGGTCTGGTCGTCTGGTCGAGATTAGGTGATTTGTTTGTATCTCAAAATCCCAGAGGAGTTTGTGCATCTCATTCTTCATGAGAGATTCTGGGTTGTGCGTATACCATTTGTTCATATGTTCAAATTTAAATTTCTTGGATAATTCCCCATTTCCACCTTGTCGTGTCTAGTCTTATACTCTTTCTGTGCTAATTTGCTGCCTTTGCTTATTACGTGGTTGATCATTTCATCACTATTACTATATGACTTACATCTGCTATTCTGTTGGGTCTTATCTATTCTTGCATTGATATGGTTGGTCCTTATGCCGTTGTTTTGGTTTGTTATTCGAAGAGATTCAGTTTCTCTCTGAAGGTTTCCCTTTTTTAGCCAATTTCACGCTTTCTCGTGTGAGATGTCGCTTGTTAGTAGCTTAAAACGTTCATAGACTGGTTTTTCTACCCACTTTTATTTTCTGGTCATTTCTGTTCTGCTGATCATCGTGTTGTCAGTATTGTTTCTGGTGGCTGTAATCATTCTTCTTCCGTGATTTTCTAGGTAGTCTTCGAACCTTTGTATCGATGCGTCAACGCTTTTGTCAATGCCGGCAAATCATCTTTCTTCTTCTTTTTTTGACACGTAAAGTCTGTCAAAGTCATCTCTGGGATGTTAGGTCTCATGCATGGTCATTAGTTTTCTTGTTTATTATTATTATTATTATTATTATTACATCTATTGCTAGCATTTCACACTTGTGCCAGTCGGTGACTTTTCACTAGAGTCTAAATGACAGCAAGTATCTACATGTCCACTGGACTCTTCTCAGTATCTTACCCTATCTCATCAATGCTGCGGTCTGTATAGTGTCGGCCCTGCCTTTGATATCCGCCAATCTCTTTTCCAAGCCCTTAAGGAGTGTGTTCCTAGCTCCCCAACTGTTATTGGTATCCCCATCACTCTTATGTTCCATTGCTTTTTCAACTCTCTGATAAGATCGACGTATTTATTTATCTTTTGACTTTCATTTTTCACTATGTGGTTCGTTGGAACAGCAAAATTTATTAGATGACAAGATCCTTTTTCTTGTTAATTAACACTTTGTTTGGGACTGTGGCCGTGGTTGGGTGTTCTGTTTGTATCTTAAAACCCCAGAGAATTTTGTGTTTCTCAATCTCAAAGATGGACTCTAGATTGTGTAAATACCATTTGGTAGTCTGGTCAAATTTCAGATTTTTTCACAATCTAGATGATCCCACATTCTCTGCTCAACTGTGTCTAGTCTTGTACCATTTTTTGGTTGCCTGTCATCTACATTCGCTTATGTGATTAACCGTTTCATCTGTATCTCCACAAAATCTTCACCTTATCTCTATTTCCAGATTATCTCCACATTATCTATCTCTTGCGCATTATCAATTTTCGCTTTGATATAATTGGTCCTTGATAAAGACCGAGTAACAGAAAATCTCCACAAAACTGCAGCACTTGTCTCAGTATTATTACTGATTTCATTCGCTTAAATCTTATTATATTCATTCTTCAAAAAATCATCGCTTACATAAGAGTCATATTTCAATATTATTGCAAAATGCAGGATACTATCATAAGTAGCATCGTTATCTTTGATTATGAAATAATTCGCTATGATTTTGATATTGTAACTACTTTTATTATTTGTGGTATTTAGAAGTCGTCATTTTCGGTTTATCATCGTCCACATCAATACTAATATCGAAGATATCATTTAGATAAGTCATACTCAGACAAAACATTGTATTGTTATAATTATTATTATTATTATTATTATTATTATTATTATTAGTAGTAGTAGTAGTAGTAGTGTTGGCGTTATTAGCATTAGATGTTATTATTTTTGGTATTGTTATTAATCATGAAGTTAAGGCTGTCAAGTTAAATTTGTTGTACTTTCATCACATACATTCAATTAAATTTCGCATTATAACTTGGTAATTCTGAACACCTTAACATCTTTGCTGTTTTTTTTTTTTATTACCGCCTTTTTTTTCTCGTTATCTCAATTAGTTTTATTTTTCATTCTTTGCCTAATATCATAGTTGCAATTAGTGAAAGACCAAATTTTGTTGATTTCTTTATTCACATTCCTTAAAATGTTTTATTTTATTTTTCATTCATTTATTCCACTCATCTTTGCTGCTTTTTTAGTTGATTTCTTTTAATGTTTCTTACTTTCTTTCTTTCTTTCTTTTTTTTTTTTTTTACAAATTCACTTAAGATTGCCATCTCCAATTTGCCATAATGGCGACAACTCTAATTCCGGTCACGTGTTCGTTGTTCACTTGTTCCGTTATTCGATTAGGATAATTGTAGCGATTGTTATGCGTTTTATCAGTCGCGATTGCAGTGTGTAACCTTGTAATGTTCACGCCCGAACTCCATTGTCTAGTGTCGAGGCAAAGGTGTCGGTTGTAATAATAGCCGACATCTTTTGCTTTCTTTTTGGACCTTGTTAAGTGATATCGATAAGAATTGCCACTTATCGAATTTGTCTTATGAGCTGAGCCGATGACATAGACTTGCTGTCTTCAGTAATGATTAGAATGCAACTGATCATTTATTTATTTATTTTTGATGATCAGTTCATTTTCTTTTCGTCATCAGCTGATCTAATGGCAAATTTTCAATTAAATGTGTATTTGCTGGTTCAATATGCACGGCGGTTTCTCATTTAGAAGACCTTGTGCCAGACTTTTGCTTGCTTTGAAAACATGTTACTCAAGTATAGTTTCTTGTGAATAAATGTCTATCAATATAGACCAAAGGAAAGAAGATGTGACAAAAGGTCAATTTTTGAGCGGAATAAAGCTGATTTTGATTCAGGATTTTCTTTCTTCTAGACTGATTTACTAGCCAAGGATAAAGAACCCAGCGTGTTCTACTATTTACCCATAGCTAAAGAAAGAAGGAATATTGGCGAAGCGAAACACAACCTCAAGTAATATTTCAACTCATTTTACCAATTCCATTTCCTACGATCATAACTGTTATTCTAAATGTACCTCCTGTTATATACACCAGTGGAAGCCCAAAGAAATAAATCAGCCAAATAATGGTCATTATAATAATAGGGTAAAAATAATAGCAAGAAAACTATAGTAAATATCATCATAAAAGAAAAAATAATTCCGTACTATTTGGTGCGGAGATGGAAAACCTATGGTCTTAATGCTATATTGTTGGCGACCATAGTCGAGGGTAACCCGAAGGCTCCCTTTTCGATAGCTACTACAATGTGTAGGGGAGGGCGCTACTACTTCCCTGGATTGCTCTACTTTACCCTTGATCCGTACCTTATAATGCTGAGTGTTAAGCAAGGAGGCATCAAGTACCATTTTTTGAGTCTTTGGTATGACTCGACCTGGGATTGAACACAGGTCCCTCCCCCGGGCCATTGGCGAACACTCTAACCCTTGTTGAGGATGGTCCGAAGGCTCCCTTTTCGATAGCTACTACACCAATATGTAGGGGAGGGTTCTACTCCTTTCCCTGGATTGCTCCTATTTACCATTGATACGTACCTTATAATGGAGGTGCTCGTGGTGTAATGGTTATCGTCGTAGGAAATGGACACGACGACACGAGTTCAAATCCTGGACGAGACCGATTGCATTTCACATAGCGCAAATACCCTTGGGAAAGGTATGAATCCAATTATTCTCCCTCCAGCTATGGGTAAATAGTAGGACAGACTGGGTTCTTCTTCCTTGCCGAGGCAACTAGTCTAGGAGAAGGAAAACGCTGAATTCAAACCTGTTAAACTTGTGTCATATCCTACCCTAGCGGAGGGGTTGGTAAATAAGGATACGTACCTTATAATGCTGAGTGTTAAGCAAGGTAGTATCATGTACCATTTTTTGAGCCTTTGGTATGACTCGACCAGGGATTGAAGACAGGTCTCCCGGGCCATTGGTACTATTTACCAACCCCTCCGCTCGAGCAGGATATGACACAAGGTCAATTTTTAAGCGGAGTTTAACAGGTTTGAATTCAGAGTTTTCCTTCTCCTAGACTAGTTGCCTAACCAAGGCTGAAGAACCTAGTCTGCCCTACTATTTACCCATAGCTGGAGGGAGAATAATTGGATTCATACCTTTCCCAAGGGTATTAGTGCAATGTGAAATGCAATCAGTCTCGTCCAGGATTTGAACTCGTATCGCCGCGTTCATTTCCTACGGCGATAACGACTACACCACGGGCACCTCCAACGGGCCATTGGTGAATACTTTTAACCATCATGCCAATGCCCGGTTTAAGGCTACATACGATTTTCTAAACTATCAAATTCGGCTTTACATTGGCTCAGGGAAAGATTAACCAAATTTGTTTACCTCCATTTAGATACAAATTTTCAAAAAATGCAATCTTTTAGATTAGTCAATAAAACTTCTTCGTTTCTTTTCAGTAGTTTATCATTAAATTAAGCTCAGTGATTGATTTATTGATTTTAACGGCACGACAAGCAATCTGGGACAATTTTCTACCTAATGGTTAGGTAATCGCTTTCATTGTACATTCAAATATACATTTCTGTGCAGTTGTTCCGATTTATCTGACCCTGAGAGCAATGACAATAAATGGGTATCCCACACTTTTCAGATATTCAAAAATGGAGCCTTACCATCAGATACAGTTTTGTGTTATATTCTAGACATCATTTTTGGCGGAGTCTTACCCCTCAGCAGGATATACAGTCTGCATATTCTAAGCCTCGTCGACAGGGCTAGATTACAACAGAAGGATTCAACTTTCTCCAGGAGTTATTTCTAGAAGAATCACGCGGTCTTCATTTCTACACGACTATATATATATTCCTATTTTTAATATTACTTCTTTTTTATCATTTTATTTATTTCAGAAATTTAGAACTATTGAATATTACTGTTTCTAATTTCAGTTGTATATTTTGCCAAAAATTCAAGTAAAATGTACAGCGAAATTGGAAAATACGTTGCAGAGACATGGCTTTTGTGTTGGTCTATAGATCACTTTTTTTCTTTCTAATTTATTTATTTTTTTGTTGGATGGATATTTTTTGTTCTGAGGTGTGATTTTCTTTTCGAACATATCAGTAAAACAACAGCAAGTTGCCGACAAAGATTAGATTGAAAGAATCAAATGTCTCCCAAAGATTTTTATAACTCCAAATTCCACTGTTGAACTGAAGTTAAATGTCCTAATTGTTTTGACGAAAAATGTCAAAACGGAAGAAATTGACAACAGATCTCCACATGATATTTTATTCATAGTGGATTGTCGCGTGTTGCTGAAAGCAAAAAATAACTGACAAACATCGTTACAGGTTGAAATTGAAAATTATTGGACGGTGTAACGAGCTGTAGTTTATCAATATCCGTCCCAGCTTTTTATTCCGAGTAGAAAAAGAAAGAAAAAAAGAAACTCGAAAGATTTGGTTATCTTGTATTCCTGGGAGTTTATTCTTATTCATCAACTGTGAAAAAGACACCCACATAATAATTGCGAGTATCTGAAGCATATTTAAGTAAGTGTGTAAAAAATACATCCATCTTGTGCAAGAAATTAATATCTGGCTTCACGATGACTGAGAAAATAGAAGAAAAATGATTGAATCTGTAAATACCAATATATTCTATTAATTATTATGTTCCCCCCTTCCCGTCGGGCGAGGCTGCAGAATTCGTAGAATGTACCACTAAAAGCTCAGCAACGATTAATCTGGGTTTGACATTAGACTGCATGTAATTGCGAGGTTCCAGTCCTGGAGTTAGGGAATGTGGAGTAACTCTTCATTACCATTACACTCAAGTCCACTTTGACCTGGAGTGGTAATAACTGTTAGGAGATCATTTATAGTAGTAACCATTACTGGAAACTATGTGATTATTGACAGTAGGTTGGTTGGTTGGTTGGTTTGGTTTCATGGCAGTTTATTTAATATTATTTATTCTTTATAGGTTATTTAATGCCAAATCTGTTTTTATTCAAAAATCAGTTCTATTTCAAACAATTCAGTTTAGCATGAGTACACAGTTTAACTGTCAAATATATTTCTATTTCAAGCTCTTCAGTTCATTCAAATGGTTATAATTTGGCTAATTCAGTTTAGTATATGTATAGATTTTGTTTACATACACTTAAATGTCAAAACTGTTCTATATTAAACAATTCAGTATAACGTAAATACAGTTTCAATGCCCCAAACCGTTCCATTTCAAATAATTCAGTTTTGCCTAAGAACGCAGTTTTAATGTAAGTACACAGTTTAATTGTCATAAAATTCTATTTCAAGCTATTCAGTTTCGTCAAACAGTTCTAATTCAAACAATTCAGTTTAGCATAAGTATACAGTTTAGTTTTATTTAACCCATAGATAAGGCCTTATCAGGTTCTACCGCTGCGGACCAGAGTGAACTTGGGAGCGATAGAAATGAAGGGCTGCTCTGCATTCCCCAAAGCCCCTGGATCACTGGAATCTCACGATCAAATTGCTTAGTGTCATATCCAGGATACTCGTTGGGGGTGGTCTTATCCCTCTGTAGAGGTGCAGTCGTTGTATTATACAGCCCCAGCCGACTGGGCAATATTGATATTTGATAGGATGAAGTAAAATTACAACTGGTTACAAAAAACCTTAAAAGAGACAATGATAGAAAAAATATAAATATAAATGGACAATGAATGTGATTTCCCAATCAATAGACATAACCAATCCTTGACGGATTGACATGCTGTTTGAATCAATCAACTCCAGCCAGTGATCAAACTGAACCGAACAACGTGATTAAATTCATACAAAGGTATAAACTCATGAGTCAGGGACTGAGGCGAATAAATTTATAAACCAGAAAAAAAAAATCAACTGATTTGGATTTTAGAATAAAGTAGTTCATTACGACAATGAAATAGAAGTCATCAAAAACATCATTTGAAGAGAAAAGAAAAAGATATACTGTTTTGAATAAATGCGAATTGTTATGTCTACGAAATAGTGGAAGGCAAAATCGACGGCAGATTTGATCCAAGAAGCCAAGATGCATCATTCATCAGGTAGCTGAGTACAATTTTTCGCTCCAAACCCGGGATTTTAAAAAGAATTTAAAAATTCGAATGAGAAAAATTTTCTTTATAACATTTCTGATACAATATCACGCGAATATAAAATTAGAAGTGATTCCAAATTTGAGGTTAAAAGTGAGAGTGAATTGAATAACCAAAGGTGCAGCAAATTGATGGGACGAAATTGATTAGCAACATCCAAATTAGAAGAAAATTGATTTTGTAAATATTTTCGCCAATCACCATCCCTCATACGAGAGAAAATGTATATATTCGGTATTTAGGGAACCCAGCGGGAGGCCAGCAAAAGGCAGCCACTTGACTTTACGTAATCTTGGGTCTGGCCTGGCACCAAACTACCCAGGATTAGAGAGGCAAAGAAAAGCCTGAGATAATATGACACTTTGAAAGAAACAAAGAAATATTGAAATAATACGTTACTTCGAGATAACCTTGTACCAGACTCCTGAAAGTAGAAAAGTCAAGTGAAACCTGACATAATGTTATGCTTTGGAGTAACCTTGTAACAGACCTTCGGAGATAAAGTAGAGAAGAGAAACCGTGATGATATGATAATTTAGAGAGATCAGACTGACCTGGGTATAGCAGGGAAGAAAACCTAACATAATACAACACTTTTGAAATAATACGTTACTTAAAATCATCAAGTACTAAACTATCAAGGAACCGACGGAAGCTGAGAACTAAATATTGAGAAGGGCAAACATAACTGCATTTTGTGATTTCCTTATGTCAGACTATAAACAGTGAGAACAGAAAAAGCCTAAAACTTTTACAACTAATTGAAAGGACTGACTTTGAATGCCGATAAACTAACCGTTAATTTGTGAACTGGGTCTCTGACTATACATTTCCAATCTCATCGATTGGTGAAAATTAGTACCATTTTTAAAAGACATTTCTATGGAACTAAATATTGTTATTTCTACAAGTTGTGTTCTGTTCTGTTTGTTGGCGTCGTTTACTTGTTTTGTTTTGTTTTGTTTTTGTTTTTTTCTATTTTTCTAATTGTGCGGTCTCATCGGATTACTCTTCAATTGGCGATTCCAATTAGCTATTGATCTACTGTCTGGATAAAAAGTTCAACGTTGGCAGATAAGTAGGTTACTCATGTTATCTGAAGACATAACCAGCCAAGCGGAACAGTCAGCGGATTGAAAGTGGAATCACCCCAGTGTTTGGTGAGGGTGGGTGTACTACTATAAAGGGAAAACAGAAAATATTCACCGACCTACCGATTAGGGCTGTAAAATACGCCGACTGCACCCCTGCAGAGGGGTAAGGCCTCTCATGATGTATTCTGAATATGCAATTAAAATGAATTTAATGGTAAGGCTTGAGTCCTGAAATTTTGGGATATTTCAAGTAGCCCTTCATTGCCATTTTTTAAAGGTGTATCTAACCCAGATTAGTCGTACCTTTTAGGATCTTATTTATAGATCAATTATAACTGTTCAATCATTCACTAAGGATAACTATGACGAGTTATTTGAAACCAAGTAGCAGTGTGTAAATTGTTTGTATAAGATGGTAAAACTTGATAAGTACGTTAGTCATTAAGCCATTATCATATTATGAAGAATAACTGAAAGAAGGATGAAAATATGTTGAAGCATACTTTTAGGCTAGCTTGTTGACATATCAACCTTTAGTAGTTATCTAATGCTAAATCCTGATTATATATATATATATATATATTTTGTGCGAATAATTTGTTGATAAAATTATTTTAAACGAATTGTTAAAGTTCATTTGTCGGACACATTTAAATAGTTTTACGCATTCCTATTATACTCTAATAATTCCATTTAATATTGATCATTTATTTGCACACAGGTCGAGTCATACCAAAGACTCAAAAATGGTACTTGATGCTACCTTGCATAACACTCAGCATTATAAGATACGGATCAAGGGTAAAGAGGATCAATCCAGGGAAAACAGTAGTGTAGTAGCTATTGAAAAGGGAGCCTTCGGGTCACCCTCGACTGCGATCGCCAACTTTACTTTACACATCAAAATGGTTTCAAGTATTGCAATTTGATACGAACAATCTTATTTAATAGTTAACATTTCTTTGTGCATAGGTTTGGTTTCTTTGTTTAATGGCATATCAACTCTTTTTAGGTTATTTAATACCAAAGATATTCTCCTAGAAGAACAGTAGTGGTACTATTTAACCCATGGCTGGGAGGATAAGGGGGTTCATACCTTTCCCAAGGGTATTTGCCCGAAAGTGAATGAAATAGCGCGACCTGAGTACAAACTCGCGTACTACGATTTCGCAGTGCATTGCTTTAACCATTACACCACGAGGACACCCTCTCTTTGCGCATAGTTAAATGCCTTAACGTATCCCTATCAAACAGTAATAACTATTTAATATCAATCATTTGATTGTACTTAGTTAAATGGTTCAAGTATAGTAAAGGATTTATCAGTTCTGTTTGACCCATACGTGGGACTCTAACAAGTACTACCACTACGGTTCAGAGTTGATCTATGAGTAATGTAATGGATCGGTACTCCACATTCCCCAAAGCTTCAGGATTGAAGCCTCGCTTTTAGATGGTTTGTGTCATATCCAGAACACTCTTTGGGAAGGGGGTCGTACTCCTCTGCATAGGTGCAGTTAGTGTATTCTACAGCCCCAGCCGACTGGGCTGGGTTATTATCGTAATGAAAGCACTTCAGATTCCCTAAGATTCAGAATAGGAACTTCACCATTAGATGCAGCTTAGTGTCACACTCAGGACAATCCTTGTGGTGGAGGGGAGCATAACCCCCTGTATATGTAGCATGTTTTACAGCCCCGGCCAACAGGGCGTGCAGACTTTTAATGAATATATTTATATTCAGAGTCTTATTCTTTTATGTGAATTTTATTATTATTATTATTATTATTATTATTATTGTCTCCTGATCTTTATTGAAGATCACTGTAAATATATTTCGCGGTAAATAGTCACTGTTACATGAGAACATATCATTTCAAAACACAAGTAAAGTCATGAAATTTAAATTCTAAACTATTTTCTGATGCGCCTTTGTTCTCATATTTTGATTGGTTCCATTCATTTGTGAGAATGTGGGCGCAAAAGATTTACGCCAAAAAATAACGACTGAACCTTTTTCTTCAGTCGCGCACGAGTCTCAGTTGGTGCGTACTCTCCCACCATTATAAAATGACTTTGGTGTCAGTTTGGATAAATATAAAACTTCTTTGTTCATATTTTCTGTTTAGTATTCAATTTGTATTCAAATTATCAGTTTGAAAAGGCCAGCATTAATTTTGTAACCTCCAACCTAAATGTTTGAACAATCTTCTGCTCTGAAAAAAAAAAGTCTTAAGTGGCGCGAATTCTTCTGTGTTTGTACCTTTCGTTGATAAGTTCGGTTGGTTGGGTTTGGTGGGTTTTATGGCATATCAACCTTTGTTGGTTATTTAACGCTAAATCCATTTTTATGTGAATAATCTGTTCTATTTAAGACAATTCAGTTTATCATAAGTACACTGTTTAATTGTCAAAAACATTTATTTCAAACTATTCAAGAAGTTATAGTTAACAATTCAGTTAAGTGTAAATACAATTTTAATATCGAAAAACAGTTCTATTTCAAATAATTCAGTTAAGCATAAGCACGCAGTTTAAATGTAAGTACGGTTTAATTGTTAAAATCATTTCTATTTCATGCTATTCCATTTACTCAAACAATTCAGTTTAGCATAAGAATGCTGTTAGTTCTATTTAACCCATAGATAGGGCCCTATCAGGTGCTACCACTCCCGGCCAGAGTTGACCTGAGAGCGATGGTAATGGAGGGGTACTCCGCATTCCCCAAAGCTACAGCATTGCTGGAACCTCACCATCAGATTTTTTAGTGTCATATCCAGGCCACTCGTTAGTGGGGGTCTTACCCCTGTGGAGAGGTGCAGTCAGTGTATTCTACAGCCCCAGCCGACT
Organism: Sepioteuthis lessoniana; assembly: GCA_963585895.1. NCBI lineage: Eukaryota > Metazoa > Mollusca > Cephalopoda > Myopsida > Loliginidae > Sepioteuthis > Sepioteuthis lessoniana. Next base: position 63,187,618 of record OY757909.1, on the reverse strand, counting down.
GGGCAATACATAGAGTTAAATGTCAAACAGTTTTATATCAGATAATTCAGTTCAGCATAAGTACACAGTTTAGACGTCAAAACAGTTCTATTTCGAGCAATTCATTCTAGCATTAGTACGCAGTCTCAATGTCAAAACAGTTTTATTTTAAACAATTCAGTTTAGCATAAATACGCAGTTTAAATGCAAAAATCAGTAAAGTGAAGGAACCATGGTATATAGTTCTATTTAACCCATAAATAGGGCCCTTATCAGGTGCTACCACTCCAGGCCAGAGTGGACCTGGAAGCGATGGCAATAAAGGGGTACTCTGCATTCCCCAAAGCTCCAGCATTGCTGTAACCTCACCATCAGACTGTTTAGTGTCATAAGCAGGACACTCGTTAGGGGGGGGTCTTACCCCTCTGCAGGGAAGCAGTCAGTGTATTCTACAGCCCCAGCCGACTGGGCAAGTTGATTAGTTTGTATCTTGAACAAGTTTCAAAGACAGTGAGAAAGAAGCAAGGAGATCTCATTGTCCGGAGGAATTCATCTTCCTTAAAAAAGAAAAAGATCTTTGTTTATTTGACGCATTGTCAACTGATATACATTTTTTTTACGATTGCCGCTTCTTAACAAATCAGGAAGATCAGTAAAATTCTCAGTAATTGTTATCCCCATTTTCCAAATAATTTTCAAACGACCACAAATAGAACCATTTTTGAGTACAGCGCATTGATTAATTTCAACAGCATGTCAACCCCTCTGGGATTATTATAATCACATATCCTGTTAATTCTTGTTTTCCTTTTTTTGTATTGTTGTTTTTTAGAGTGTTTTTTTGTGCACATGTTATATCAAGTATTGCTAACTAATATAAATAATTTGCTCTTTGTTGCATAGTTTCAAGTATTATTATGTAATTCTAATAATTATATGGTTTTAAACAATTGTTTCTATCTAATAACAGTCATAGTTTACAAGCACTTATGATAAATGCGCCCCCACCGATGGATAAGATATCTTCCACTTAAGAGCTTCCTGGTTATGATACTAAACTAGAGAGGCTCCAAATTCAGAAATTTGGTGAGTTTGGTTGGGTTTGGTTTGGTTTGTTGGGTTTTATGGCATATCAACCTTTGTAGGTTATTTAACGCCAAATCCAGTTTTATGTAAATAATCTGTTCTATTTAAAACAATTCAGTTTAGTATAAGTACACAGTTTAATTGTCAAAAAAATATCCATTTCAAACTATTCAAGCAGTTATATGTAACAATTTAGCTCAGTGTAAATACAGTTTTGATGTCGAAAAACGGTTCTATTTCAAATAATTCAGTTAAGCATAAGCACACAGTTTAAATGTAAATATGGTTTAATTGTCAAAAACATTTCTATTTCAATCTATACAGTTTACTCAAACAATTCATTTTAGTATAAGTATGCTGTTAGTTCTATTTAACCCATAGATAGGACCCTTATCAGGTGCTACCACTCCGGGCCAGAATTGACATGGGAGCAACGGCAATGAAGGGGTACTCAGCATTCCCCAAAGCTCCAGCATTACTGGAACCTCACCATCAAATTGTTTAGTGTCATATCCGGGACACTCGTTGGCGGGGGTACATAACCCTCTGCAGAGAAGCAGTCGGTGTATTCTACAGCGCCAGCCGACTGGGCAAGATGAGTTTGGGGTCACCACCACATTGTCATTACGCCAAGATACACTTTGATCGTACCTGTTTGTGTTCCATGTAGATCTGTTGGAGAACATAAACTTTTTACTCATTTAAATGATTATGGAGGTACATTTTTTCTACCGTATATATCGGTTAAACTGACTTCAGTATAAAATTACCTAATAAGAGTCGACATGCCATAAAACCAACGAACTGTTTGATTTACCTTTTCCAACTGTCAATTCACTATTAATGCGACACAATAGATGTCAATAATAAGGTGAATTTCGGAAAAAATATAGTATAGTTCTTTTTCCTGCAACGTATTTAAAAGGAAAATTATATATTCAGAGCATATCAATCTTTTTTGGCCGTTATTGCTAAACTGATTTCGCTAAATGTCAGCCTAAATCAGTAATTCTAGTTTAGTGGTTAGCTATTAAGAGAGTCATTTGTTTACTGTTACATTTTTATTGAAAACAAATTTAATTTTAAATGCATATATTTTGGTGGTCAAAGCTCCGATGTGTCTTTTGCTTGAAAGAAATGGCGCGTTATGAAAATTCTTTCATTCACTTACTCAAGACAAGTAATACGCATCTGTTTTAAAAGCTTTTATATGGTTCGAGTAAAGCTGGGAATTCTATACTCTCTTTCCCTCATACTCTCTTACTCTCTCTCCCCAACTCTTTATATATATATATGTTATATTTTTCTTCGTGTTTTTGGTTTACATCAGAAACGCAAAACAGGATGGAAATAAATTTATAATCCTAAAATAACCGGTCTTTGTTTTTTTCTTTAAAGAAAGTATATATATATATATATATATATATATATATATATATATATATATATATATATATTAGCTCCCCTGCTTTCAATTGGAGTTATACAGGTTTTAATTTAGAGTTTTCTTTTTCGACCGTTACCATACCAAGGTTGAAGAACCAAGTTTGCCCTATTATTTAACTATAGCTGGAGGGAGATAAAGCGGGTGAAAACCTCTCTCAGAGGGGTTAATGCTACATGAAAAGTAAACAGTGTGAACTTGTATTGTTATGCTCGTTTCCTTATAAGATTAACCACAATACTACGAGTTCCTCCATTCTGTCTGTCTGTCTCTCTCTCTCTCTCTCTCTCTATATATATATATATATATATATATATATGTATGTGTGTGTGTGTGTGTGTGTGTGTGTGTGTACACAAATTGTTTGAAAACTCTTTTTCATAAACCTAAAATATGTTCATTACAGGCCATTAAATCAAGATAAAATAAAAAATGAATGAATGTTTACTTAGCCCTCTGTGACAGTCTCATCATTGTCCGTTCAATGTACTTCAAAAAATGCAATGATAAGATGACACTTGCGAATAGAAAGGAAGAAGAAGGTAAAACACTACTCAATGTTCTTCGCACGATGTAAAAAAATGATGGAATTACAGAGGAACGAACGGAGCACGGTTTGGTTTCTTTCTGTAATGGCATATCAACCTTTGTAGGTTATTTAATGCAAAAGCTATTCTTCTAAATTAATAGCTTTTACATTAAATAACCTACAAAGGTTGATATTTAACCCACAGCTAGGTGGGTAAGGGGGTTCTACCTTTCCCAAGCGTATTTATCTGAAAGTCAACGTAATAGAGCGACTTTGGTTCGAACTCACTTTCTATGATTCCACAGTCCATCGCTTTAACCATTACACTACGACGACCTCTGCCGGGAGTGACACGGAGAAAAGTGAAAAGAAGAGAAAAAAACTATATAGCGATATCAATTGCATTGGCCTCAAAAGTAGTCTACTCCCTATTTTACGGGTGTGCTACTTTTGAACGAGCCTAAACCGTAGAATACAACGACTGCATCTCTGCAAAGAGGTAAGACTCCTCCAAAGAGTGTCCTGTTATGACTCTATATAATCTGATGGTCAGGCTTCTGGCTTGAATCTTTGGGGAATGTGAAGTACCCTTTCATTGCCATTGCTCCCAGGTCTATTCTGATCTGGAGTGTGCTATCTATGCGGCGAATAGAACTGTTTGACTATTTAAACCATGTACAATTAACTGTGTGAAAATAAATAATGAATAGAAAATAGTAATATTCGTGTTAGATAGAAATACTTGAAACCATTTATCTATTTGTGAGGTAAAATGAGCTCGTCTCGTTTAAAAATGTATTTACCAAATGAGTTTACAAATAATATATGTACGTGGTGCATTCAATAAGTTTCCAGATTTTTGTTGTACGGGAATTTAGAGCGGTCGTAGACTCTTGAAAATTCAATATGTTATTGCTATACATCTTATGAGATGGCTGACCAATTTTTATGATTTCAGGTTCAAATGAACAACTACAGTAGGAATCGGAATACACCCTACTAAAGCCTGATTGTCACAGCTGGTGAATTTCAAAAATGCAATCTGGACGTGACGACACTTTAGAAGAACGATATGCAATAAAATTCTGTTTTAAACTTGGAAAAAGTGCCACAGAAACATATGGAATGCTTCAGACTGCTTTTCAACTCTCTTGCATTAATCGAGCATCTGTTTTTGAGTGGCATAAGAGATTCAAGGAAGTCAGGGAGTCTGTGAGGGATGATGAGAGGTGTGGGAGTTAGGGTTAGGGTTACTATGTTGAGGTTTTAAGGGAGTTCAGCAAGAGATTCCGTCGGAAGAGGCTAGCACTCTTCAAATAGAGTCAGTGGCATTTTCACCAGGACAATAAACCAGTCCACAACTCCATCCTTGTCACAGACTATTTGACTAAGATGTGCATCAAGACAGTTCCTCAGCCTCCCTATCGTCCAGACCTTGCTCCTTATGACTTTTGGTTATTCCCTACACTCAGAGGCTGTTGTTATGAGACAATATGAGGGGATGAAAGAGGCTGTGACGAAGATGATTGACACGTTCACACAAGAGGACTTCAATGGGGCCTTCAAGAAGTTGTTAGAACGGTACAACAAGTGCATTGTAGCCGGAGGAGATTACTTCGAAGGGGACTAGAGTTTTATGTGTGTACTATCAATAAAAGTGCCGATACGAAAAGAGTCTGGAAACTTATTTTAATGATTCTCGTATTTAATGTATAAAAACAAGATTTTGCATTAAATTACCAATAATAGTTGATATGCATAAAACCAAACCAATTAATCAGCTTAATTTTGAAACCTAGAATCTCAAAGCCAGTTTTTCTTCTCACCTTCCATTTATATAAATTTTGAGATTAGTTGGTTGGTTGGTTGGTTAGCTGGTTGGATTTTATGGCATATCAACCCTTGTATGTTATTTAATGCCTAATCCATTTATATGCAAATAATCAGTTCTATTCCAAACAATTCAATTTAGCATGAGTACGTAGTTTAATTGTCAAAAGATTTCTATTTCAAACTATTTAGTTCATTCAAGCAATTCTAATTCAGCTAATTTTGTTTACACACTGTTAAATGCCTAAACAGTTCTATATATAACAATTCAGTCTAATATAAGTACAGTTTCAATGTCAAAAACAGCTCCATTTCAAACAATTCAGTTTAGCATAAACATGCAGTTTAAATGTAAGCACAGTTTTATTGGCAAAAACATTTCTATTTCAAGGAATTCAGTTTATCAAACAGTTCTAATTCAAACAATTCAGTTTGCTTTAAGTATGCTGTTTGTTCTATTTAACCCATAGATAGTGTCCAATTAGGTGCTACCGTTCCGGGCCGGAGTGGACCTGGGAGCAATTGCAATGAAAGGTTACTCCGCATACCCCAAAGCCCCAGCAGCATCAGATTGTTTGCAGTCATATCTAGGACACTCATTGGGGAGGTCTTACCCCTCTGCAGATGTTCAGTCGAAGTATTCTACAGCCCCAGCCGACTGGGCAAAGATAAATTGGTCACGAATGAATCCCATAATTAGGTGTAGAATTATCGTAAAGGTATAATTTAAACAATAGCTTGGATATAAGGGAGTTTATACCCTTCACAAGGTCCAAGAGTAAATGTAATAGCGTGACTAGAATTTCATATTAATTGGTGAAACCTCTAAAAATGTGCTTTATTGCAGTATAGGGACTGCAGATTTGCAGCTTAAGTGGAATTTTCGACAATTTTCTTGCGAAAGAGAATTCCTTTCATAAATTTGAAATGCCTATGTTAAAAATGTTCGATATATATATATATAAAACCAAAAGCAAGTATCTTAGAAGATTTTATTCGTTAAAACGCTGACACCGTTGGATCCAAAAAGAAAAAAAAGAAAAAATCAGGTAAACGAAAACTATAAATTGATTAGAATTAGAGACATAGCAATGACTTACTCTCTCTCTCTCTATATATATATATATATATATATATATATATATATATATATCCAACCTCTCTTCACTAGTAGGATGTGACATCGACCATTTTTCCAAACGGAGTTAAAAAAAAGTTTGAAATCAGAGTTTTGTTTCTCTTAGACTGGTTACCATGGACTGTTTTTCATCTCAGGTTTGCAGTGGCAAAACCACGTTTAGCCCATTTGTAATTTTATTTTTATTTTACTAAAACATACTTCTCTGAAACCATTACTCCTTCTTCTGTGAATTTCATATAGTTTGCACTTCTTAGCCAGCAACAATTTGATGGCAGGCTTCTGTTCAAGGGTGGAGTTCTCTGTTTAATTTTCTGCCATATTAATCCATTTCCAAACAAATATTTTTCCTAGAAACCAATTCCAGACAATTTTAAGTGTTCACGTGTGAAAAAAAAGCTGAAAAAATTGCTTTAAAAAATCCTTTTATTTATTGAATGACTGATAGATAGATAGATAGATCATCGTCAACTGCAAACTATTATAAGAAGTGTGAAAGGATGGAAGAACGGACTCGGTCATAAACAAGAAAAAATAAATTCTTATGTTTAAGATAAGAATTTAAAGGGGTACGGGTGTAATAGTATAAAATAAGCGGTCGTGGGCTGTTTGTTTGGTTTCTTTGTTTAATAGCACATCAACCTTTGCAGGTTATTTAATGCAAAAGCCATTATTCCAGAAGAACAGTCGTGGTACAATTTAACCCATAGCTGAGAGGATAAGGGGGTTCATACCTGTCCCAAGGGTATTTGCCAAAAAGTAATAGCGCGACTGGAGTACGAGCTTGCTTACTACGATTCTGCAGTCCATCGATTTAACCATTACACCACGAGGAGACCCCCTCAGAGGGCGTGAATAGGTAAAAAGCCAGCTGTCGGGAAAATATTCAAAATCTCATCCAGTAGGCTATGTGTAATAAGACGTAAAAACAGCAATTAAACAAAAGTTCCAGAAATCACCATGCTTCAGAGTACCTCGTGTGATGTAATGGCTAGCAAGTTGTACTAGCAAATCTTCATGGGCGAGTTCAAGTCACCTTAGTTGCCCCATTCACTTGACCTTGCGCCACATCTCAGCAAAAAGCTTAGTAAATTACAATCACCAGACTTCATGCTTTTTAATCTCAATAAATTCTGAAAAAGTGCTGAATTGATGTTTTAAAACTAATGTACTTCTATTTTACAGAAATATATTCAAAGTTAAAAAAATTTATAAGCTAAATCATAGAGACGATGTAAGTTATATATATGAAGTAAAATAGTTAAGATCAGGATTTTTTTGTTATGTGTGGCATCTCGGTAGCAAACTCAGTTATCCAGGTAGAGTTCCTGTCATTAATTGTACAAACCAAGCGAGAAAACGATGTCCGGTCGTACAAACTAAACAAGAAGAGAATGTCCCATAAGAACCAAAATGGCTTCCGAAGAAATGGATCCACGACCTCACTAATATTGACTATCCGTAGAATCATTGAAGGCATACGAGCAAAAAACCTTCAGGCGACAATACTATTTGTCAACTTGACCAAGGCCTTTGATTCTATTCACAGAGGGAAGATGGAACAAACTCTACTAGCATACAGCCTACCAAAAGAGACCGTCGCAGCCATAATGATTCTCTATTGAAACACCAAAATGAAAGTACGTTCTCCGGAGGGAGACACAGACTACTTCGATATTGTTGCAGAAGTACTATAAGGAGACACATTAGCCCCATACCGCTTTATCATCTGTCTTGACTACGTGCTCAAAAAACCGATTGATAAAATCAAAGAAAACGGTTTCGAGCTGACAAAGAAAAGAAACAGAAGGTATCCCGCAAAAACAATTACCGACGCCGGCTACGCCGATGACATAGCGATTCTGGCAAATGCATCCGCCCAAGCCGAAACCCTGCTGCATTGTCTGGAACGAGCCGCTGCAGGCAGAGGCCGCCATGTCAATGCACACAAAACGGAATACATGTGCTTTAATCAAACAGGCGACATTTCCACACTAGGCAATAGCTCTCTGAAACTAGTTGATAAGTTCACCTACCTAGGAAGCAATGTCTCATCAACCGAAAAAGACATCGACACGCGACAAACAAAGGCATGGACAGCTAACGATAGACTATCGGTCATATCGAAGTCTGGCCTGACCGATAAAATGTGTAGGGAACGAATAAATAAATAAATAAATAACTAAATTTAAAAAAATAAATAAATAGATAAAAAGAAAACTATTAAATTTGAAGAAACTCCCAGATGTCTCTAACGGAAAAGGAGATGACACATGCGTAAAAAGAAAAAAGGATTTTCCTCTTGAAAAAGGACACGAGATTATCTTTCTTTTTCAGGCAGTGTCCGTCGAACCGACAACACCATTTTGCTGTCTGGTGTTTTGGGCACCACGCTGCGTCCCAAGACGTAGCGTTGGTTTGTCCCTTCACTCAATAAATAAAGGAAAGTATTGAAGAAATATTTTCGTCTCTTATCTATTTCTATCTTTTCTTTTTGTATATTTCTTTTGGGACTTTCTCTGGGCGAGGTATTGCGCCGGCCAGTCAACTTGGTGTAAAATAATATAACCAAAATATGGAGTCAGATAGCTTACGGCAACACAGCCTTGCCCTTAGCTCCTGACCTTCAAAAGCCTTCAAATCCCACAAATGAAACGCAATTTTTTCCAAGCAGCAGTCGTGTCGATATGCTTCATGAGCCCCTATTCAATGACAATCATCGCATGCTGATACTTCTCTGTACTTGAAGTGCTTTTTCTTGTCGCTATTGCATGTCTCACGGAAGTTTGCAACATAATAAAGAACGATCTTTCACTATTGTGCCCGACACTTTCAATAATACTGACAGAATATCTTTCCTTGTTCCGATGATAGAGCTTTCACTGGCAAAGTATGCTTTCATTATGTATGCAATTTATAGAGCTTTCGTTGGCAAAGTATTGTTATATAATTAAGGTAATGTTTTTTTTCAATATATTAATTATTCTTAGTTAATTGTATGATATTATTTAGCTTGGTAAGGCTTTGAACTACTCGGTGTCTCTTAGTTCAGGTACCATAGTCAGATTTTACACTCTTACGTACACGTTGAGGGGATATGGCAATCATTATGTGTCATAATAACTCCCCAGACTGGAAATGAGGCAGGACAGCCGTTGGAATGAATTGGGAGTGTGGTTGATGTCGTACCCGGAAGAGATGGTCTTGAGAATTTAAGGATTTTGAAAATACAGTTAGTTGAAGCGCAAGGGTGGGTTTTTTGGATTTGATCAAAGCTGATAAGTTTGGGCCTCGACCGGCAGAGATGAGTCGAGATCTTAAACACCACAAGATGCACCATGCTTGGAGGCAGCATAGTATGGTCAGTATAGGGTTTTATAAATTTTGTCTCTCTCCTCGTGTCGCCAAGGACGGAAGGTAGAAAGAAATAAACTCGTTCGTACCGCCTGTATTTGAATTATTATTGTTGCTACTGATATCATTATGGATATACAATAGTATGCTTCTATTAGATTTACAATTAATAGAGCTTTCACGGGCAAAGTATGCTTACATTACGTTAAAATTTCTTTTCGAATCCGCAACATCATAAGAGTCCACTATCAACAAAAAAAAATCATCATAGTCAGTTGATTGGTGTTTTATGGCATGTCAACCCTTACGTGTTATTTAATGTTCACACACACACACACACACACACACACACACACACACACACACACACACACACACATATATATATATCTATATATATATATGATTTGTAAACGATTCGTTTGTATGTAACTTTGTTTTAAAATTTGTTGTTAGAGCTAATTTGTTTTCAAGTATTTGCTATTTAACATAAGTAATTCAATCTATCAAGTATTCCCCATTTGTATATGATTTAACCGTTGTATTTAACCTATATATAAGATCGTAATCGGTACTACTACTTCAGTTCAGCATGTAAGTGGAAGTAATGTCAAAGAAGGAGTAGTCTGCATTCCTCAAAGCCTGTAGTGGTAACATGTATTTTTGGTCCCCGATAATTTTATGTTGAGTTTTGATATAGAGTGTTTAGAAAAAAGGTAGAATAGGCATAATATAGGCACATGGAAAAAAGTAGTAAATGATGGAAGCCAATGAGTGAAGGATATGCAACAAATGAGTAAAAGATATGAAACAAATGAAACGGCGCGGACAAAAGGGACATTTAAAACAAGGCGACGAACAAAAACAAATTTTTATATTATAACAATAAAACTTACATCGATACATAAGAAATATAACCAATTCTATTTATAAAATAATAGTGTATGTATATATGTGAGTGTGTGTGTGTGTGTCTTACACAACTAAACTACTAAAGTTTCTCTGAGACCGGAAAGCGTCTCATAGTCAATGTATATTTTGAATGTCTGCGAGGCCCATCCATGTTGTTGCTTTTCACTCCTGATGATTCACACTGGAGGGAGTGTGTTGCTGCCGCGAAGAGTTTGTGTAGAAGAGAGAAAGGGTGTTTGAAGACGACGTATTTATAGAAAATACGCGTCTTGTAGGTGGCTCCAAACGCAGGACTAAAATTTACGCGCGGACATAGTTCTAAGCAGGTCACGTGGTTCTCCTGGCCAATGGTTTCCCGAGACTGAATATGTGAGCGTCCGCCATCTTTGCGGTAACAAGTGGCATACCGCCCAAATTAAATTATAGGTGTGTAAAGTCCTATAAGCCCCAGAATATCAGCCTCAACACTAGATGCTGTTTAATGTAATTTCCTGGACACACAGTGTGTGTGTGTGTGTGTAGAGAGAGAGAGAAGTGTTTTACCCCTCTACATAGGTGCAGTCGGTCTAATCTACAGCCCCGGCCAATAGAGCACGAAATAAGTAATCAGATGACTTTTAAAAGTATATTTTAAAAAATGACTCTACAGCGTGTATATTGAAATACACAGTATTTGATTGCTTACATATAATTGCGCCTTTAAAAATTAGATATAAAATATGTGATGATATTTGGGCACCCTGTATATACGTGACTTCCCGAAGTGATGAGAAACAGCATCTCGTAGGGACTTGAGGAGAAGAATTTCAAATGCTCGACGAATTCAGAGAATCTGTAAACAAGATACATAAAAGAAATAGGGACCTATTCTTTTTTAAATAATCCCTGTAGAGCAAATGCACAGAATAGGTTTATTGACATGGGATGCATGCACCCAGAATTAGATTTCGTTTGCACTTCACTTTCGCCAAGAAATAGATTGTTATAAACAGCATGATTTTTTTTCGCGTATATGGTAGATATAGTTCAAGGGAGATAACTTGAAAGAATTTAAAATTTGTTCAGTAAGACAAGTTGTCTATGAATTACTTAGGGTATTTGACGATTTTGTGATATTATGATATTGTGACTGATCTATTTGTTCTGCCTCACTTTATTTAGTATTATCTTTATTGAAAATCAAAGTAAGGACATCAACTTTGCTTTGTGCTTTAAAAATGCTGTGTTTAAAGCCCGTTTGACTTGTTTGAAAAGAGCCTAAAATCTAGTCTCATGAGATCCTTATCCACTTGGAGAATTAAAATTTTTGCGTTTATGTTGGTCAGTGCTTCGCCTATCAAATTCGTTAAAGGGAATCTGACTTAAAATCTTCGTTAGTATGATTGACAGACATATGATTGACCAGTGTAGCAAATTTGATCCTAACAGCTATTCATCCATTGCTGTGGCATTTACTTAGATTAAATAAACCTAAATAAATAGCTCTACATAAATCTAACTTTATTCCTAAAATCAAGCACAAAGCCTATGAGGAGTAATTTTCTATGTGGTCTATTTTAAAAAACATTCACACTGAAGCTTTATTTGCCAATGAACAATGAATGAAACGTTCATTTTTCTTCAAAGTAGTCTTCCTGTTATTCAACTAAATTGTAAAAAGCTTTGCTGTAGCATTTTTAAAAATTTTCTCCATGTCCTCAAACCTTACAGCTGAGATAGTTTGGGATGGTTTTTTTGTTTTTTAGCTTTTGTGGCTTATCTAAAGCCAAAGCCATTTTTTCTTGCAGAAGAAGAGCAGTGATACTCTTTACCTCAACGTTGAGGTTATCTTACCTTCCCCTTGAACATTGACTCGAATATGACCAACTTCGCTTATTTCGAGGCAACACTCCGCCAATTTAATCATTTAGCCACAAGGACCTCTCCCCCGTTGACATGAATTTTATTTCAGGTAACAAGAAAAAGTTGCGTATACTTTGGTGTGGTGAGTTTAGAATATGCTGCACTTGCACACACCTGTGTTACACCAAAAACTACCGATTGAAATTACTGAGAATAAGTACTAACATTATCACTTCATCATAGGTTTGTTTCTCAGAAGTTCCTTTGAATTTTAAAATTGAAAAAAAAAACAAACAAAAAAAAAACGCCTTTTACTCAATACTTTTAGTAGGTTTAGAAATACATTTATTGTGAAAATGAGTGAGTGAATATGTGTGGGTGTGTTGTATGTTTGTGTGTATGTATGTATGTATGTATGTATGTATTGGTATGTTTCAGTCTGTATGTATATATGTTCATGGATGAGTTTATGTGCATATATGCCCACGCGCATGTGCAACGATTAGCCTATGTATGTTCGTGTGTCAGTTTATGCGTTCATAAAAGCGTACTTGAACCTCTGTGTGTGTGTGTGTGTGTATGTGTGTGTGTGTGTGTGTGTGTGTGTGCACCGGTCGCAAAAATTGAAACAAGTGGAAGTAACTTAACTATTAAACTAGAGAGTTATTTCCCTTGATATTGTTAAACTTGTAACCTTTTTTTGTTTTCATAATCATAATTCTCTATAAGTTACAACATGAAATTAATATTATATATCTTTACTCTTATTAGGTTTTAACATGCATCCTTGCAAAACATTTTATCATCGATTTGATTCCTTCCGAATTTTTCATGCAAGCGTTAGCTTTTGGTCTTATCACCAATTTTAATTGGTGTTTTTTCACTGAGTACCAGCAAGTCTCCTCTGATCTTCAGGACATTTCTCAGTATTCTAGTTGATCTCAACGAACCCATTGTCTGTATGGTCCAGATTCTTTCTTTGATCACCAGTTTCCTAAGTCTCTTGTCATGGAATAGGGATAAAGTTCCCAGCGCAGCAACTTTCATGTTCCACAACTTTTTTAGCTATCTTACAACATCTAAGTAATTTTTTCATTTAGAATATTCGGACTATTGTCTTCAGCTTTATTTTTATATTTATAACGTTTCGACCGATGCATCCTTCAGCCTTCTTCAGGTATTCCATGTCGAACTCGGGAGCCAACTCGTAACTTGAGACCGATCCGTTTATTTAATCCACGGTGGTATATAGTTCTAATTCCGTTAACCATAACCTGGTACAAATTTTGAGTCATTGTATATATTCTTGTTATTTTTACCTATAGTCAAGATTGAATCTGCAACCTCCAGATGATTTCACTTAAAAGTTCTTTAACTAAACGCCAATATCTGTAACGCCATTTGTCTAGTTGGACAATTCTGAGTGAATCTTTTTTTATATACATAAATATGAAGGCAATAATTCGAATATCTCTAAATGAGAAATATCTTCAAGTTTCATCTCAGAAATTTAGACATCCTATAGAATTGCATAATTCACTCGTTGACAAGTCCTTTTCTTTTTCTTATTAAACATTAGGTCTGGTTTTCTTGCCTGGATTGGGTGATCCGTTTGTATTTCAAAATATCACGGAGTTTACAGGTTTATAGAACTTTCTGGTTTGTGCAACTACAATGAATCACTATAGCCTAGTTTTAATCTCGAGTATAATTCCAACAAACTTATATTTCCAACTCAGTCCTGTCTTGTATTTCTTTTGCGCCAAGTTGCTACATTTGCTTATTATGTGATTATTATTCAAAGTTTTTTTTTGTTTTTTGCGTTTGATATTTGGTATTCTGGAACAAACACTGTCTTTCGATTTAACCTCGGTGGTGTATAGGTCTACACAGTATCTATAAATAAAATTAACATTTTAAAATTTAATACACACTTTACGCACAGGAATATTTTCAATTGGTTTGTAATTTGGATTAATTGATGTTTTCTCAAAATATAGACTTTATCAGGCAGTACAGTCTTCGGTAGATGGGTTTTACTGCTATGAAATTACCTGCATCAAATTATACGTGTCCTCGATAAGACATTAAACTGCATGATGAGACTCTAACGATGGAGTCTGGTGAATGTGGAGTACCCATTCATAAACATTGCTCTCAGGTCACCTCTGACTTGGAGTAAGAGTACCTGTTAGGGGCCCATCTATTAGTTAAATAAAACTGTTCAATATTTTTAATTAGAGATTATTATTATTATTATTATTAATTACTCATTAGAGTTTTTCACATCAGTTTTAGCTGATGGTCTTTCACTGGAGTTTGAGTGACAGCAAATCTCCTCAAGTCTCCTGGATTCTTCTCAGTATTCTAGCCGTTCTCAATAATGCTGTAGTTTGGATGGTCTCCCCCACACACGGCCGCGCAAAAGCAGGACGACCAGCACGAACGTACATTCAGCAGCTATGTGAGGATACAGGTTGTTGTCCTGAAGACTTGCCTAGGGCGATGAACGATAGGGAGGAGTGGCGAGAGAGGGTCAGGGATATCCGTGCTGCCAGCACGATATGATGATGATGATGATTGGATGGTCTCCACTCTTCCTCCAACTTCCAATTTCTCCAGTCCCTTTAATAATTCTTTAGTTACTGTACCAAAAGCACCAATCACAATTGGTATAATTGTCACCTTCATATTTCATAGGTTTTTTTCTATTCCCTCGCAAGGTCGAAGTACTTATCCTTCTTTTCAAATTCTTTCAATTTTATTCTGAGGTCAGCCGGAACAGCAAAGTCGACAATTTTGTAAATTATCTTTTTTTGTTGGTTATTATAAGGTCTGGTCTTTTGGCCGAGATTAAACATCCGTCTGTATGTCAAAGTGTTACATAGCCAGGTATATACGGATGTGTGAAATAGACATAGGGAATCCGAAATACACGACATTCACGAAATTGGTTCAGGTACGAAACTTTTTATTACCTTTGAGTTAAAGGTGATTAAACATGAAAGAGAGACACAATCTTTCTATGCTGACTTTTCCATCTGCCCCACACCACGTTCAGCACCCAGCCGCAAACTACTGGTCTGGTCTCGACGAGCCCCGAAAGTCAACTTTCTTCTTCCGAAGCAGGAACTCAACTAACTGCTTTTTCTCAAATCTCAGCTTCCGGTGCGTGACGTTACCCAAATACCCTGGTCTCAATTTCTATCTGGGATTTTTTATTTTGACATCGCTGAATGACACATCCTCTCCGCGCCTGCGTGAACACCTGCGTTAATGTTGCACCTAACTAACCCATGCGCTAAGCGAAAGGTTCTCAGCCTAACTAAACCGAAAGGCAAGATATATAAAACGAAATCCCTCGGCAATTTTATTACAAAAGTACCATAGGAGTTTATGCGTCATTTTCTAGGACATATGCTGGGTTGGGCATACACCATTTGTTCGTATGGTCAAATTTAAATTTCTTGCAGATCTACTGGTGGATCACCTTACCCAACCCGTTGTGTCTAGTCTTATCCTCCTTCTGTGCTAATTTGCTGCATTCGCTTATGTGATTGATGGTTTTGTCTCTATCATCATATAGCCTACATTTGCGATTTCATTGCGTATTATCTATTCTCGCTTTGATACGATTGTTTCTTCTTATTATTATTAATATAATTATTATTATGATGATGATGATTATTATTTCAATCCATAAAGTTTTATGCTGGTTATCGAATTAGATAGAAATACTTGATAAATAGAATTACAAAAGTTGAATAGCAAAACCTGAAAACATTTAACTGTGTGCAAATGAATGATAAATATCAAATACACTTCTTAGTATCAGACGCTAATAATTGAAAACATTTAACTGTGTGAAAGCAAATGAGCTCTGGGTCCTTAAAAATAATGTTACACACATCCTAATAAACGTATAGAGAAAAAGTTTGTCTGCAATTACACAAGAATGATGCGAGCAATATTGAAAAAGTCCCGGTGACAGCACCCTACAAAGTACCAGCTGTACGGCCACCAACCACCCATCACGAAAATTATCAAAATTAGACGAACCAGACATGCGAGACATTGCTGAAGAAGTAGGGACGAGCTCATAAGTGATGTACTCCTGTGGACCCCTTTACATGGACGAGCAAAGGCAGGACGTCCAGCTTGATCCTACATACAGCAACTCTGTGCCGATACGGGATGTAGCCTTGAGGATATGCCGGAAGCAATGAACAATAGGGAGGTGTGGAGAGACAGGGTCAGAAATATCCGTGCTGATAGCGCGACATGATGATGATGATGATGATGATTTTCGAAAAAATTTTGTCTGTGACTAAAGAGGAGTTTCTTGCTTGATTTGAATCCTGATCTCAAATATCCAAATCAGCTGACAGAGAAAACTTTTACAAACTGTTGAGAAAATGAAACAGTTTGTGATAAACCAAGTGAAGTCAGTGTCTGTTGATGACTTTCAGAAGGGTTATCCATATTTACCAACCCCTCCGCTCCGGCACAAGATCAATTTATAAGCGGAGTTTAACAGGTTTGAATTCAGAGTTTTCCTTCAAGGTTGAAGAACCTAGTCTACCGTACTATTTACCCATAGCTGGATGGAGAATAATTGGATTCATACCTTTCCCAAGGGTATTAGTGCTATGTGAAATGCAATCAGTCTCGTCCAGGATTTGAACTCGTGTCGCCGTGCCCATTTCCTACGACGATAACCATTACACCGCGGGCACTTCTTAAGGGTTATCAGAAGTGAGAAGATCATCAGTGTGTGGCTACTCAAGGGAACTTCTCGGGTGAGTCAAAGTTAGTGTAATATCTTGATATTTACTTGATAGCAGTACGTATATCACGTGATCAGAGACGTTTAATCTGATTTAAGTAGCCACTGTAGTTGATCGTATCGTGGTAATGTGCTGACACGTGTGTGATTTGAAAGCCGCTCGGATGATCGTGCAACGTGGGCTAATTCAGGAACTTTTGCATTATGTGTTCGAACTAAGCAATAACTATTAGGAAGCAACCAAACACATTTGTTACGTGATCAGTGTACAATAACCACTTTGTACTATAAATTTGACCGGCCCATTGGTTTAGTGCTAGAGAGTTCGCTAAAGGCCTGGATACCGGGGTTCAATCACAGGTCGAGTCATACCAAAGACTCAAAAAGCGGTACTTGATACCTTCTTGCACTAACACTCAGCATTATAAATTACGTTTCAAGGGTAAATTGGGAGTTTTCGGGTAGTCAACTTACTTTTACTACAAATTTGATTTGGGTTGAAAGAACCACAACGATCTTTTAAATTCAATTAAGATTAAAATCATTGATTGCAAGGATGTTCTTCAAGCTACAGTGGTAAATCTGGCGAGGAGAACTCAGTCGAGCTTAAAATTTTTCTAGCCAACTCGGTTCGCCCAATTCAGGAGCTCGAGAAACGCATAGTGGAGATAAGATTGATTTAGAATTAAGCTAACGATAAAAAAAAATCACAGAATCTGTATAATTGTTTAATATATTAACCGCATGCTCTGCTTCGCTAGTTCGTCAGTGATTGCTGATTTTATAGCGAAGCTGGTCGCTTCTCTAACAACTTTGGATATATCAGATTTTGGGCTGTAAACTTCTCTTTAATTTCTGTCAACAATGAAACTGGTCATAATACGACCTAAAAAAGTTTGCAAATATTACTTGATATATACACTAGAGAAGAAATACATCTGAGACGGTCCGCAGATTAATTATCTCGGAAATAGTTTTCGGTTTTCTTGAAGAAAATTCCATTCTCCAGGAAAATTGGAAATGTATCACGATTACCAATTTCCTCATTGAATGGAATCTTCTCAGACTTAAGACTCGGTTTCGGTTTGCAGTGGAAAATTCCGTTCGCTGAGGACATTGGTGACGGGATGTGATCATACACAAGATTCCCAAAGTGACAAGCTGGTGGCTACAATAAGGTGATTTCAACCTTTTTAAAACACTTTACACACACACACACACACACACACACACACACACACACACACACACACATATATATATATATATATATATATATATATATATATATATATATATATATATATACGTTTGATTAAATGGAACAGACACTTTCTTTCTGCCTATTTTATCTTTGGTCCGCTCTTGACTTCGGATGAGTCATTTGACTTCTGACTGAAAAAAATTCAAAACGGTGCCATATATTTCCTATGTACTTTCGACACCAGATAAGTCATCATCAGATAAGTAATCATCAGAGGAAAGAATACAGAAAGGACAAACATAATGACCAGACATATTTATATAAAGGAAGAACAAGTGAGAGGTGATGTTACGGAAGAAAAGAATACTAATAGAAAGCACTTCTATATCACTCAAAAACTGAAAGAAACTAGAAAATATTTCAGTTTGATGTATAGAAATTACGAAATCTTATTTAAAACACATCAACTTTGAAAAGAAAAGCTACATATTTAAATGTATTTTTCCGTTAATTATTAAAAAAAATTATTTTCTACCATAAAAACATTTACTATTCAATATAACGATGCCAAGGGAAACAACTTGTTTTTTATTATTAAGTTACTTCCCTTGAAAAACTGATAATGGCTAAATAGTTCTAAACATCTATCTATCTATCAATCTATCTATCTTGATAAGAATTCATTTCATAAACTAATGAAGAAACTCAAATAAACGATAGTTTAATTTTCAATTTTTGTATATAATAATCATGAGATGAAGTAGTTTATGATGTGTTTGAGAAAATAAACGGTCTTTATATGATTGAAAATAAACGTTTTAATGAAGGTCTCTCTGAATGTCATTGTTTGTCTCTCGATATATATATATATATATATATAATAGTTGGCGACCTTAGTCAAGGGCTCCCGTAGGCTTCTTTTTCAATTGCTACTAAACCGAGGTGTACGGGAAGGCGCTACTCCTTTCACTGGATTGCTCCACTTTACCTTTGACCCATACCTTATAATGGTGATTGTTAAGCAAGGACTCATCAAGTGCCATTTTTGGAATCTTTGGTATGACTTGACCTGGGATTGAACCCCAGGAGACCGGGCCATTGGTGAACGCTCGAACCATTATGCGAATATATATATATATATGTGTGTGTGTGTATGTGTGTGTGTGTGTGCAAATGTATGCATATATATATATATATATATATATATAAGGGCCGTTTTAAGCCTCATTCTGAAAGAAAAGCCGTAGGTAAGCATTTTGTTGTACTACTTATAAAACAAGAAAAACTAAATAACATTTTTCTAGTTTGAAAAGGTAATGTCATACCACAATAGAAAAAGAAAGATCCATGATGCTCTTCTTTCTGGTTTCTGCGTTTTGACGAATTGTATTTAATTTAGTCATGAATAAATTCCGGATATATATGGATTTCTATGATATTCTATCACAAAATTAGCCAAATGCTAAATTTACATCTGTAAATATTAATGTTTAGTCTTTGCAGTATGTAAATGTAAATATTCTAAGTTTAGTCTCTGCTGCCTTGCAGGAAAATTTCATTGCTATTCTCTTCTTGAGAAAGAGTAACAAAAAATATATAATTATAACCAGCTCATTGGCCTAGTGAGTAGAGTGTTCACCCGGGTTCAATCCCAGGTTGCGTCATACCAATGACTTTAAAAATTGCTTAACACTCAGCAATATAAGGTACGTATCAAGGGTAAAGTGGAGCAATCCTGGGAAAGGAGTATCGCCTTACCCTACATCTCGGTGTAGTAGCTATTGAAAAAGGAGCCTTCTGGTCACCCGCGACTACGGTCGCCAACTTTACTTATTCCTATTATTTCAGCGTTGAATATCTATCTCTATATATATGTATATGGATTTACAGAGTGGTTCATTGTTATTACTTGATAAATAATATTCTTTTAACTTAGTAACAGATTGGTGTCCTTGATACTTACACTTATTGCTGCTTGTGAATATTGTTGGAGGTCTCTCTGAATGTCATCAGGAAGTGTGAAAAGAATTATAATCTCTGGTGGAGTGTATATTGATACCAGAATGTTTATTTTTTGAGGTTGAAATATAGGGACAATTAATCATTGTTTTTTTTTAAAGAAATAATTACGAATAGATTTGTAGGTTTAAAGGTGCGCTGTTATTGCGATGTTTATTTTCCTTAAGCTAGAAAATCAAGACACTGAGTCATTACGCATAGTTTAGCGAATTTCAAATGCTATAAGAAAGCGGACAATAAACAATAGAAAAAAGATTCCTGCTAAAGGAATCTTTTTTTCTATTGTTTATTGTCCCTTGTATTCGTTAAAATTAAAAAAAAAGGTTTAAAAAAAGCTCAACTTTTGAAACAAAATTCCACTAATTATGACTATTTGAAAAAAAAAAAAAAAAAAAAAAAAAAACAGAAAAATAACAAAAAAAAAATTTTCACTGATTAAACTTTGTAACAACTTTTTTACTTTTCATGTTCCTGGACGGCAAGTGTTATTTCTTAATTGCTATAACTTAAGTAAATCTCAAAAACCTATTTTGGCTTTCAAATTTGGTTTTGTAAACTGAGTATTAACATAAGAAAATTTACCAATTTAAAAAAACATTTCAGGTATATTCAATGCAGATTTATATGATAGAAGATTTTCTAGAATTTTCTAAATATTTTTCAATAACTTTTAAAAGAATTGATTCATAATTGGTTATTTCGACTTTACGTAAATAAAAAGTTGGCGACCGTAGTCAAGTGCGACCAGAAGGCTCCCTTTTCAATAGCTACTACGCCACGGTGCAGGGCAGGGCGCTACTCCTTCTCCTGGATTGCTCCACTTTACCCTTGATAATGCAAGGAGGTATCAAGTACCAGAGAATAATTACCATTTTTTTAATACTTTCATAAAATATGCACTTAAATAACACACGGGAACTCACTGGAAACAGAGTTGAAGTGTTTTGACCAAGAGAGTGACATCTCATTAAATGTCAAAGCCACTTTGGAGATCATTTCAGATACTTCAATAATAATATCCCATCTGTTGACAGCGATGTCAGCATATACATCGGTACAGCGTAGAATCCGATTGAAAAGGTGATCTGGAAGTCTGATCTCTCTGATAGAATAAAACAGGAATTCTTCCAAGCTATAGGTGTATCAGTACTATTGTAGGGTTTCGACTATTAGTCTCTAAAGAAACGCTCAGAAAAATGCTAGATGGGAATTACATAAAGATACTGCGTTCTGGAAGCAGCACCGGTAAAAACAGGAGTTGTATGGACATTTACCCCCTCTACACACACACACACATCTCATAGACTATCCAAGAAAGATGAGTATGACATACTGGACATGGCTGGAGAAAACAAGGACGAACTTATAAGCAACGTTTTCTTGAGAATTCATACGCTTGGACTCACTTGCGTTGACCAACTAGGAAAATCATAAATTCATCTGCTCTGTACGAATACTAGAAGCCACTGAGAGGACCGACCATGTACAATAGCCGATAAGAATGGATATCTAAAGAGAGTCAATGGAACCCGTGCCGTCAATACGCCTTGATGATGTGTCTTATTTCGACAAATAAAATTCTTATTGAGAGATCCTTGTTGTTTTTTTTTACTATACCTCATATCGTGTAAACATAGATAAAAGAAAAGAGGAAATCGCACTGGAGATTAGAACTTTTTTGAGTTTTAAGTTTCCCTAATCAAATTAAATAATGCAACATCTCTGTATGATAAGCTCCTAGAATTTTGATCCAGTCGGTAAGTAAATAAGAAGCCGAAAAATAACCTTTCGCTTGCGGAAAACTGATAAAATGCGTAAAAGACGCATAGCCGGTGTCTCCACCCCAATATAATCAGCCACGCAGCTTACAATCCTTCTCCATAGATACCAGTAGACACCTTTCTCTTTCTTTGCACTCTCTGACATATTCACTGTAAAGATCTGTTATACGCGTTGTAACACTTATCAAGATCGTTTTTTTTTTACATAAATATGTACGAACTGTTAATGTTTCGTTTCGTTCGTTTCTTTATTTAATGGGAACTCTGATGCCAAAGCAATCATTGTAAAAGAACAGCAATTTAATCCATACCTGAATAGATAAGGGTGTTCAAACCTTTCCGAAAATGAACGTAATTGCGCGATTGGAGCTCGAACTCGCTTACTTCGAGTCCGCAGTCAAGCTCGTTAACCTTTTAACCACGGAGGCTCTCCCGAAGTTTTAACGTATCTACACCCGTACATATATGCATATCTACCGAAACGTTTTTAATCACATGCGCCAGCATAATTACTTACACACCGTTACGGATATAGATAAGCTTTATCATTTATCTCTTACATAGTCTTGAACACATACTTACCGAGATTTATATATATATATATATATATATTTACGTACCAATTGAATGGAGTCGTGTATGGCATAGTGATTATTAGCATAGGGCGCTCCCGACGTTGGTACATAAAAAGACAACATCTGTTTCCACACAACGTCCTCTTATCTATTTTGTTTGCTTGTTTAATTTCATAATTCATATCTAGATTAACCTTTATCACATTAATTGGAAATCTCATTGACTACAATATTATGCTACATTTTCTTATGTACTCGTTAAACATGCTTTACTTAAATTAAAAAAAACCGTCGTAACAAATTCAACAAATCCTTTGTCATTTTTCATTGGATAATTTTGTTAGCCGGAACTCAACTGGCTCGTCGAACACAACTGAGTTATATAATCGTTCGACACCCACTCGATCTTTGAAATCGAATGTTTAATCGTCATCAAGCGGAAATAACTGTCATTAAATTAATTCTTATAACTTGTTGCCTTATGACAACGTCGGAGATAAAATAAATGTTGATCCCTCGTTGATTACTATACTTGACTACTATACAACCTGCATTAAGAGTCTCAACTCACTTGCATAGCTTAGAATGGGTGCCACCCAGAGCATTCCTTGATTTTGTTACCCTTCATCTGTTGCCCAAGTCTTTACAAGCTTATACAACAGACCATAAAGTGCTGAACTCATAAAACAGTCACACAGGTCAGACATCCCTTGCCTCTCCTCAGCTACGCTATGGTGTCAGCTACTTTGCCCTTTTATTTCTGCGTCTCAAAATTATAAAGTCCAGTCTGCTGAAGCTATAGAATATACCAACTGCCACTCCAATGAGTGATGGTGAGTCTCCAGTGATGTTGGAATTTTGGTGAATACGTAGTACTCCTTCATTGTCATTGCTCTCAATTCCACTTTGGCCCAAAGTTGTAGAACATGTTAGTGTCGCATCAATGAGTCAAATAGAAATATTTGACATTCAAATTTTGAGCAAACAAATGACTTATTTGGTTTGGTTTTATGACACATCAAACATTGTTGGTTATTAATGCCAAATCTATTTTTAAACATTATAAACCGTTCTATTTCTAGCAATTCAGTTTAGAAAAATCAAGCTTTTGTTTACTCGCAGTTAAATTTCAGCACAGTTCTATTTCAAACAAATCAGTTTAGCATAAGTACAGTTTTCATGTCAAAAAATATTTTTATTTCAAACAACTCAGTTTATCATACAAAAACAGTTCGGTTTCAAACAATACAGTTTATCATAAGTACGCAGTTAAACTCCTATTTGATCCATAGATAGGACCCTATCAAGTATTACCACTTTGGGCCAGAGTGGACCTGGGGGCGAAGGCAATGAAGAGGTACTCCGCATTCCCCAAAGCTCCACCATTACTGGAGCCTCACTATCAGATTTTTTATGTCATATCCCGGATACTCGTGGGGGAAGTCTTACCCCTCTTCAGAGAAGCACTCGATCTATTCAACAGGCCCAACGTACTGGGCATTGTTTGAAGTATACTTCTTTGATTATTTAACTGTGTGTAAAAAATGACTGATGTTTAATAGAATTGTTAGTGATACATGACTATACTTAGTACCATTTAACTATGTACAAACTAATGAGTAATGATGAATCGAACAATTAGTATAAATAGTATCACTTGCAATCTCTTCACTTATGCAAACAAAGGATTGATATTGAATAGAATTATAAGTGTTTGTTAACTGGCTTTAGTTATCGCAATTGATGTAAAGATAATAGTAATACGAGTGTATGAGCAAATTAGTTCTAACTCTTAAGGTTTGGTTTCTTTGTTTAATGGCATATCAGACTTTGTTATATGCTGATGTGCCGTATCATAACGACACAATAATTAATCAGCCGCAATGATAAAGACAGACGCAAGAGGACTTCTTTAACAATATTTTTACCTCTCACTTTATTGCAAGGGTTCGAAAAGGTTGTGCGGGGTTTTACTGTGAGAGGGAGCTGGAGACCGAACATAAACTGAAATATTTTGATCCCAAAGTTATGGCCGTCAGCGTTGTGTCTTTCTCGTTCTTTGATGCTCAACCGGAGGCCCAGGACCCATTCTGCTGGGTGATGGCTTTCTTTATTGCATCTTATCAGTATCTTCTCCGGACCCCAATTCATCAGGGCCCCAAGCCCCTTCGGCCTGGTGTGGCTTTCCCTACCACAACTTGTCTCCAACTGTCTGCAACTCAACTGGCCGGAACTCAACTGGCTCGTCGAACTCAACTGAGTTATATAATCGTTCGACGCCCACTCGATCTTTGAAATCGAATGTTTAATCGTCATCAAGCGGAAATAACTGTCATGCAATTCAGAGGTCACTCTCTTCCGGTGCATCACTCTGTAGTGGCACAGTGGGACCTTCACCTTGTCCCATATTATCAGCCTTAATCCGCCCACGTGATCTCTTTCGATTACTGGCCATTGGAATGTGTCACTTCCTTCCAGTGCATCACCTTGGAATAGCATTTTTGGGCCGGGTCGAAGGTCAAAACACTACACTTTGTAGGTTATTTAATGCCAAAGCTATTCTCCTCGGAGAACAGTAGTGGTACTATTTAACCCATAGTTGGGAGAATAGGGAGATTCATACCTTTCCCAAGGATATTTGCCCGAAAGCGGACGTAATAGCACAACTGGAGTACGAACTCACTACGATTCGACGGTCCATCGCTTTAACCATTACAACACGAGGACACCTCTCTAACTCTTAACTGAAACCATTTAACTGTATATAAACAATAGCAAATCTAGTGTACAAACAAGTTGATTTTAACTCAAGTAAAATTAAATTATCGACAAACTAACCCCTTATATATAATCTAAATATAATGAAATGTGTATAAACAAATGACTGATGTTAAATTGTGACTGTTACTTAGCAATACGTGAAACCATTTAACTGTATTCAAATAAATGATTAATAGTAATAAGAATTATTCGTATTAGATAACAATACGTGAAACCATTTAACTGTATACAAACAAATGATTAATAGCAAAATTCGTATAAGATAACAATACGTGAAACCATTTAACTTTATGCAAACAAATGATTAATAGCAAAATTTGTATAAGATAACAATACGTGAAACCATAAAATAACATGTAAATAAAGGATTAATAGTTATGAGAATTATTCATATTAGATAACAATACGTGAAACCATTTAACTATATGAAAAAAAAATGAGCTCAGGCTCCTTTCGATTGTTAACCACAAAAAGTGTTTACAAATCATATATATAAGTATAAGGTATATATATACAGGATTTAGCATTGAATAATCTACAATAGTTGATATATCATAAAACCAAACGAAACCCACCAAAATAATACAGCTGCTCCATCTGACAAGCTTAAAATACCCTGTATCCTATATTGAGGGGTAAGACCCCTCTCTCACCAAAAGGTGTCCACTGTATGATACTAAACTGCATCTGATGGCGAAATTCCATTTATTGAGATCTGTGAATGGGGTTACTCCTTAATTCTAATTACCCTAAGGTCCACTCTGAACTAGAATGTATTACGTGTTAGGATCCAATCTATGGGTCAAATGGATCTGTTTGGTTTTGCTTCTTTGATTTGTTTTAATGGCATATTAACCTTTGTGGGTTATTCAATGCAAAAGCCATCCTTGTAGAAGGACACTAGTGGTACTATTTAACCCAAAGCTGGGAGTTGATGAGGGAATTCATATCTTTCCTAAAGTATTAGTCCGAAAGTAAAAGTAACAAAATATATTTAAAAATTATTCGAATTTGATAGGACCGTGGGCAAATAAAAATTCTCTTCAGAAACAACTACGTAAGAAATATAAATTTCAAAGTATAATGAATGCAATTCTCTAACTTGTAGTATTGCAGAAGATAGTGACCCTGTGACGTTGCTAGAATAACCCTTAAGTATTTGACATGTAATTAAAATCAATCAATTAAATTATGGTGCGATAAAAAAAAACGTGGGTAGAACGTGAAAAGAAAGAAAGAAAGAAAGAAGAGAGAAAGAAAGTTGGTTGTTTTCTTGTTTTAGGGTGTATCAATCCTTTTCGGGTCAATTAACGCCGAATTAAATATTTTTGTTATAATTTTCAAAGAATTTAGTCAAGTATAAGAACAGTTTTTTGTTTATATACATTTAAGTCTCAAAACAGTTCTATTTCAAACAATTCAGTTTAACATAATTACACTGTTTAAACACACTATTACATGTAAAAAAAGTTGATTTCAAATAATTCAGTTTAAGTCTACTTAACTCATAGTTGGACCCAATCAGGTGCTACCATTTTGAACCAGACTTGACCTGGGAACGATGGTAATGTCCCAAAGCTCCAGCATTACTGTAGCCTCACCATCAGATTGTTTAGTATCATAATCAGGACGCCCGTTCGGAAGGGGGTCTTACCCGTCTGCAGAGAAGCAGTCGGTATATTCTACAGCTCCAGCTAACTGAGCACGAACCAGAAATATTCACTCAGAAAAAATCAAAAGAAAAATTAAGAACAAATAAAGAAATCAGAAGCTTTAACTTTGTGCTGTTGGAAGCTGTCTTTAAAGAGTTTGTATTAACACACCCCATCCAATAAAAGCTGAATGAACACACACGGTCAATTTTTAAGTGTAGTTAAACAGATTCGAGGCACTACAGGAGAAGACAGAAAAAGGTAGCTCAAATGACGAACATGAGAATTTCGTCAACGCACACCTCGAGGCAGCAGCGAATTTTATTCCAACAAAACCTAGAACAAAATATAGAGTCCCATGGGAAACATTAGCAGTTAGAGAAAAACGTGCAGACGTGAAAATAGCCTACATATGCTATAGGAAGAACCCGACAAACACAATTGCCCTAAAACTAAAAAAGGCACCGTTTCTTCCAAGCAGCGGTCGTATCGATACTGCTATATGGATGCACTAGTTGGACGCTAACAAAAGGACTGGGGAAAAGGTAGACGGCAATTACACAAGAATGCTGCGAGCAATATTGAACAATTCCTGGAAGCAACACCCCACAAAGCACCAACTCTACGTCCACTTACCTCCCATCACGAAAACTATCCAAGTTAGACGAACCAGACATACAGGACACTGCTGGAGAAGCAGGGACGAGCTCATAAGTGATGTAATCCTATGGATCCCCACATATGGCCGAGCAAAAGCAGGATGGCCAGCTCAAACATACATTCAGCAGCTCTGTGTGGATACGGGATGTAGCCCTGAGGACCTACCAGAAGCGATGAACGATAGGGAGAAGTGGCGAGAGAGGGTCAGGGATATCCGTGCTGGTGGCACGACATGATGTTAATGATGATGATAGCTTATTTGAATTCGGATTTTTCCTTCTCCTGGATCAGTTGACATAACGAGGCTAAAGACCTTAGTCTCTCCCACTATTTACCCATAGCTGGTGTGAGTACAGATTGATTCATGCCTTGCTTAATTGTATTTGAGATATATAGATAGATAGATAGACTTGAATTTAAATTAAATGCAATTAGTCAGCCACTAAATTTAGAGGCACCAAAATTCTTTAAAGAAAGGTCATTTTTGCCTAAATCTCCAAGATAACGAAAAAAAAAAAAAAAAAAAAAAAGAAGAGAAGTTTGAAAAAAGGTTTCAAGATAAAATAAATTAATATTTTTTTAAACAAAATTGATTATCTCCCCTTCCCGGATCGCAAACATTGTACCCTTAACCTGAACTTTTTATTACATTTTTTATTTCAAAGTAATCAAATCTGGCAGAAAAGTCAATTTAAAAGTTTAGCTAAATATGTAAGAACTTTGATATCCTTTCAAATATTTCTTCTTGTCTTCTTTTTTCCTATTTTCTATCTCTTCCTATTTTTTCCTTCTGTTACTTTTTAATGAATATATATATATATATAAAAACAAACTCTCTCTCTCTCTCTCTCTCTCTCTCACACACACACACACACACACATTTCCCAAAGCTCCAGCATTACTGGAGTCTCTCCATCAGATTGTTTAGTTTCATATCCAGGACACTCGTTGTGGGAGTCTTACCCCTCTGAAAAGAAGCAGTCAATGTATTTTGCTGCCTCAGCTGACGAAGCCATCAGTCATTTTTTATTAGTTAAAAGTTCTATTTAACAAAATTCAATTAAGCATAAGTACACAGTCTTTTTTTTTCTTTTTTTTTTTTTGTTTAAACACTGTTTAATGTAAAACAGTTAATTTCAAACAATTCAGTTTAGCGTAATTAAAGTTTACTTCTATTTGATCCATAAACAGGACACTATCAGGTGCTACCACTCCAGGACAGAGTGGAACTGGGAACGATGGCAATGAAGGGGTACTCCCAAAGCTCACCATCATAGTGTTTAATATCATAAACACAACACTCGTTGTGTATGGGGGTCTCTCCCCTCTGCAGAGATGTAGTCGGTGTATTCTACAGCCCCAGTCGACTGGTTAAGCAAGAAAGGTACACACAGAGTTGAAATCTGGAAGACATAGAAGAAATCATTGATATAAGATTAACTGAACTATTGTAAAGCGGAAATATTGATGCATTCAAGAATATTGTGACTGAAGCTGTATTTATAGAAATGAACAATGGCTAAAACTTTTTCGTTAAATATCCATTAGGTTTGAATTCACTCACATCTGAGACGTTTCGATTTGTCTAAGTACCATTGAAACTCATCTCCATCGAATTCCTTTAATGGAGTTCACGCACTTAAATCTAACGCTTGAGATGAATTTAAATTTTGAGAATCAAACATGGAACTTGTCCCATTCAATATATATATATATATATATTTATAATCAGTACTGACCAATATTTGCGTAGCGTTTTTCTGGCCTAGACTGAAGTCTATCTATTTAGAAGTAATAAAAATTCTCGCTGAAAGAGATATTTATCGTTGATTTTGCTTATACTCAACGTCCTGACTATGAACGATTATTTTATCTCACTAATATTTATTCCTTTCTTTTATGTTCATACCTTAAAATGTTGATTAAGATAAATTTTGTCAATAGTTTTCATCATCATATTAAGGAAAAAATGTGGTCAGTTATTTTGGGCCCTAAAAAACTCAAAAAAAGTAATCCTTCAAGTAACACGACTCAGACAAATAAATTTCTGGCTGAAATGTTTAAAAATAATCTTTAAAAATGATTCGAATAAACATTCGAGTCATTTTTATGATATAAATGTTTCATTTCTTTTAACTGCTAAATTTTCACTGTAAATATTTATTTTTCTGTTTATCATATCTTATGAAGGGAATTCAATAACTCGATATCAGGCCCTTAAGAATCGAATCCTATCTAAGTTCTGTGTGTGTGTGTGTGTGTGTGTGAGGGGATGAGTGTGTGTGTGTGTGTGTGTGTGTGTGTGTGTGTGTGTGTGTTCACGTGTACTTATGGGGGTCTGTGATCCCTTCCGTTGACACTTAAATTGATTCATAAAAGATTCTAGTAGCGACTGAAACAGGTGCTTAATTTTTTGTAAAATAGTCAGTTGTCAAGTATCAGCTGTTCACAGGCACAAAGTTGATGTACTATATTTAGAAAACACAATATTTGGATGCTTACATTCTTCTTGTATTTTAAATTATACATATGATAAATTATGTTCAAAATATGAGTTCAAGTAACAATGATAACTAACGCAATGCTAACACACAGAACCCCCATATATATATATATATATATATATATATATATATATATATATATATATATATATATATATATATATATATATATATATATATATATATATATATATATATATATATATATATATATATATATATATATATATATATATATATATATATATATATATATATATATATATATATATATATATATATATATATATATATATATATATATAAAGTATGTGGCAAAATGTGTGTCGTTGTATGAAATGGACATAGTGACTCGAGTTCAAATCCTAGACGAGGCTAAGTGATTTTCTAATGGTGTTAATTATTTTCGGACAGGTACACATTTAATTATGTTCCCTCCAAAGACTGAGGTTTTTAACCTTGGTACTGAAACATGTTTGGGAGAAGAAAAACTGTGAATTCAAACCTGTTATACACCAGTTAAAAAAACTGACCATCCCCCTCATGCGTAGGGGTTGATATATATATATATATATATATATATATATATATATATATATATATATATAACTGAAAAAGCTTAACAAACTCTCATTTGGCTTTCATAGATTTATTTTATAACTGTTAATATTATAAATGTTTACAAAATAATAGTTAATTATTAATAATTTTATAATTAGTTATAAAAATAAACTATTATTACAATTATTGCTAATTATCATTATTATTATTTACTCCTTTGAGTGGTTTTCACACCAGCGTTATCTGATGGTTTTACACTGGAGTCCGAGTGACAACTAGTCTCCTTAACTCTCCCGGGCTCTTCTTGATATTCTATTCGATCTTAACAATGCTTTAGTCGGATGATTTCCACTCGTCCTCTTATTTCCAAGTTTTCCTGACCCTTTACCAATCCTCCGGTGACTGTACCGAGTGCGCCAATTATAATTAGTATCACTGTCCCTTTCGTGTTCCACAGTATTTTTTGTTCTCTGGCAAAGTCTGGGCAATTGCCTCTCTTTTTGCTTTACTTCAGTTATTAATATTATGATAATAATTATTGTTATTGTTGTTGTTTTTATTTTTATCGTTATTACGTTACATATGAATAAAAATCAAGTCAGCTATTTTAGAAGAGTTATAGGCATCCATTAAGAATATAAATAAATACTGGAGACGTATTTATATATCAATCACTCTAGGTAGGATACCTGACCTCAAGCGAATAGGTTTATAAGGAGATGATGGTCTTATCTTCATCGAAGATAGTAATGGTTCAAAACCATAGAAAATACATTTGAAAATTTATAAGAGCCTTTAAATTAGAAGGATTTAAAATAGTTAATTTCCTTGGCCTTATCTTTAATTAATCTGACTATGTTTTTAAACCATTAAATAAGATAATCACACTGCTACTTACATTAATGTCAACTCCAACCACCCCAGATCAATGATCAAACATATACCTAATTCAGTTAAAATTAATAGATTATCTTTCAACAACAACAAAATGATAGGATCCATAATGAGGCCCTAGAGAAAAGTGGATTCCAACAGCGGCTAGAATACCAGGAACTACTTATAAAGAATAACGTCACTGA
This sequence comes from Sepioteuthis lessoniana, assembly GCA_963585895.1. Taxonomy (NCBI): domain Eukaryota; kingdom Metazoa; phylum Mollusca; class Cephalopoda; order Myopsida; family Loliginidae; genus Sepioteuthis; species Sepioteuthis lessoniana. Next base: position 63,155,902 of record OY757909.1, on the reverse strand, counting down.
ACACTGCAACATAAACAATAGTTGCGGCACAGCCAACAACAATAGTAGTAATAATAATTGTAATTTTAGACTTAAAGATAGTGACAATAATATTAATTATAATAAAAAAAACTAAGCATAGGAAAAGAAAGGTAAACTGCTCTAACGCCACTTACTGTAAACTTTCTATTATTGGCTGTTATTTCTTTAAGTTAGTTGATAAAAATTTTAACAAGGACAACCCATTGAATAAAATCTTTAATATGAACACACTAAAAATTACTTTTGCACTAATAATATATCTAAAATGATAATCATGTGTAATTCCAAGAAAGTTGTCTACCAAACAACCATATTCATGATGGAAAATAGTAAGCGAGCGAGGGCTTATAGTGTAATCTCAAGAGGTAAAGGGAAACAAGTTCTACAATTATAAACCCTCTCCCCTCACCCCTTTACTCAGAAACCCAACCGATCTATCGGAGTGGATTTGGAGTTTGGAAGATAGGGGCCTAACTCAACAAATTAAGTGGAGATTTATTGAGAAATTTTCTACTCCTGAAATCTTCAACAATAGGTATAATGTTTGCCTGAAGAAGAAAAATTAGCATTATTAGATATGAATTTACTAGTCAACTATTAAATAAACGTAATGAATTGATATTTAAATGCCACCATCAAATAGATTTAAACTCAAATGAAAAAGTCAATAATAGAAAAATTGATAGTGATATCAATAGTAGGATAAAATTAATGGTATCAGTATTACTATTAATATTATTGGTAATGTAAGTACGCCAACAATGACAATGTCAACTTGCCCATTGGGCTGGGGCTATAGAATACATCGACTGCTTCTCTGCAGAGGGGTAAGACCCCCACAATGAGAGTCCTGTTTAACACACTAAACAATCTGATGGAGAAGCTCCAGTGATGCTGGAGCTTTGGAGAATGCAGAGCACCCTTTCATTGTCATCACTCCCCCCAGGTCCACACAGTCCCGGAATGGTAGCACCTGAGTTCTCTCTATGGGTCAAATAGAACTAAACTGCTGACTTATGCTAAACTGAATTATTTGAATTAGAACTGTTTGACTTAACTGAATAGCTTGAAATAGAAATGTTTTAGACAATTAAACTGTGTATTTGTTCTAAACTGAATTGTCTAAAATAGAACTGTTTATTGTATAAAATGGGTTAGGCCTTGAATAACCTACAAAGGTTGATATGCCATAAAACCCAAACAACCAACCAAACATACTGTTTCCTCTTCTCTCTCTCTGTCGCTCTTTCTCTGTAAAAGAAATAGTGTGACTGTGTGTGTGTCACACACACACACACAAACACACACATACACACACTAGATGACGGTATATGTTACTTACTTTGAATCGGATTCAGTGATGAAGTCTTAGAAAATCACTTCGCTCTGGAACTACGTCTTCTATTTACACTTTAAAAAACTAAAGAAAAAAAACTAAAAAGGAAGTTTTATTCCTCTTTCACTAAGCCAAATTTAGCACCAACAGAATTTAATGACTATACAGTAACACTTATCTCCCAGAAATTTACAGGCTGACCTCTAAGTAATTTGTTTAGAAAACCAGAAGGAAAGAATTAAAATTAGGATAAATGCCAAGCTTTTGATATATTATTTCGCGGTAGGTATTTGTCCACACTTAAAAATGTCACTACTCTCTGTTTAGCGTAATACTTGCCTAATCTAGAGAATAAATCTTGAGTATTGCACTTGTAATTGTATCGATTTACCCAACTAATCTGCTACGGTTAGGATATGACACAAGGTCAATTATTAAAACGTTGGACAAATGGTTTGAATTTGCAGTTTTCCCTCTCTTTGGCTGTTTTTCATACCAAAGTTAAAGAACATAGTCTATCCTACTATTTACCCAAAGCTGGAGGGAGGAATACTCGATTTATACATTTCCAAAGAGAATTAGTGCTATGTGAGATACAAGCAGCTTCGTTAAGGATCTGAACTCAGATCACCGAGTTAATTTCTAACGACGATAACTGTGATGCCAATTATGCCACATACATATGTATATATATATAAGTAAGTTAGCCGATCGTAGTCGAGAGTAACCCAAAGGCTCCTTTTTCATAAGCTAATACACCGAGGTGTAGGAGAGGGCGCTACTCCTTTCGCTGGATTGTTCCACTTACCTACGATGAGTACCTTATAGTGCTGAGTGTTAAGCAAGGTGGTATTTTTGAGTTTTTGGTATGACTCGACCTGGGATTGAACCCAGGTCTCCCGGACAATTGGCGAACTCTCTAACCGTTATGCTAATGGGCCAATATATGAAAGAACAATATTGGACCATTGACTGCCATGCATGTGGGTAGCGGTAAAATATATATTCCAGTTACAGCGGCTTTTATTACAGTCGCATTTCTTCTGAATTCAATGGGAATACCATTGTATAGAAACTTAATAAACCAGTAAGCTCTATCATTTTCGCATAGCTATACGGAGAGAGAGAGAGAGAGAGAGAGAGAGAGAAAGAGAGAGATGGATTCATGTGAAACAAGTGAAACACAAAGAGAATCGTCCAGGAATTGAACTCGGGTCGCCTGGTACATTTCCAAAGACAATAACCACTTGGCCTCCCGCCTCCGAAGTAATTGTACCTCGTAGTACAATATCAGTTTCACATTGATGTCTTTCAAAATGGAAATTCTAAATTAGATTTTCTTGACTGACTTAGGTATGCATATTTTATGAAGTGGGTTTTACGTTAAACTTTCATATTTTGGGGATGCGGAATAAGTTTTCCCTTGTTCGCTGCTCAAGATGACACAACCGTTTTTTCATTAATTTGAAAGAACGTTTTGCTTAACTTCGTAAAACTTGCCAAAAGGATTCGATGTTTTGAGTGAACAATTGAATACTTATCTTTGCCCGATAAACCTTGAAATATTAATGACAGTTCAGAAAGTTAGAGATCAGTTGTGGTCAAAAATCTTAGACCATCGATTCTTTCATGGAATACTTGATCCCTCATCGACACCCAAACATACAGAATTAATAAATGGAATACCATACAGTTTCCATATGCATTAGCGATGGCAATTTCATTCTAAACAGCATACCAAACTCTACAAGACTGTTTCGTAGTCACTTTCTGTAGTGAATATCCTTCTTAAAATATAGGAACACAAAAAGTAAACAATATTCTAGGGTTGTTATGGAAATAATGATGTAAACTTTGACTTATCCTATAACCTGGTTTAGTTGTCAGGGTACAACATATATTGTGTGTTCTAGGCAAGAATAGATTGAAAGAACCCATCCTTCTCCGGCTCTGCTTTGAATTCAGAGATTTCTTCATCTTAGACTAGTAGCCATTCCTTGGTTAAAGTGTTATATAACATATGACATGGATTTTCAGTTCGTTTCTAGTGACTTCGAGTGCTTTGACAAGCTGTCACGTTGTGATTAGTAAACAGGTCGATGACAGCGCGTCAAGGCAGTCAAGTCCAACAGGTGTGTAACCGGAAGGAGACCACGTCATAACTTCGCGGTCAGATTTAGAGGCAGGGAATCGGCAGTCGAGCAGAGGACACGCAGCCGATCAGAGACGTCTCTGACGATACGGTCTGCACGGGGGTGCAAGTTTTGGCACCCCTTGGCTCTCGGAAGAAGATATGGGACAAGAAGATGTCCCCTATCTGAGTATATGTCTCTCTATCTATCTCTCAAACCAACAACAAACTGGGTGCCCCTTTCGAGAATAAAATGAGAGATATATTTTTTATAAAGAAGTGTTTCGTTCGTTCACTGAATTTCGTAAATTATGTATGAGAGTATACAACAAAAGTTCCCCGTCTGTTCTTCAATTTCCCCAAAGCTGGAGGGAGAATAGTTGTATTTATACTACTACTATGTGTTGGAGTATCTCCCCTACAGATGGACTCGCCCTCATGTGACACATATCAGCTGAGCTCTATTCAGCGCAGTCTCGGGCGAGCCGTCACCAAGAACGGATGTAATGTTCATGACTGTATTAAGCTGAGGAGAGGTTTCTCCATGCTATCGTTTATTTATGTACTATTTTCCTTCAATATATTTCTTATCCCTCATTTCCGAGTCGTGTTTTCATTTCAACCTCCTCTTGACCATAACACTGTGAAATGCAAACTACTTCGTCCAGGATTTGAACTCGGTGATTCAAGTCCATTTAAAACAACAATATCCGTTATGTCAATATCGCCTCCTTTATCTTAAATAAATATATGGACAGTCTTGTATGTGAGTTGAGGTAAAAAAATATATTCCAGTTCCACCGGCTTCTGACCTAACGTTCCTTTTGCAATGAGATTGAAATAATTATATGGAGATTCGCCTCCATCATTAGGCCTGTATTTAATATGTTTTTTATCAACGGATTCTTAACGTCTTCTATTATTATCAATGTGCTGAAGTGTTAATATGTAATCATCATCGACAGTTGATATGCCTTTGATATCGCTTACCATCCGTCTCAATCGAGCATCACTTTTGATGAGTCCTTTTGACGGTACTTAGTGCTGACGAATGCAAGTTTTTGCTGGTGAGCCAACACTAGTGTGTCCATATGTGGAAGTCCATTTTACCAGTAATGTCCTGCATTTCTTGCTTGCTTTTGTTGGATGCTTTTTGAGATTTATGGTAAAATTAGCCGTAGAGCTGTTGTTTGTTGTTTGCTGCTTTTAGGATTTGTTCAAAATTAAACGCAGAATCTTTGAGTAGTTCCTGTCAAGCTTTTTATCTAAGCTTTTCATTAGAGTTCAAGTGGTGCAACCATACAGTAGTACAAACACGGCTACAGCTTAGAATAACTTTTGTTTTATTCTATCAGAGAGATCAGATTTTCATATGATCGATGACCTCGCAAGAGCATATTTGGAATGAAATATTAGGAAATATGCATCAGGGTAGGGGGATTTTTCTCATGTAAAATAGATTCAGAATTCAACTCGGAGCGAAAGCTGGGCTTATGTGACAAGAACTGATACTAAAAATTAGATTTTTAGCTTTTAACAATTTTTGAGCATTTAATTTTAAAGATCACCTGCAAAAACGTGGAGAAATTCCTTTTTACGCAGGTTTTTGTTTACAAATTGACAATTATTTTCCCATAAAATAATAAATCCTGATCAACTTGATATTTTGTCTATCAGATCCAATGAAAGGAAATATATTCAAACCAGAATTTTATGTATGAATCACTACTAATTAAATGTGCCGTTTGCTTTCTGTATTCAATAAACGGTCAGTGTAAAAATCATTAAAAGGCTAATCACTGAATCAACTTTTTGTCCAATTTGTTGGGTCATAATTAATTAAAAAGACTTCGATAAAAGCCATAACTTCATAAGCTAAATTAATCAAACAAAATAGTTAAAACTTGCATTTTTTATTGACATAACTAAATTGTTGTGTATAATTTCACTTTGAAGAAAATGAACGTATTATTTGATGGCTCAGTGATTTGGTTATAATGTACATGAATCTTGCTTCGTGTCAATATTTAGTTTGTTAAACTTCAGTCGTTAAATTTACTGCTCATTCTAAACCTAGTGCAGGTAAATTAGCAAACTACTATATTGTTTCAGCTATGGGTAAATAGTGAGGCAGACAAGGTTCTTCAGCCTTGGTGAGGCAAGTAGTCTAGGAGAAGGAAAACTCTGAATTGAAACCAGTTAAACCACGCTTAAAAATTGACCTTGTGTCATATCTTGCCCGAGTGGAGGGGTTGGGTAAATATATATAGTATCGTTACATTCCTTAAAACCTCTGGTTATTAACCATTTGAAAAACTTTCCAAAAGCTCAGGTTCACTGATTCCACTTTGAGAGAGATTCTAATTTAACCAGTGTTACTTTAAAGTTTATGTAAATAACTTTTTAAAAGTCTCCTTTTCGTAGGCTTGCTAATTGTGAAATGATATTTTTATTGCAAGATTTTCGTCTATTGGTTATTCCAATCATCCATTGCCCAGTCAGCTGGGGCTGTAGAATACACTGACTGCACCTCTGCAGAGGGGTAAGACCCCCCTCCATAACGAATGTCCTGATATGACACTAAACAATTTGATGGTGAGGTTCCAGCAGTGCTGGAGCTTTGTGGAATGCGGAGTACTCCTTCATTGCCATCGCTCCCAGGTCCACTCTGGCCCGGAGTGGTAGCACCTGATAGGGCCCTATCTATGGGTTAAATAAAACTAACAGCATACTTATGCTAAAATGAATTGAGTAAACTGAATAGCTTGAAATATAAACGTTTTTGACAATTAAACCGTACTTACACTTAAATCGCGTGCTTATGCTTAACTGAATTATTTCAAATAGAACTGTTTTTCGACATTAAAACTGTATTTACACTTAGCTGAATTATCACATATAACTGCTTGAATAGTTTGAAATGGAAATGTTTTTGACAATTAAACTGTGTACTTATGCTAAAGTGAACTGTTTTCAATAGAACAGATTATTTACATAAAAATGAATTAGGCGTTAAATAACCTACAAAGGTTGATATGCCATAAAACCAAACACACCAAACCAATCTATTGGTTATATATTGTGATGTTAAAAACTTATTCTTGTAAATCGACATATTTAAGAATGTTTATTTATCTTATATAGAAACAAATTTTATTGCTATTTTATTCATTTAAAATTCATCTTACATTGGAAAAATTATATTTTCTAGGATCAAAGCAACAGTTTTGTGCTGTAAATTATTTAATGCAAAATCTTGTATTTCGTTCGAATGTTGCTTTATTCCTGGATCACACTGAAGATATTCACTTCTTGGTAAAAGAATTTATTATTCCTTTTAATTTCTTACCAACTAACATATTAAGTAACGTTGGCGACAGTCGTTGAGGGTTACTGGAAAGCTCCCTTTTCAATAGCTACTACACCGAGGTGTAGGGGAAGGAGTAGCGCCTTCCCATGGATTGTCCCACTTTACCCTTGAAACGTACTTTTTAATGCTGAGTGTTAAGCAAGGAGGTATCAAGTACCACTTTTTGAGTCTTTGGTATGACTCGACCTGAGATTGAACCCTGGTCTCCCGGGCCATTGGATATACTTCAACAATATTTTTTACAAGGATGTATAATTTATCACAGAATTCTAGTAGATAGGCGCCACTGATACACAAGCACAATAACCTGGGAGCTAACGCTGCCATCTTGCTTGATTCAGAGGCCTACTTGTCCACGCAGCAAATCTAGGGTTAACTTTCCCTCGTTAAAATCCTTCTGAATATTCTAAAGGTTTTAGCTGATCATCACTTAAGTCATTCACAACCTCTGCAGTAAGATATAAATTATCCAGAGTGCCACTGATAATGGCAAATTTCACCCAAGGCAAATCCTGGTAATCACTTCCCTGGAGGACCGGTAAAAGCACGAGGGCTTCTTGTAGTTCCATCAATGGACTTAAAATACCTCTAAATGGAAGTTCATTTTGATTGTATGCAACTTCCTTTTTAAGCTTTTCTCCGGAGCTGTAACGAGCACTGCATCCGAACATATTGAGTCCAAAAGAACTACCTTAACAGTATTAACACTGTTTAACTCTCCTAAAACATCAGCAACATCCTCTGCTAGAACAACACCGGTTGCAATAATGTTAGGAATAACCCTGTGGTTGAGATATTTACTTTCGGATTCCATCTCTCCGGTGAAAGTTACGTGACAGTCTGATTCCTTGTTTTTCTTAATTTTTTTTTCTCTATTTTTCTCTGTAATATCCTTATATTACAAAGTTCTTTACAGATCTGCAATCAACGCCAATACCGATGAGGTATTCATAATTCTGCACATGCTTCTGATGGCTCGTTAATTTCACTCTTTTACTTTTCCCTAATATTTGTCTTGTTATTAATAATTATCATAAATCAAAATTTAGATGAAGACGGATCATAAGTTGTATAGTTCCAATAGGAAGATATTAGCAAGTTATGACCAAAGGCTGTAAGACAAATCACCTCTAAAAAGTTCCATAAACTATATAGAAACTTAAAAGATTGTAAGGCTTCTTAGACTGTCTCTCTGACTCAAAGTTGTCATTGGTTGTTTCTTTTTTGGAATACGCCCGTTAAAAATATCTGATGTAGAGGCAACATGGGAAGAATCTTGTTACTAACTTCCAATTTATCTGTTTCATCTTCGATTCAGCTATTTTTTTTTTTTTCATTTCTTAACTGCATCTTTGTCAATCGATCAATCTTAGAAACTGCCTTTTGGTCTTCTCCCCGCACCACCTATCTGTCTCTCTGTCTCTGTCTCTGATCTGTTGAATATTCACTTACTTCAAAGTGACCCTGAAATTTTGAAATTCACGTAGGTTTTATAAAACCGGCTGATTGGCCTAGAGAGTCGAGTGTTCGTCAATGGTCCGGGAAACCAAAGTTCAATCTCAGGTCGCGTCATGCCAAAAACTTTAAAAATGGTACTTGATACCTCCTTGCTTAACATTCAGCAATATAAGGTACGTATCAAGAGTAAAGTGAAGCAAGCTAGGGAAATGAGTAGCACCCTCCCTTACACCTCGGTGTAGTAGCTGTTGAAAAGGGGGCTTTCTGGTCGCCTTCGACTACGGTCGACAACCCTACTATTCACCGAGAAAAGGAAGATTATCAGAGATAAATCTATACTTTCCATTAATTTAGATTTTAAAAATCAGGACATGAACTCCATCAAATTAAAGAAATAAAAAATAACAACCAGAGAATTAATATTACCTTCAAAGGAGAACGAGTGCCGAATATATGACTTGTTTGGGAATTTTCTTTATTGCAGTTTACAGCAATTCTAAAACAGGCAGTAACATAAAGAAATGTCAAATAATTTATCCTGACGTTCCTCAAACCCTTTCACTTTGAGTGAAAACGAACATATTTTGAACAAACACTAGTCAATTATATATAATATAAAAAAAAACAAATTCATTTTACAATTAAAGAATAAAATAATAAAAATGACAGTAAACCTTTGTGACGGTGACAACTTAAATAATACACACCAAAAGAAAGTTTCGTAGAAGCGATTCCTAAATAAAATATATTCATTTTCATATTTTTGATTAAAATGAAAAAGTCACAATTTTATTGAGAACTAAAATTATTCTAATTTCTTCGATAGAAAAATGATAAAACCTGAATTCCACTTGAGAGAAAAAAAAAGGAAGCGATTTTTCATCGCTGCCAATGACCTAAATAACTTATATTTCATTTCCATTCTACTTTTATACAAGTGAATATTTTTATGTAATTCATAATTCTGATTTATTTCTATTTGATATATTGAGAATGATGCAGATGTTGCAAATGAAATGTTTTTTATTATATGGCATTTACACTTTTATTTTTCTTAGGATTACGGAATTTTTTGACGATGATAGATATTTCACTCATAACCAGAATGACATTTTAAAGTTCCACTTTTGAACTCGTAAATTCTTTTCCTCAGAAAATGGTAACTATTTGGTGAAACATATTTTGTGTCATTATTCATCATGTCTAATACTTGTCTTCAGTTTTAACTTAATACTACAGCTCCAAAATCGACCTGCTTTAATGGAGAACCTATTGTCATATGGCACTGATAATCTCTTTTTACAAAAAATGTTCTCTTTTGAACCTCCGTTTATCAACACGTTTTTTTTTTACCCGTAAAGCATTTACCAAAACAAAGGGGTTGACATTGATAACTTTTACGATCACTGTTATTGGCAAGACATTAATAGGGAGCGCCATGTAGATGAGAGCAAAAATACTGCAAAAATGGATTAAAAATCCCCCCCAAATTTTCTCTGAATAAAAATACTCCAAAAACCATTATTTTTTGAAAAATGTATAAAAATTCTAAATTATTAAATATACATCTGTATAAAGACAACAACTAAAACATCTAAAATATTCTTAGAATAACTACAATGTATTGATGCAGTCTTATTTTTAGTAACTGAGTTACAATGTTGAAGAGATTGGTAATAAACAATAACTAATAATATCCGCTTTAATGATTATCGACATGCAACAATAAACGTTCGGTGTATTTGGCAATTAAAAAAATCCATCGGTGTATTAATATTGTATTAATATTGTATGTGTTGTATACAAATATTTCATTCATTTATTTATTTTTAAAGGTAGATTTGAGATCATAGTAAAAAGCGAAGATGCTCAAGGAGGCAAAACAAACAAATAAACAAATAGAGAAATAATAATTCTTCCTTAAAATGTTAGCGTGTACTTATGGGTGATTCTGTAACATCTACTATGAGAAATTCAATGTATATTTGTATTTTTATTTTGTTTAAAACATTTTAATTGACATAATTTTTTTTTACAAAATTTTAAAGGATAATCCAACGGATGACTAGTTTATTTGAGATATATAAGAAATGAATATACAGCTAAAGAAAATAAAAGACGAAAACTGCGAGAATAGAACATAGTTTGCTTATGTGAAACAATGCAAACTTCCTTCTAAGACATCGTCTGTGAGCTTTGGTTGTGAGAGTCGATCATTCGGATATTAAATTTTAGCTTGCTGACTTTTATACCAATGGCATAAAAACCACAGTGATAGTGTACATACTTACATAAGCTTTACATAACTGTCAATCTTGTAGTGTTAAAAAAAAAACTGACTGAATCTCTTATTTGGCATATAGTATAGGTCATTTTAAAAGTTTTAAACTGTTGTTCCAAAAGCGGAAACCGTTAATGACAAATACGTTTGATTGACAGGTAATGAACTTTCAGAGCAGTTGAAAGCTTGGCTGTTATGAGAGGATCGAAAAGTCCGGGGACTAAAATCTTAGAAGTATTTGATTTCAAATCTTTATAAGTTAGTCCAAAACAGTTGATGGCTCTATACCTATTTCTCTCTGTGGTTCAAACGGTGCTTCCAGCTTCGGTGTGGAGTCGGTCATGTCATAGAGGTACCTGGAATTGAATAGAGGCGTTTTTGGCACATCGGTTATTACCGATGTTTTCTTCCGACGTCTGTACAGAGTTTGTAATGTTATCAAAAGGGAATAAAGAATCTACATCCCAGCAAAGAAGACGTGACACCGGGGAGCAGTGAAGAAAAATCCGAATAGTGGTCGAAGAGGACAAGTAGAACAAGATGACGATACAACTGTAGGAAATGGATTTGTCGATCTGATTTCGAATTTTAAACGATTCTGTTTTTGTTTCCCTGTGTGTTAATGTCCTTGGTAAATGCATGAAGGACAGAGTGGGTTCTTTAGCCCTGGGACAACAATCGGTACAGCTACTATTAATTCAAACCAGCAATACTAGGCTTGAAAATTGTCCTTGTATCGCTTCTTGGATGGAGCGGAGGGTTTGGACGAATACGCACTTCTATTGGAAAATTGATCTGACATATAAGTCGCTAAGTTGATGAAATGTGGTCAAGAAGATCATATAAGGCCAGATTTACATGCGGGAAGAATTTGCATAAGAGAAAAACCTGTCCTCAAAATAATGACTGTTATCTGGGATCGAACACTGATTAGTAGTACCAGAGTTAAATACGAATATCGGTTCCTAACCCTAATATTTTCCTAAATCTACGAATAGAAAAATACCAACGAATGTAATTTCAAAAAAAAAAAAAATTTTCCTTATTTTGACGCCAAAAAGTAATTAGTCTGAATAAGAGAATCTAATATTCTAGTTAGTAGTAGACATGCAATCGAAAAAGAAAGATCCTAGATCCTCCAGGTAGGATAAAAAATATCAATCCAAAATTTCACGTCCATAACCAAGTTTTATCCCAAAGGGATTCAGGACTGACACGCAAGCAAACAATTAAAACGAATATTAAAACCATTCATGTACGCTGTACGTATTCAGAAAAATAATTTTTACATAAAAAAAAACACGGTTTTTAGATGTAAATAGCCCTACGTGTTTCTTTGTTGATAATTTCACTGAAATGTGGTACTTTCAGGAAACAGTTGTAATAGGGTGTGTGTAGTTTCAGTGATTTATTATTATCAAAATCTCGAGTGTTGATGTTGGATAATCATTGTTTCTGAGGGTGTTTATAAAGTGTGCAGTGAGTGTAATTTTGTCTTTTTCTTCACTGCATCAATTGTGAATTCGTTTAATCTAATTTCTAACATAATTTCTTTTGGCACTGAGTGGAAGTACTGATTTGAAATGCACAAAAAGGTTTATAGTATTGGGTTTTCTATAGAAACTAGTGTAGATCTTACTAGTTGGTGATATTTTGATTTTAAAATCTGGGTGTGATAGGGATACAGTGTTGTCTGGATGTTCTATGTTAGACTAATTATGTTTATCTATGTTTTGAAACTTCTCATATATAGCGTTGGTTTCTTTGCTGGATGATGTCCACATGGGTATATCGTCTATATATATTTTGAAGAATGTGCATGATGGGCAGATGGATAGCGCATGACGTTCTAGTACGGCGTTTAAACACTATGGTTACTACCACTAACATGGCGTTCTAACACCCCACGTGACACCTTGTTTACAACGTCCAAAAAATGTGAACAAACAACACCAAGGTCATTTCAAAAAAGTCTCTGATGATGAAGTTTTTACTTTGAAAGTGATTAGATTCAAATAATTATTAGTTCACATTGCAATAGTCCTCTAGATTAATACGATACAATTGAATAAAATTACTTATGCAATCCTTCAAGCAAATTACAAAATACTTTTGGCACTAAAAACCCACAATGGTTGATATGCCATATAAAACAACAACCAACAATGAACCGAAAAAATTAATTTGGTATGGCTTGATTTTATGGCATATCAACCATTGTTGTTTATTTAATGCCAAATCCTATTTTCACATACATACTAGATATATGATTTATAAACACATTAAATGATCAAACAGTTTTATTTCTCACAATTCAATTTAACATTAGTCATTTCTCGCAATGAATTTAAATGTCAAACACTACTTTTTGAGTCAAAGATAGGACCCTATCAGGTGCTACCACTCCGGGAACGATGACAATGAAGAGGTACTCGGTATTTCCTAAACCTCTAGCATTACTGGAGCCTCACCATCACATATCAAGGACACCCGTTGCGAGGAGTCTGACCTCTCTGCATAGATGGACCCACCTGGGCTGACCAGATTCATCAACCTGACTGCAAATTAGTTGATCAATATTGAAAACATTCTTATATATTTGCTTCTTAGTATTCATGTGCCGCTGATTGATTGATTTATTATAACGGCATGTCAAACGTTCTAGGATTATATCATGCCTAAAGGTTAGAGAATCGATTTCATTGTATGTTTATATCTGCATTTTTTGTACATTTGTTTCTTAAGAGCATTTTTGTAGACAATAACATGATAGTATTGATAAAGGTCGAGTCCTGTCAACGGAGCTGAGAGAACGGTGTCTGCATCCCGTGCAGAGGTGTAAACCTGCCACCCAAAGGGTTGTATGACACTTAACTGCATATATGTGCGACGCTTAACTGCATATATGTATGACACTTAACTGCATATAAGTATGGCACTTAACTGCATATAAGTATGACACTTAACTGCATATAAGTATGACACTTAACTGCATATAAGTATGACACTTAACTGCATATATGTATGACACTTAACTGCATATAAGTATGACACTTAACTGCATATAAGTATAACACTTAACTGCATATATGTATGACACTTAACTGCATATATGTATGACACTTAACTGCATATAAGTATGACACTTAACTGCATATATGTATGACACTTAACTGCATATGAGTATGGCACTTAACTGCATATATGTATGACACTTAACTGCATATAAACCCGAAGCTCCAGTTCGTGAGATCAGGATAGAGTTAAGTACATTTTGTTGTCATTCCTTCCAGATCAAATATGACTCAGAGTAGTAAAATCAGTAAAAGGTTCCATGTATAGGTGAAATAAATCGGATACACAAAAATATAGATATAAATGTACAATGTATACAATTTGTTAAATAAAAGTGGAAGCCTTTTTAGACAGTGTGAACACGATAGATGAAAAAAGAGAAATTTGATGAAAGAAAGAACATTTTTATGTATTTTTTTCTTTATTTCCTTTAATATCTCCAGAAGAACATTAAAAAAAAAAAAAAAAGAAAATGAAGGAAAGTGATGGAAGACGAATAGAAATTAAAGAGGTAAGGATTAAAAGAAGATATATTAAATGAATGAAAGGAATTCTAAAAGAAAAATTTTTAAAAATCGAGAAAAAGAAGGAAAATGAAGGACAACGAAGAAAAAAACATTAATAGGAAAGATAAAAAGAGAAAATATTTTATGAAAGAAAAAAAATTCTCAAAGAAAAAAGATAAACAAAGGAAGACAAAGACGAACGAAAGAAGAAAGATGAAAAAGAAGATATTTGATGAATGACAACAATTCCAAAAGAAAAAAAGAAAAGAAAAAGAAACAAAATAAAAGAAGACAAAGAAAAAAAGGAAGAGGACAGATAAAAAGAGAAAATATTTGATAAATGACTGAAATTTCCCAAGAAAATGAAGGAAAATAAAGGAAGATGAAGGCAAAAGAAAGAGGAAATATCAAAAAATGAAAACATTGAGAACTGAAATAAATTCTAAAAGAAAAATTAAGAAAAAAGAAAGAAAATTTACGAAGACGACGACAAAAGAAAGAAGAAAGATAAAAAGAGAAGAACATTGAGAACTGAAATAAATTCTAAAAGAAAAATTAAGAAAAAAGAAAGAAAATTTACGAAGACGACGACAAAAGAAAGAAGAAAGATAAAAAGAGAATGAACATTTTTTGAAAAGAAATTCAAAGAGAAAAAAAAAAGGAAAAATGAAGGAAGATGAAGCCAAAAAACAGAAAACAATAAAAAGAGAAGTATTTTGATTGATGAAAGCAATTCTTTTAAAAAAAGGAGAATGGAGAAAGATAAGGAAAAAAAGAAAGAGAAAAGATTAAAAAAAACTGAAGAAATTAAATGAATGAAAGAATTTCTACAAGGAATTAAAAAAAGAAAAAAAAAACTCTTAGCATAAAGTTGTAATTTACTAAGGTTTTTCTTAAGATGTGGCACTACGCCATATGACTAGAGCACCCAATGAGACTCAAACTCACCTGTAAATTTTGCTTTTCTAGCTTGCCAATCATTACCCTACCCTTGGCGTCTAACTCTTATCATAACGTAACTGCAATGGGTTGACATTAGTCCATATATTTCTCATGATATCATCATAAAAAAAACCGTTAAAAAACATCTTATTTAGTGTTGTATTTTGACATGAATAATTGACAGAAAAGTACATTTATGTTGCTGCTAATGAGAATTGAACTGCTTCTGAAAGTTTTTGAATTTAAATGTACTACATGGAGGTGCTTTTACCGATTGCCTCATCTGATAACATAAAGTGTCTCAAGAGAAAATCTAAACTTAAGGTTTTAAGTCTTCTTTCTTTTCCCACCCTTCTCTCTATGAATACCTAATTTGACTGAGATCCGATTGTCAACTCCCTAGACAACTAAGCACAACCGCCGCAAATGCCCATAAAGATGGTTGATGAAATGGACTTTTTTTCTATTGGTTCATTTTATCTAAAATCTTTGCCAGTCTTTGTCTTAGCGAGATAAGCAAAAGTTGTCTAAGAACTTTAGGAAAAATGATAATTGGCTTGTTGACGTTCCAAAATTTCTACTGTTGGTAATGTAATTTGAAAAGAGAAAGTGAAGCTAGAGGCAGGGTGAAAGATTGGAAGTGAAGGAAAAAGCCCAATATTCTGTAGTCTAAGAAGTTTGAGATGGTTGATAATTTCGTGATTCTTAAAAAAATATGCTAGAGTAAAAGAAAAAATGAATTTTAAAAGAAAGAAGGTTTGGAGGCAGCGAGACGACTGCATTATCTATGGTAACGTACCTGAAGTGATTACCTGCAGAAAAAAATGTATGCGTGTTAGTGTTTGTGTGTGTGTGTGTGTGTGTGTGTGTGTGTGTGTATGTGTGTTAGTATATATATATATATATATATAAATATATATATGTGTGTGTGTGTGTGTGTGTGTGTGTGTGTGTGTGTGTGTGTGTGTGTGTGTGTGTGTGTGTGTGTGTGTGTTTCCCTGTTCACTTTTTTAAGATTCCATAAAAAAATATGATAAAATGCAGAAAATCGAACAAAAGAAAGAATGCGAGGAAAATGTTTGCTAGAAATAATGAGACAGAAAGTCAAATAGGAAATGAAGAGAAAAGTACAAGTTGAATAATAATAATAATAATAATAATAATAATAATAATAATAATAAGAAGAAGAAGAAGAAGAAGAAGAAGAGGAGGAGGAGGAGGAGGAGGAAATATAGAAAGAGATAATTAAGAAAAAAAAAGAAAAAAGAAAAGAAAACAATGTACTGGAGTTAAGTGGAAAACGTTGTAGACAATTTAAACTCTATAGATAAAACAAAAGACATTTGATGAATGAAAGAAATTCTCATTGAACATTAACAGACAAATTGAAAAGAAAGAAAATAGATGAAGACGATGACAAAAGAAAGAAGGAATATACAATTAAAAGAAATCTAATGAATGAAATAATTTTTCAGGAAAATTTAAAAGAAAAAAAAAAAAGAAGAAAATCAACAAAAATGAAGAAAGACAAGGACAAAAAAAAAAGGAAATGAAAAGAAAGAAACGAAGAGAAAAAACACAAATTTTAGAACCATAGAAATCAATCGCTATTTAGAAAAAAAGAAAGGTAAAAAGAAGATAAAAATGAAGAAAAAACTGAACGAAAGGCAAAAAATAAATAAATAAATAAATAAAATAAAAAGAGAGAAAAAATGTTTTAAAGAGCAAAAGAAAAAAAGTAAAAAAGAAAGACAGAAAGAGTGAATGAATATATATGAAAATGGCTGACAGGAATGAATGAAACGGTTAAGAAACCAAATATAACGTAAGGAAGTGTAATATAAGGGGACAGAGGAAGCATAGAAAGAGCAAAATGGAGAAAGAAGATACAATAAAAAAAGTACATCGAATATCAAACGACAAAACAAGTTAGGTTCGAGGAAAGAAAGATAGAGAAAAATAACAATATGAAAGAAAACAAACCAAAACAAACAAAAAATAATTGAAAAGAAAGACACAAGAAGCTGAGAGAAAACATTAAAAAGAAGAAAGAAAGAAAGAAAGAATGAAAGAAAGAAAGAAAGAAAGAAAGAAATCAGTTGAAGGTAAGAGGAATAAAAAAAAAGCAACAAAAGGATGAAGAAAAAAAGAAATGCTAAAGACAGAGAATGCAAAGAAAGGAAGAAGAAAATAAAGAATAAAGCAAAAAAAAAAAAAACCGGGCGGAGAACAATATTAGAAAAACAAACACAATTAGTGAAGAAATTAGAAAAAAAAAGAAAAATAATGGCGAAAGAAAATTAGCTATTTTGTGGACGGAGCAAGAAGCCATGGAAGAAGAATGCGAGTTGCAGAAAAGAAAGAGAGGAAGAGTTGATTAAAGAAAAAAGATAAAGAGAAATCGGAAGCAAAACGAAAAAATAAATAAGAAAGAGCTTTATACAAAAAAGAGTGCCATAAATTGAAAAAGATTTTAAAAGGTAAAAACCAAAGGAATAAAGAGAAAGAAAGTAAATTAGCAGGTAAGTATGTAAAAAAATATTGCCGGAAGGGACTAGCTTTAAATACAAACAAACACTAGCATGCCGATTTTAAAATTCGTCTAAAGTTGGTAGCGTTCTATAGATTTTTCCCTTCAAAATATGAATTATGTAAAAGCTTTACAAGTAACCAAAAATCTTCTGACTTTCTCGTCTACTTACACATATGGATTTTTAAAAAATGCTGAAAAAAACAACCCCCAACCCCCCCCCAAAAAAAACGGAAACAAAACAAAACAAATAAGAAGGCAAAACGTAAGTGGAATGCTAGAAACAGTCACCTTCTCCTATAAGCAACATTCAACAATAATAAACAGCATAAAAAAAAGTTACCTATCCTAATGAAAAAAAAAGGACATGCACTGGGAGTCAAGTTTAGAAATAACATAAAAAGTAGAGCACTTTCACAATGTTTCTATAACATAGTCTTCTCTCTATATATAATGGAACAGATGCCTCTGTCTATCCTCCACTGGGAAAACAATATTGTAACTTTAAAACATATCAAGCACATTGCAAACAGTTCCAGGAAAAGTTATATACATTATTTACGTATATAGAAATCGCAATATATATATATATATATATATATATATATATATATATATATATATATATATATGTCAAGTTGGTGACGTTAGTCAAGGGTGACCAAATGCTCCTTTTTCAATAGGTACGAAACCGAGGTGTAGGGAAAGGCACTACTCTATTACCAGGATTGCTCCATTTTACCCTTGATCCTTACCTTATAATGCTGAGTGCTAAGTTAGGGGGCATTAAGTACTATTTTCTGAGTCTTTGGTATGACTCGACCTGGGATTGAACCCCGGTCTCCCGGATCATTAGCGAACACTACTATATAATAACATAAAAAGATAAGCGTAATCTTGAAAGCTTGGCAAGAAAAAGTGCCCGCTGCGACTACAAGTCCTAGCATTCCGGAACAGAGTAGACCTGGTAGTATTGGCAATCATACGCAATTTTGTTTAATATCCTGGATACACTTATGGGTGGAATTTACCCCTCTGCAAGAGATAAATTGAACATATTCTAAGCCCGACCAAAAAGACCGAGGATAGAAATAGATAAATATCAATGAAACTTCTCATTATTTGTAATATCTAAATGGTATAATTAGATGCACATGAGATAATAGGTATTTTTCTTGAAACAAATGTACAAGTAATGAAATTCAGTGTACAGTAAGTATCCAATTACTAATGTCCTTCATTAGCTTTAACTTTGTTTCTTTATGGGCTTGGATTAGCCCATTTTTGTTGGGGTGGCTCCACACACCAGAACAGTATTTAAAGACCTGACCGTAACTAGCCCGTTGTCCTGTGGGATGAAATAGTAAATGCAAAATCGAAAATCCTTCCGAGAAAATGAGACTCATCCCTTGAGCTTGAGATAAAACCGAATCACCGAATCTTGACCCAAAAAACTCGACCTTTGGATTGGTTTATGGCGAAAAATCTGGTTTTTGTTGTTTTCTCGGAGAACAGGTCGATTGTTGAGAAGAGCATGTGTGACCCCCAAACACCGAGAGGTCAAACTGTGTTGTGGATTTGGAAGCTAGCAAGAGATTAAAGCCAAATGGGCTGACAATATTGGAATGTTTTTTTTTTTTGAGTTGCTAAGTGTAGAAGAAATGACCCTTTAGACAATAGTTAATTTTGGATGTATTTTTTTTGTGTGGGAATTTACTTGGAATAGGAAGAGATATGCATATTTTATTTTACATCACGGATTAGTTGGTATTTGGACTGGGAAGAGAGGGGATCGATTTATATTAAGAGAGGCAGAGTCGCCAAAAAATGTTGATTGTAGTCAGCCAAAAGAAAACTCTAACATACCAACACATTCATCAGTGAATGACTCCAACATTTCAATGAGTTGCTAAAGTTACCATAAGACAGACACACATGGAGGTGCCTGTGGTGTAATGGTTATCGTCGTAGAAAATGGACACGGTGATACGAGTTCAAATCCTGGACGAGACCGATTGCATTTCACATAGCACTAATACCCTTGGGAAAGGTATGAATCCAATTATTCTCCCTCTAACTACGGGTAAATAGTAGGGCAGACTGAGTTCTTCAGTGAGGCAACTAGTCTAGGAGAAGGAAAAGTCTGAATTCAAACCTGTTAAACTCCGCTTAAAAATTGACCTTGTGTCATATCCTGCCCGAGCGGAGGGGTTGGTAAATATAAGACCGACACACACATAACCAGTTCAGACCCTGTATCCTATTTTCTATAGCTATAGATGCCATTCTATAGGTGATTGTGTTTCACTTGATATACTATTTTTAAATTGTTTATATTTAATCAAGTGGCCTTATTGTTCTTCCGGAGAAGAGACTGAATCATCTTGTTCAGAGCGTTCGTCATTAGAGGAGATTACCAAAACTTATTGGTTTGGGAAATACCCATTTCCTTGGCTAATAAGAATATGAACACATTTGTGAGTATCAAGCAAGACGATCGCTAGTGAAGCCTAAAACCACCCATCTAATCATAAACACAGAAATTACAATGATAGAATACGCACGCACGCACGCACGCACGTTAACTATAAGCATTTATGAACTAATGAAGCGAATGATATCAATTATGATATATATAAAAAGAAAAGTAAGAAAAGGATGCTATAGAAGAATAAGAATCATATTATCAACAAAATTAAATGCAAAAATAAAGTTATAGTAATTAACTCTCATTCAATTTCTGCAATATCATAGTTTTTATATAATAAAGTGGATGTTAGTTGAAAGAAAAAAGATGGGTTCTAAAGTGAGAAATTAATAACCTGCCACGGAATACATCACCCCAGAGCAGATAAATAACGTATTTACATTAAGAGTGAAAATGGCTGATGACGTTTGATCCAACAACAGTTTGCCTACAAAAAAACAAAAAATACTCCAAGATTAAATAAATTCAAAGATACTATAACAGATTTGATGCTACAGTTATAAACACACACGAGAAACAAAAGAAAAAATATTCTGTTTGTAAAGAAAATAAAAATTTTGCTTAACAGCTCGATCTCTCACTGAAAGAAACAAATATAAAAGATAAAGAAAGCGAGGTAGCAAAAAACGTTAAGAAAGCAGCAAAATCCCAAAGAATGAATCCGTTAAAAAACGCCCGATGATAATGGACGATACGCACAAAGAATTAGAAATGCCGATATACATTGATATAATGAAAATAATCGCAGGCTGAAAAGTCATGGACAGAAGGCAGATATAGAGTGTTTAATAATAGCAACAGAAGACTAGCGCCTACCAAATATAGACTATCAGGCAAATATAAAAAGGGATCAAACACGATTTGTAGACAGTCCAAACAAAAAAAAAAAAATGAGCTATTTGCCCGCTTAATGTCCGGTTGCCTCATTCTAAACCAACAGAATATACAGAAAGGAAAGATAAAATAAGTCATCATATTCATGTGAAAATATGCAAATAATATGGAATACTGAAATATGAAAAATGATACAAACGCTAACTAGAACTAATAACTGGAGCCCATGAAGCTACGATTCACAGGAATTCTGTCCAAACTGATAAAAGAAAGAAGAGCAATAGAGTAGATATGATGTTTAAGGTCTAAAGAAGAAAAAATATACCTTCTAATTGATATATCAGTGCCAAAAGATAATAACATATCAAAAAAGATAAAATAAGAAAACACAAAGAGCTAGAAATAGAAATTGAAAAAAAAAATAGTAGGAGCAATATTTATAATCAATCAATCAATCAATAAATAAATTCATAAACAAGATAACTGACAGATTGCACTTTGCAGAACCGCTCATCTTTTCAGAATAGTACAATCAAAGTGATTGGAAAAGTAACACCTGATAGTAAGGATGAAATATAGAATACATATAGATATTACCTTCCCTCGGATAAAGATAATGAAGGATGGTAAAAAACCGAAAGTAAAAAATAAAAAAAAAAACTAAAAGAAAAAGGAAACACAGAACGAGAGACATAAACTAGGGACTAAACTATGAGATAATAGCCCACGTAAATGATTGTCGTGAACAGGTTTAAAAGGAATACAAACCTGCGTGGTATCTGTGCTTGTGTTGAATTTGTGTGAATGACTTGGTCTGCTTATACAAATCAACAGAAAGAACATAACAGCAATTATTCATGTAAATAAAAAACTAAAGATTACAAAACATTGTAGCTTGCTAGAGAGCTGAAAATACCAAGGAACATGAAACTGAAGGTGATTCCAATTGTAGTTGGAGCCCTTGAAATAGTCTTTAAAATCCAGGAAAAGAGACTGTGTGACCTGGAGATCAGAGAAAGAATTGAGACTATCCAGACCTCAGCACTGTTAAATTCAGCTCGTATACTTAAAGAAATGCTGGACACCGGAGGTGACTTGCTGTCACTCAGATTCCAGTGAAAAACACTTTTAAAAACTGGCGTGTAATAATAATAGTAATAATAATAAGAAAAGTTGAAGAAGAAAACTCACTAGCTCTGAAAGAGTATTACTGATGTGAAAACTCATTCCAAAAGATTACCTTGTCAAAAGTAATTGCTACGAATATACTTTTCAAGGGAAATAACCGTCACATAACAAATTTTGATTACGTCCCTTTAAGAAGGTTAATTAGTCCACAACTTTTTTTTTTATTGCCGAATGCAAAGATATTTGATTTTTTAAAATAGAATATGTTTTTGTGTTCTATGTTGTACGGGGTTGTTGCTGATGTCATTATTATTATTATTATTATTATTATTATTATTATTATTATTATTATTATTATTATTATTATTCACAACAGTTGTTTTCACCAGATATTGAATGAAAAGAACCAATATCAAAAATTGGTACTGACTCATTTTGACGAATCCAGACAGCTGTATTGATATCGAGACCTCATCACTTTATTATTTCTGCTGTGAACATGTCATAATTTAAATATACAAACTGTGTTTAAAAAGGTTGAGACTGAAGCTATATTTACCTAGGTTGATATGAACAATGAATGAAACATTTATTTGTTTCAATATAGCCATTCAACGCACTTCTCCCAGTGTGTTTTTTTATTGTCGAAATACATCTGAATCTGTACTTTTGATATAGCATGAAAGTGAATCATTCTATTTCTTTTAATGTACTTCAATCGCATCATCAACTTGATTCTGGTTCACAAAAGATCAAGTATACCTTTATCACTGCACTGGAATAGTGAGTCAACACCATTGGTGCCGATTTTTCTGATTGTAGTATGCACACCCTTGTACATCAAGTGAATGCAGCAAACTAGCACAAAAGGAGTAAAAGATTTGGTATGACTGGGTGGAAAAGGTGATCCACTAGGAACTGTGCAAGAAACAAAAATTTGACCATACTACCAAATGTTTTGTGCACAAACCAGAATCAGTCCTTGAGAATAGATGCATAAAACTATCTGATATTTCGAGATACAAACAGATCACCTAATCCCAGATAGAAGATCAGACCTCGTGTTAATTTACAAGATTTCGAGATACAAGCAGATCACCTAATCCCAGATAGAAGATCAGACTTAGTGTTAATTTACAAGATTTCGAGATACAAACAGATCACCTAATCCCAGATAGAAGATCAGACCTCGTGTTAATTAACAACCAAAAAAGAACTTGAAGTCTTAAGGATTTTTCCGGACCACACCGCGAAAATAGAAGAAAGTGGATAAACAGACAAATATTTGGACCTTGCCAGAAAATGGAGAAACTGTAGAACAAGAAGTTTCAAAGTAATAACAATTGTAATTACTGCACTTGGAACGGTCTTCAAGAGTTTACGAAAGGGACGAGAGGAATTGGAAATCAGGGAGAAATTCGAAGCCATCCACACCACAGTATTGTTGATATTGGCTAGAATACTGAGAAGAATCCTGGAGACCTGAAGAGACTTGCGGTCACTCAGTTTCCAGTAAAAGAACACCAGTTAACGCCGGTGTGAAAAACTCACAAAGAGTAAAATAATAATAATACGACGTGTTGGGGAAGGTGATCCATTGGGAATTGTGCAAGAAATACGAACAAATGGTAGATGCACAAATGAGAATCCGTCCTAGAGAATGAGACACATAAAATTCTTATGGTGGGTGGATAAGGAGTTTTCTTTTTAGGTATTAGTCCAAAAGCGAACTTAATAGCGCGACAGGAGTTCGAACTTGCTTAAATATAGGACTCAGTCCCGCACGTTAGCCATTAGGCCACGGGGACTGCTCCAGAAAACTGCCACTAATAAACCTTTTTATTGTGATCCCTATATCTGTAGTAGCCTTCTTGAAATAAATATAACACTTCAACGAGACTTATACTCGGGTGTCTGATTGATTGATGGACTGATTGATTTTAATGCCATGTCAATATATCAAGGGTTATTTTACACCTAAATGTTAGAGAATTGTATTCATTATAAGATCATATTTATATTTTTCTGTCGAGGTTTCTTGAGATTTTTTTTAGCTCACGGTCCGATCGAATATGAATATTTTTAAACAGATCTATTCGACCCATACATAAGACCCTAACAGTTTCTACCCCTCCGAGTATTCGTTTTTTGAAAATTGTTTTTTAGCACTAGAAAAATTGCCGTTTTAAGATTTTGCATAATAAGCTGGTCATAAAGTTTTTTTTTTAAAGTATTTTATGCGTGCAAAAAGTTTTGGGTAAAAATAGATATGCTTAAAACTTTAGTATTTTGATAGGCTGTATTTCTTTTGTAAGGAAATATTTCTTACTACGTCAGTTTTTTATGACAGGACCAAATCTTAGAGCATAGCTAGGCGTGGGCATCAATACAATATTTCCCCTTTAAATACCATCTTTGGCAAATCATCAACTCAAAAACACAATGGAATACTCCTATGTTCATAGAAAGTTGTTCAAAGCATATAAATACATCAGCAGGCGCGTTGAAGTTAAATAGAAAAATGGAAAAAATATACAAGGAATATGAGAGATATACGTGGGCTTTGTGCTACGCTGTCTATATTAATAGTTGAGAAGAGTTTCTTGGTCTTCAATAGACAAGCAGGCAGTTTAACGTAAACTTGCCAAATTTCATGTCTAATATTACTGGAATCAGGGGAAAATTTTAACGTCAAAAAATGTATCTCATATTTCATAAGAGACTCTAATCTATCGTGGGTTCTCCGATAATGAACAACAACCAAAAGGAAAACATGTTATTTACTAAGTTTTGTTTAGTTTGACACTAAGGCACTGTTCTTAAACGGTCATTCATATCAGAACCAAATAGAATTATTGCTGGTTGAATCTGCTGATCTGACGGGAATTGAGATTTCGTTGTAAGCCATGAGGAAGAAATGAAATATTCAAACGCCCAAACAACAATATAAAAAAAATGCATTTCTTCTGTAACCAGAAATAAAATTGAAGGAAAATACGAGGGTCATTCAATAAATAAAGGAAATCTATCTATCTATCTATTTATCTATCTATCTATCTATCTATCCTACCAGTTTGGTATTAAAAAAACAACAAAGAATCATATGTTATTAAACAAAGAAAACACCAGACCAACCAATTTTCTGGTTAGGCTAGCTACCTATTTTCAATGTGTTCGAGTCTCCAAAAGTGACGTATACTTTTGGACCAGTGCCAACTTTAAACTAAGCTAACCGGAATAAGTATGAATTTCTTACTTAAATATTTTAAAACGTACGCAAAATGGAATATGTTGAAATGGAATTAGTTAATGGGCCATTTGTTTCAAGTATTATTTAATAAGCTTTCGCCTAGGTGATGCAAAATCTTGAAATGTTTGACACTTAGCTACGTTAAGCTTGGTATGGTTTGGTTTTATGGCATATCAACCATTGTAGGTTATTTAATGCCACATCCTGTTTATACATATATATTAAATATGATTTGTAAACACATTTTGTTGATAACATTTCTAAATGAACTTGAACTCATTTTTTTTTCACACATTAAAATGGTTTCAAGTATTTCTATCTAATACGAAAAATTTTGGTTACTATTGATTATTTCTTTGCTTAAAGTTAAATGGTACCTAGTATTGCTACTGGAGTCTCACCATTACATTGTCTAGTGTCAAATACTGACCGTAGGGGAGGGTTGGATTAAAAAAAAATCTAATTTTCTTGTTTTTGTTTCTCTTTTTTTAAAACAATATCAAATTCATGAATACTAAAACTATTATAATTTCATCTCTTTTGGGTATATGAATTTACTACCGAGCAGAAGGCGACACAAGGTCTGTTTTTGATAAGTGTTTTACGGGTTGAATTCAAAGGCTTCCTTCTTCTAAACTAGGTATCATGAGAAAGTTAAAGAGCCTAGTCTGTCCAACAATGTACTAAATGGCATTGGCACAATGTGAAATGCAAACAGTCTTGTCCTGGTTTTGAACTTATGTAGTCAATAGTGTATTTCGGTAAAAAGACGAAAAAAACCTTCTGTTAAATACATGGAAAGTAGTTTCATAAATCTCTTTTCTTAAATTGGTAGTCATTTATCATGACGGAGTCTTGACATTTCAACAGTAATCTAAACATCTAGTCATTATCACTTTATTATATCAGTTGCTTAGCTGTGGAAACGTCTTTATTTAGATTTAAAATTTAAAAAAAGCTTCAATCATGAAATTTTTTGATTACGACAATTCTTTAATTTCTAATCTTGAATTACTTTATTCTATGTTATCGTTTTAATTACTTCCGATCTTTCAGAGAGAAGATACAGTTATTCCATTGTTACACTTTCTTTCGGGTTATTTTTCTAACGGTCTCTAACCGTGTTTCACCAGTATAAAGACAGAAAAAGACTCAGGCGTGTCGTAATATTCAAAAACAATTTTTTTTCTCATTTTGTCGCAAAACGCTAGTGATTTTCAATATCACAATTCAACTTGCCAGTCAGTTGCAATACAGTAGTCGAAGAAGACAAATATTATCTTTCCCAAGCTAAAAAAATATCAGTATTCTCTAATTAATTCTGGACTGATACCCAAGAAAGCAATTAAAAAATTAATACAAAAACTGCGCATATTGAAGACTTTATAAGTTCAAAAAAACATATTTTGCAAATGTTTGCTTATTGGTAAAAATAATACTTAAAAAGAAGTCAGTTTCAACTCAACCTGCTGTTACTTATTTTACTCTTTGCTTATATTATAATTCATTTCAGCCTTACGATGTTTAAAACAGTACCGAGAAGTCATCTCTGTGACAATATTAAGCAAGATTTTGTTCAATAGCATATCAACTCTTTATGGGTTATTTAATTCCAAACTTTTATTATTTTTAACATGTCTGAATTTAATGATAACTGTATTTTAAATGTTTTATGGCACTTTTTGAAATCACACTCTTTTTCACCTCTCTATGATCATTTGTTTTTCCACATGTATATTGATTTAAAAAAATCCTCTCTAATACAAATAATTTATTCCCAATTGTATGGTTGCAATTATTCTTATCCCATACTAATAACCTATGCTCCATTTTATAGCTTTAACTAACTATTCCTGCTCAATAATTTGATTTCACACAGTTATATTTTTTCAAGTAACTAATAAAAATCATCCATAGTAAACTATTATATCTTCAAGTGTCTATATAAATAATCAACGGTCTATTAAACGGCTTCAAGAAATCCAATTTTATACAAATAACTTATTACGACAGTCATGACGCATAATTAGGTATAACAATTACTCTACCATGGATAGAATTGATTTTTTATTTTTCAGTTTTTTTCTTGAATCCTTTTTTTCATTTTCTTCCAGATATTCTTGTATTAAACACTTCACTAACAGAGTAATGATCTGTGAAAGCCGCTTGTTATTCAAAGTATTAGGTTAAAACACATTTACGCATATACCTTGGTATCATGTTTCTTTGTTGCCTGAATCATTTCTTGTTCAGTTGATTTACCGCATTTTATAGAATCAAACATTTTTTTTTCTGCATTTATACTCTCTTTCGTTCTTTCCAATCTTCTTTACTTATCTTCCTAATTTAAAAAAAAAAAAATCTTTCATTTACTTTTACACGGTTTCTCGTCAGTCACTTTTTCAGTTATTCGAAATCCATATTTCGATTCTCTTTACATATTCGACATCTTTTATTCTCTTTACATATTTCTTGCTTGATTTTTTTATATTTTCCTTTTCAGCATTTTAAAATTTCAATCGATTACGTATATTTTTTCTTTTCCTTGTCATTAGATACTATTTGTCAGGAATCTTCCTTTAACTTTCCTTCCTTTCTCTTATTCCTTTTATTTTTCCTTTCAAGCGATTTTTTTTTTTCTATTTTCAAATTTCTTTACAACGTCTTTTCTGATTGGACTAACAACTATTTTCAGTCTTTTCATTCTAGTTTTTTTCGGCAACTGTTTATTATTCAAACATACTCAATAAAAATTCTTTACAAGCCTCCTATTGACACCGGCTAAGATTTATAGACGCCAAAACATTAAGATTTTTGCTTTACGTTCTAAAACATGATGTGACAAAACTTACTTGTGTGTTTTGCGAAGGAAAAAAGAAAACAAAACAAACTAAACATTGTCAACAAACCATAAAGAACCTTAATCTTTTTCTTAAACACAAATTTTGTACATAGAAGTATATTTTCGTGTGGTTCAAATATATCTTAACACACACACACACACACACACACACACACACACACACACACACACACACACAAACGTATCCATACATATATATTTACACGCAATTACAAATGAATAAACGCTTGTATATATACACAGCCACAAACACACGCACAAACACCCATATATATATAGACATATATACGCACAATTAAAAAAGAATAAACACACATATATATATACAACCGCAAAACACACACGCACACACACACGCACACACACACACATATATATATATATATATATATATATATATATATATAAGTATTTATATGTTTGGTGCTAACATAAGAAACTGCCGGTTGTTCAGAGTTAGCGTGAAAGTTGCCTTTGCACCAAAATATACCTGAACATATTCATAAAGGCTTTGGTGGCCGAACAGTTATAGTTTTTGCAGGAACACACACACACACACGCGCGCGCGCGCGTACATATATATATATATATATATATATATATATCATCATCATGTCGTGCTGGTAGCACGGATATCCCTGACCCTCTCTCGCCACTTTTCCCTATCATTCCTGGCCTCAGGCAGGTCTTCTGGACAACATCCCGTATCCTTACATAGTTGCTGAATGTATGTTCGTGCTGGTCGTCCTGCTTTTTGCACGGCCATGTGTGGGGGTCCATAAGAGTAAATCACTTATGAGTTCGTCCCTGCTTCTCCAGCAGTGTCCTGCATGTCTGGTTCCTCTAACTTGAATAGTTTTAGTGATAGTAGGCAGGTGGCCGTACAGTTGGTGTCTTGTGGGCTGTTGCCGCCAGGACTTGTTCAATATTGCTCGCAGCATTCTTGTGTAATTGCCGTCTAGCTTCTTCTCAAGCCGTTTTGTTAGAGTCCATGTAGTGCACCCATATAGCAGTATCGATGCGACCGCTGCCTGGAAGAAACTGCGTCTCATTTTATCGGTTAGGTCTGATTTCCATATAATCGATAGCCTATTGATAGCTGTCCATGCTTTCGTTAACCTCGTGTCGATGTCCTTTTCGGTTGATGCGACGCTGCTTCCTAGGTAAGTGAATTTGTCTACTAGTTTAAGAGGGGTTCCGTCTAGAGTGATGTCACCCGTTTGATTATAGCACATATATTCCGTTTTGTGTGCATTGACATAGAGGTCTGTGCCTGCGGCTGCTCGTTCCAAACTATGCAGTAGTTTTTCGGCTTGGTTGGGTGTATTTGCCAGTATTGCTATGTCATCGGCGTAGTCGGCGTCGGTAATTGTTTTTTAGGGTACCTTCTGCTTCTTTTCTTTGTCAGCTCGAAGCCGTTCTCTCTGATTTTGTCAATCGATGTTCTAAGTACGTAGTCTAGACAAATGATAAAGAGGTATGGAGCTAGCGTGTCCCCTTGTAGTACTCCTATATATATATATATATATATATTAAAATGAATACCTGCGTAAATGATTCAAATTTGGTATTCATTTTTATAATTACAGTTACTCCTTTAAGCGGTTTTGACACCTGCATTATCTGATGGTTTTCCATTTGAGTTTAAGGGACAGCAAGTCTCCTCTAGCGTCCTGGACTCTTAGTATTCTAACCGATCTCAATAATACTGTAGTTTGGATGGTCTTCTCTCGTCTTCTTAGTACCAAGTCCTCCAGTTCCTGTACTAATCCTTAGGTACGCCACTTACAATGGATATCGCCGTCATTTTCATGTCCCATAGTTTTTCATCTCTCTATTAAGGTCTAGGTACTAATATCTTTTTTCGATTTCCTTTAGTTTTCTCCTGTAGTCAGCCAGAACGGCAAAGTCCTTTATTCGGTAGATTCTTTTTTTTTTTGTTGACTCTCATCAAGCCTGGTCGTCTGAACGTGATCAGAAGATCCGTTTGTATCTCAACATCCCCCAAATTTTGCGTGTGTTATTTTCTTGGACGGATTCTAGATTGTGCATATACCATTTGTTCGTATGATGAATTTCAACTTTTTGCACAATCCCCAGGAGATCACCTTCCTCACCCATTCATGTCTTGTCTAATTATCTCTTTGCGCTAATTTACTGCATTCGCTTATTATGTGATTGGCTTTTTCGTCTCTCTCACAAAATAATCTACATCTGCCATTTCGTTACGTCTTCTCTATTCTTGCTTTGACATTGTCCTTATTTCATTGTTTTGTGCTGCTATTTGAAGAGATTCAGTTTCTTTCTAAAAGTTTCTCTTTCTTAGTTATGTCCAAGTTTTCTCGTTTGAGATTTCGCTTGTTTATCTTTTGAAATGTTGTTTTTCTTCCCATTTTTGTTTTCAAGCTAATTTCTTTCTGTTAATGCTTGTGTTGTCTGTATTGTATCTGGTGGCCGAAATCAGTCTTCCTCGGCGCTTTTTTATGTAATCACCTTGTCATAGTATCGATTCA
Organism: Sepioteuthis lessoniana; assembly: GCA_963585895.1. NCBI lineage: Eukaryota > Metazoa > Mollusca > Cephalopoda > Myopsida > Loliginidae > Sepioteuthis > Sepioteuthis lessoniana. Next base: position 63,125,176 of record OY757909.1, on the reverse strand, counting down.
TCGACGTTATCTTGAATGCTGAGGAGTCCTCTTCCTCCTTCTTTTCTTGACACATAGAGTCTGTCTACATCTCTGGAATGTAATGCCTTATGCATAGTCATGAATTCTTTTCTCTGGTCCACTAGTTTAAGTTCTTCTCTCAACCACTTTAGGGGGTGTCCTCGTGGTGTAATGGTTAAAGCGATGGACTGCGGAATCGTAGTACGCGAGTTCGTTCTCCAGTTGCGCTATTACGTTCACTTTCGGGCAAATACCCTTGGGAAAGGTATGAACCCCCTTATCCTCCCAGCTATGGGTTAAATAGTACCACTACTGTTCTTCTAGGAGAATGGCTTTGGCATTAAATAACCTAAAAAGAGTTGATATGCCATTAAATAAAGAAACCAAACCAATCAACCACTTTAATAACGGTCTTGACTATCTTACGAGTGTGGGGGAATGCTCAGGTATTTATCCATTTGATGAGGTTTCTGCCATGTAGTTTGGTTTCTAGTTGTTTTTTCGTTCTCATAAGGTACTCTTTTTATTTTCTTTCGTCTCCCTATCTTTGATAGTGTCCGCTTCCAAAATTTCCAATTTTTTTGTAAGCTTCCTTTTCTCTGAGCGTTCTTATTTTTTCTTCATTTGGTTGTTCTATTCATTCAGTCATTTGTCGTGTTCCTTTTTTCATTCTTAGCATGGCACATTTTTCTATGCCAAATTCCATCCCACAACTGTATATACTCACTGCCTGTATTAGAGTTTTCAATTCTTTTTAAATTTTTGCAAACAGTTTGATGTCGTCAATGTACATTTGGTGGTTGATTATCATTATCTTTTTACTCCTTTGAGAGTTTTTCACAACAGCACCAGTTGATGGTCTTTTACTGGAGAGTGTTTAACTCCAAGTCTCTTCAAGTCTCCAGTACTCATCTCAGTATTCTGACCGCTTTTACCAGTGCTGTCGTTTGAATGATCTCCATTTGTGTTCTCATTTCCGATTCTTCCAGTCCTTTACCAATCCTTTGGTGATTGTACCGAGTGCACCTATTATAACTGGTATCACCGTCACTTTGATGTTCCATAGATTTTTAAGTTCCCTTGCAAGTCCAGGTAATTATTTCTCTTTTCGCTTTCCTTCAATTTTACTCTGTGGTCTGCCGAGACGGCAAAGTTCACAATTCGGCAAGTTCCTTGTTTTTGTTGACTATCACTATGTCTGGTCATCTGGCCGATATTAGATGATCCGTTTGTATCTCAAAAACCCATTAGAATTATGGGAGTCACAAAGATGAATTAAAGTCGAAGAATCACATGCGTTTCCACAGACGATTTCTGCTGGATTGAGCACACGTACATCCGTAAAGATTTGTCATTCAAGCACAGACACACACACATGGTAGAATAGTTACCGTCTTGGGAAATGGACACGTCGACCCGAGTTCAAATTCTGAACAAATTTATATGAATTTCTCATTGTGCAAATATCAATGAGAAAGGTATATATCCAATTATTTTCCCTCCAACTATGGATAGAATAGTAGGGCAGACTTGGCTCTTTAGCCTCGGTATAACAACTAGTCTAGGAAAAGAAAACTCTGAATTCAAACCTGTCTCACTACGCTTAAAAATTGATTTTGAATCACATTCTTCTCTTTCCCAGGGGTTTGGAATATATATATATATATATATATATATATATATATATATATATATATATATATATAAAGATCCTGCAAAGTTCATGATCCGACCAAAACGAAATAGCTCTTCAGCTATGAAACCTATATAACTTGTCAAATATTCATCTTACAGAGCAGCAAATCTGTTACACCCTTTCTAAATTTTCTTTAATATAAAAAAAGCCCAATCGTTTGGGGGTGTAGATTAAATCGAAGGTATCTCTACAGAGAGTTAAGGCGAATGTCTTAGATATGATACTAAACTATCTGATGGTGAAGCTCCAGTTACAATTATTTCTTGTGAGGTTTCCAGGATCCTTTGGTTGTTTCATGGTTGGATTTTCATCTCTTGTTTACCAGTCTATGCATGATTTTCCTCAAGACATCTCTGCCCCGAGGTTTACTTCATTCTCTTTCTTCGAGGGAAGCGAATCCCCTTGGTGTATTGATAACCAACTTGACTGTGTAGTAAGTGAATTCAAACTCCAGTCACTGTATTACATTCACTTTCAAACTAATAATCTAGGGAAAGGCATGATCCCCCATATCCCCCAAGATATGGGTTAATGACTACCGTTACCATTCTTCTACAAGGATGGTTTTGGCATTAAATAACTCATGAAGTTAGATATGCCATTAATTAAAGAAACAGAAATGCCTCACTTTGGAATTACACCACCTTTTCTCCTCTCTCACATCTTGTTCAACGATCGACTTAGCATTATGGCTGCTAACGAGTTCCTTGATCCTCTTATTTCAAGAATAACGTGTTTTCAAAATGTTCTTATAAAAGAATTTATCTAATGACTTGATTCGCTAAAATCTTCGTTCATAAATTTTCAAATTATTACTTGTATGTTTGTTGAAAATATAAAAAAAATATTTTAAAGAATTTTATACTGATTGTTTTATGAGCTGTTTCGTGATTGTAGAAATAATTCCATGAAACTTTGTTACCATGAAAAAATGTTTAAAAAAGAAGCGCTCTTAATTCGTTTTTAAAAATACTTCAGATCGGGCTTTCCGATACTTGGCAAATTATAAGCAGTATAAATAATTGATAACACAGACACACAGACACACACATACACGCATATATATATATATATATATATATATATATATATATATATATATATATATGTGTGTGTGTGTGTGTGTGTGTCTGTGTGTCTGTGTATGTCAGCTATTATTAATATTTTCTTTGACAAACGAATGCACGTGCATATATATATATATATATATATGCACGGGCATTCGTTTGTTGAAGAAACTATTAATGGCGAAAACGAAAACACTAAAGAATATAAAGATATGAAATAAATATTTTCTGCAAAGTGATGACAGTGATATTTTTTTGTATACCAAGCATCATAAATGATCCAGTCAGCAACGTAAGTACTTATTCCTTGAGATATGAAGTCTTTTGAATGTTTTCTCATATAATTCTATGAATTCCTGCTATTTTTATGTTCTGCAGTGAATTATTTCTTTGTTTGTGTTATGAAAAAATTGTTTAATAGTGTTTTTCTGTGAGTGTATCTAAAAGCGCTTTTCTTCAAATATTCTCCAAGAATCTCCATTACTTGTCAAAATAATACAAAAAAACATCTCGGCAAACTTTTATTGTTTCCGTTAAAACTGCGGTTTTCCAAGAGATTTTAGATACGCTTCATTCTTTTGATCATCATATTGATCAGTTGTGTTAAAAAAGTGTCCCTATTAAATCAGTATCTATTTCAAAAATGGACATTTTAGAATTCAGTTTGTTTTTAAAATAAAATAACTCATTTAGAATATAATTGTTTTTAAATCAAAGTTCAACATCTCTTCAGGTGTGCTAGGTTTAGCAAGATCGGGTCTTTTGGTGGTCACTGTTTAAGTGGTGATGGAGGACTGACCTGATGATACCACCTATGCAAGAGGGAAGTGGGAGTGAGGTGTTCTGTTTAAAGCGTAGGAATTCGTGGTTCTGTTTCTTTTGGTGGCTAGGGTTAGAGAAGATAAATGTTTGCATAGAACGTAGAACACAGAATGATTCAAAGATATCATTCGAGTTGATCCCAAGAAGAATAAAGAATTAGGCTGCACTTTGTATTCGTTATCCAATTCTTCCAGCTTCCTCGGCGACTGAGATTAAAGCAATGAAGATCTAACGCTTAAGATGAGTGTCTTTTTTCATGTTTTTTTGTTTTCTCTCCTCTTCTGACAATTAGACGATAACCAAAGCACTGGTATCGGTATCTACAGTTGAAAAAAAGAAGCTAACAATAAAAGCAAAGACATAAAACAAAAGACAAAAAAATGACAAAATAAAAAAAGACATCCACAAAAACAAATAAAGATTTCTTTGATTTAAATCTAAGTATGGGGAAAGAATATCCTTAGTCTTGCTATTTATCGTAGGGGCCATAACTTGTGAATATCTCTTCTTTACTGCCATATTCAATAAACTAGGTAATGGGATTCGGATGTAAGTGGTCACGTGACAAGTCAGTTTAATGGCTATTCTACTGCTGAGGGCCGATTGACTTTGTAATTGGCTCTGGACATAGAACTAAAGTCCAACCATGCCAATTGCGACCGCAGAGAATGAAAGGCGTCATGGTGGCGTAGGGCGATCAAAGAATAGAATCGTGATTCACTTAAAGAAGGAATAAATCTTCAATTTGTATGCTGAATGCCTTTTAAGTAAGGGTTTTTCGAGTGTGAGGGTGACTATTTCAATAGGAAAAAAGAGGAGTGAGGTAGAACTGGATATGAGCAGTTGACAGAGACATTACGGATACAGTCGATTCAAATAAAAGACACATAAAAGACGAAAAGAGAATGGAAATGAATAAGAAAGAAAGAAAGGAGTGAAAGAATGAGGGAGGAAGTAAAGCAAGAATGGAAGGAAAGAGTAATTGAAGTATCAAACAGCGAAAAATAGCATCGAGGGTTAGGAAAAAATAAGGAAAAGAAAGAGTGGAAGAAGGAGAAGAGAAAGAAAACTAGAAATAAAACGGGAAAGTATGAAAAGAAAGCAATCAAAAGAGAGAGGAAGGAATGAAAAGACAAACGAATAATAATAATAATAATAATAATGATAAATAAAGAATAATTAAAAATGCATCTAGAAATCAAAAACGAAGGAGAAAAAAGAAAAAGAATTGGGGAAAAAGTAATGAAGAAATTATGGAGTATGAAAAGAAAGACGAAGATAATTAAGAAGTGGAAAGTAGCTGAGAGGAGGGTATAAAAAAAGAAGAAGAAGAAGAAGAAGAAGAAGAAGAAGAAGAAGAAGAAGAAGAAGAAATGAGAAAAAATAACAGAAAAAAAGGGCAAAGAAGAAACGTTAAAAGAAATATGAAAAACGGAGATACAATAAAAGAAGTGAAAAGGAGAAATGAAAATCGAAAAAAGAAGAGGAAAGAACAAACTATAGGGGAAAGACAAAAAAAAAAAGAAAGAAATGACTGGAGAAAGAAGAGGAGGAAGAGGAAGAAAGGATTGGTTTGAGAAAGAAGAAAAAGGGAGAAAGCATTAGAGAAAGAAGAGGAAGGGAAAAGAAAACAGGAAGAAGAGAAAGGTAGAAACGCTAAGAGAAAGAAGTGAGAAGAGAAAGAAGAGAGAGCGAAAATGTTTCTATAAATGTTTCTGTGACATATTCTTCTCTCTATATATAATGGAACAGATGCCTCTGTCTATCCTCCACTGGGAAAACAATATTGTAACTAAAAAACATATCAAGTACATTGCAAACAGTTCCAGGAAAAGTTATATATATTATCTACTTATATACAAATCGCAATATATATATATATATATACATAAATACATAAGTCAAGTTGGCGACTTTAGTCGAGGGTGATCTGGCAGCTCCCTTTTCTATAGCTACTACACCGATGTGTTGGGGAGGGCGCAAATCTATTCCCTGGATTGCTCCACTTTACCATTGATCCTTACCTTATAATGCTGAGTGTTAAGCCAGGCAGCATCAAGTACCATTTTGTGAGTCTTTGGTATGACTCGACCTAGGATTGAACCCCGGTCTTCCTGAACGTTGGCGAACACACTACTCATTAGACACTTTCAAGTATTGTGATTTAACATTAATAATAATATTTGATATCAATCATTTGTTTGCAAAGATTAAAGGATTTTAAATACTGCTATTTCAGCAAACAGTTGACCCTCAACCACCGCCTTCTGGTACCTATAAAAATAGGGTTGGGTACTTGTGTGACGAAGTCGTCACCTTGCCAAATATGGGAGAGACTCCGCCCTCAATCTGCTGAATGTTCCTCAATAGAAATTTCTCGGGAGAATACAGAATAATATGTTATTTGCCTAAATTGTGTTTTATGATCAGGACAATCAATCAATCGGTAATCGGAGTAGCCGCTTTAGCAAATAGACGAACGCCACCGCACAATTAAGCAAGAAAAAAAATCTACACTGAAAAATAAAACAACACAGCTTTGCAACAATAATAAGATTTAGTGTATATTAAAGAAAATTTCATTCATCATTTTTTTTATGTAAGTACAACTTTATCGGATACCGTCTGGTATTAGCTTATCTTTTATCTTTTATTCAGACAATTTGGTACCAGGACAACTTCACGGCAGTTTTGTTTGTTTTTCTTCATAGCGTCGTATTTGGACGACTTCCTCATTTTCTCTACTCAGGGCTGTCTAGTACAAGGTCAATAAATCTCAGAGTACGAGGAAGCTGTTTTAAGATTCACACGCTGCTTCTCTGCTTATTAATGTCTACTACAATAATTACTATGTGGGAAGAAACTTTTGAATATATGTATATTAGTAACAGGTGAGGGCCAGCATAAAAGTTACTTCAAAAAGGTTTTAACTCACAGCAGAATTCTTTATCGAATTCCGAGGTTAAATTTTGCAAGCAAAGTCGCTTTAATCAGGACAAATGTCAATACTTTGGTTTATAATTTCTTTTTTTCATCAAACAAATGTTAGATTCATTTTTTCATAACAATGACCTTGATATATCCATTTTTTCTTTTCCCTTTCGTCACTGAATAATTAACTTGGTTGATACTTTCCTTTGATCGACATTCCACAACACAAATTTCATAACAGAAATTTCGGGATAAAGTAAATAACACGATTCTTTCTACTCGGCGACTCCAAAAGCCAGTTCGTTATTACACATTTCCAGCGTATTTTCTCTAATTTTCTAAAATCCACATAAACGTCTTTTTTCTCAGTGTATTAAACCACTTCTCATGTCCCTAAAGTCCACTGGGTTACACTTGAAAGAAAGATTTTATTCTCAGTTGAAGTAAAGAGATTCTTGTTACCTGTTATCACATACAGTCGTTAAATGTCATCACGCAATGTAGTTGACTATTATAGCATGGCGTACTTAGTAGTTATCGTACAATGTAGCTAGGTTTTTATAGCATTATATAGATTCATTTTTACAGCATAATGTACTCGCATAGTCAGTCACGTTTTCGGTGAGGTACCCGCTACTGTCTTCCTAGTGATCGTTCGGTATTTTTTAAAACTTGCCGCTTAGTGATAAGCTGACATCACTTTGAAGGCTGCTGCTGGTTTCTGATTGTTCAGCATCTCTTTGCAGTTGCTCCTGCTAGAAAGTGCTTTGATCGAAAGTCGTGTTACGTCTTCTGATTGGTCGGGAAATATTTTCAATCCCCTTTATTTTTTTCACTTTTGTCTTGGCTTGTCTATGACATATGGGTTCTGGGTGTGGAGGTGAACCTTTCCAGTTGGATTATCAAAAAGAATTCTGAGAGCTTACAACACTAATTCATTTCTACATTGACTTGACATTAGTTTCCAAAATGACTTTAGAATGACTTTATTCTTTATTTTTAAAAAGTACTGTTCTATCAAATATATCACTGTGATATGCCGTCATTTGCTGTCTTACAGTAACATACATTAACTAAAGATTTTGTTCATTCTAGGAAAATTTATAAAACAAAACTTAAATAATACTGCTTGATTAACGGACAATTATTCAGTTTCAATATGGAAAAATGTCGCCTGGTAAGTAATGGTTCGAATTTACAATTGTTTGCCAAATATCCGTTGCATCTATCGCTTTATTTCTTAAAAACCAATATTTTTTGCGATACCTTCTTAGAATTCAGTCCTAACATCTTCTCTTGCTTTTTACATTCAGAGGTATAAGTTAATTCCTTCTATTAATGGATTCTATCGATCTTCATAATTCAAGTTATCTTTTCTAAATAATAATGAAAAAAACAACTTTTATTTTCATCTTATTAATTTTTTGTGTGCAGAACAAGGAGAATTATTTGAAAGTGCTCGTCCTCACTGTTTGTATCATCATTATATCTAAAGTATTTCGCACTTCTCTCAGTAAAACATTGTAGCATGCCAGTGTCTTCACCTATGCTAATGTATGTGGCAAATGGAGAATTAGCTGAAGAAAGTGGCTTTATACAATTTTCCGAAATTTCACTGGTTTTACTTTTCTAGTTTATGCAGTTTAGACTAGTAAAATGATTTCCAAATAATGTGGCAAGAAGCACGATGTAACTATTTACACATCCCTAGTCTCAAAACGTGTAAACGCAAAACCAGCTTAATAGAAACCTGAATACATTAGGTGAAAAATAAAACTTATAATTTTCAACATTTTTCACATAAGATCATGACTGGGTCCAAAGTTCTTTCATAAAAAAATCATTTAGTTTAAAATTATTGTTACGTGATATGGTATGTCAAAGTTATACAGAGAACGAGAGGTTAATTTCTGAAGAAGGAGAGATAGATAGATAGATAGAGAGAGAGAGAGAGAGAGAGAGAGAGAGAGAGAGAGAAGAAAAATGAGAAAGAAGGCAGACATAGAGTCTACGTGAGCGGGCTTTTGAGCTCTTACTGACTTATGCCAAAGAACTTGCGGGTTAGTCAGTCAAGGGTGAGTGACTACGTTAATTAAAAATATCTAGAAGAACTGGAGGTCCCAAATCTTCTGCGCAGGTGTGGAGCCACCGGAAACGTTTATGCTTCGCCCTCCAACACCAGGTGGATATACGGGGAGGAATCAGTTTGAGTTGGGTAGAAGAATTGAAGAGATAAAGACAGTCAGTTGAACACTAACCACGAAACTATAAGGAAAAGCGAAAATTGATGAGGTAAAGACAGTTAGTTGAACACTAACCACGAAAATATAAGGAAAAGCGAAAATTTACGTGTCCCAATTTGGGGGTGGATTCCGAAAAGGGGTTTAACATACCAGACGTGAACCTGTGAAGACGAAACCAGTGAACAAGCATGTTAGAACTACAACAAAAACCAAGAATAAATTCAACGTCTGTGTCTGCTTTCTCTTTCTCCTCGTGATATGTTGTTTCTCTTTGTTCGTTCAACGTGATCGACTCAACTCTCATACTCTCTTTCTTTCTCCCGGCGACTACTTACAAAATGTAGAAGTGAATAAAACTTTGTGTATTGAATTAGGAAGGAGTTTCCTGCATTCGTCAACTTTTTCTTTTTACTGTGGGTGTCACAACGGGGTCCGACTACTTCTTCAGAGGTAGCGATACAATCATTATGACGTTCAAGCACGTGGTCGTTCAAATTTCTGTTTGAGATCCGTTGTGTTACATTACGCGTCGAAGAAGAATTGGCTTGTTTATTCTCACATTGCAGGATCTCGACTAAAGTTATAATTGACAAAAAAAGTGTGATAACGATTTCATTGAAAAGGAAAAGAGTGATATACTTGATCCAAGAAATATACCACTCACTTCATAGCTAGGTTTCAACCTGACTTCGAGTCGCATCAAAAACAGAGAGATGTGAAGTGGTAAATTTTTACTCGTTGACGGACAGATCCTATTGTTTTGTAAATCGGAACCCAACTTCCTTCGGTAGAGATTCCGTAGCTCTGAAATTTAAGCTCCTTACTTCTCTTCTACTGATCACTAACTGACTGAATATCAAAAATATCCAGCTTTTGTGTGACCGTTTTTAACCCTTGCCACGGGAGTTCTCGTGGTTGAGACTGCGTTTTCCAACAGTCACCGTCTTCCCCGGGTGTGGGAAAGCTATTTCTATATAACAATACCCAGTGATGAAAAAGAACAAACTTAAAATCAAGCTGGAAAAGTAACCTATGGATACACTTTAGATTTATTTTAAAGAAGTAGCAAAATCATTTATTTTGGTCCACTTTTCGTCTCCATGTTCACGAAAATATCTTCACATTTCAATAAATGAAAGAAACGCCTCGGTGAAAGCATCGGTTTTTGTCAGATCACTGACGTTGAGAACCTGTTCAGTTCTTAAATGCGTGACTATTTTGTTATAGGACGTATTGTAATAAGCATAAAACCAATTGGAGTAAACTGTGACACTATAAAGTCTTCTCCCTGCGAATGCTCATATCTAGGTACAATAATGTATATTTGTAGAGTTGCAAGCAAATCTATATGAGTTTATATTTACCAACCACACCACACGAGCAGGATGTGGTAAAAGGTTAATTTTCAAGCGGAAATTGGTATTTTTCTCATTAAGGGTTTTCGGACTATTATCTTCATCTTTATTGTTATTTCCACAAAGTTTCGGCAGATATGTCCAGCAGGACACTTAGCGTAACGGTTATAGGCGTTGGTTATCTAAGCTTCTTATGAGACAATCATCTAGTGGTTGCAGATTTAATCCTGACTACAGGTGAGTAACAATACAGGAATACTTAAAACTTGTACTTGGTTATGGCTAACGGAATCAGAACAGGCGATCCCCGTGAATTCAATAAAGGACGTAGATCGAAATTTCGTGTAGGTTCCCGAGTTCGACAAACACCTGAAGAAGACCGAAGGACATATCTGCCGAAACTTTGTGAAAATAACAATAAAGATGAAGACAATTGTCGAAAACCCTTAATGATAAAAATCATCAAGCTTCATCTAAAAAATTCAGATAGGGAATTTAATATGTTTGAATTCAGAGTTTTCCTTCTAGACTGGTTGTATAACCAAAGCCAAAGAAACAGTTTGATCTACTATTTACCCAGAGCCGGAGGGAGAATAATTAGATGCATAGCTTTCCCAAGAGTATTAGCGCTATGTGAAATGCAAATAGACCCATCGAAGATTTGAACTGACGCTTCCGTGTCTATTACCTACGACGATAATCATTACTGTAGGGTGAATCTATTTGAGTATGTAACAAGGAAACAAACGGAAGATGGACGGCTTGCAGCCTACTGCAGTGGTAAGTTAAACTGAGGACCAGCCCACATCTGACAGTTGAATACGATTAAAAAAACTCATCTATTTTCATGTGGTGATAGTGGGAGATCAGCACCAAGGTTCAAGTTGCAAGACGTGGACGCGCCCACACCCGGCGTAAAACAAAAAATTGTCGTCAGTAAAGACCGCCCTACATGGGGATTTGTTTTTTGTTGTTTCCTTTTCTTTCTTAATGGAGCTGATTTGTTGGTTGTATCATTTGAATTAAAGCAATCGACTGAATCTATACCACGTGTTGTTTAGCCGTTTTGCAGGCGAAACTGTGCTGGCCTCGACGAAAGATTGTCACAAAAAAAAAAATTAGTAAATAACAACACCAAATGCAAAATATTTCTGTGCATTGAAGAAAAAAGAATGAACTCAACGAATTGAAGTCTTTATTATGAAAGTATCACAGAAAAATATCCAGACTCATTATTCGCAATCATTAATTTCTGAAAAAAAAAGACGTAATAATATTCGATGATTTTGTAATATAATAGCCGAGGGATTTTGGTTTATGCCTTTGGTTTTAGTTAGGCTGAGAACCTTTCGGCTCAGTGCATGGGTTACTTAGGTGAAACATTAAAATACATGTTCCTCTCGCGTGCGGGCAGAGCGGACGTGTCACCCAGAGATGTCACAATAGCCCGAGATGGAAAACGGAGGCTAGCGAGTGCGAATGACGTCACGCACCGGAAGCGCACAGAGGATTTTGGGAGATTTTGAAAAAGTCAGTGAGTTGAGATGAGACCTGCCTCGGGAGAAGACAGTTGGCTTTCGCTTGCTCGCGGAGACCTTTGTGGCGGGTGCCACATGTGTTGGGGGGAAGATGAAAAAGCCAGAATAGAAAGATTGTGCCTCTCTCTCCTTATGTCGAAAAACCTTTAAACTCAAAGGTAATAAAAAGTTTCGTACCTGAACAAAGAAGTCGTAAGTGTTTTTCGTGTTTCGAGATTCCTATGTTCTATGTATATATGTAATAAACGTCCCATGTACATTTCGCATATTCATGTATATGGCGATGGTACAGTTTGAATTGTTTTTAAAAGCTATAATTATGAATGTCTGTTTTTTTTTAAATTCATTTTGAAAATATGCCAATAAATTAGCTCCTTGTGTAAAGTGCGCCCTAGGTAAGAAAAGTTTGGAAACTTTTTGACTAATTATACGTCTCTCAGTTACACGGTAAAATAGAGAATTCAATTTTTTCGTGTTTTACGTCATATTTTAATTAAACGTGACATACACATAAACTGTTTGGCGAGTATTCATTCCAGTTAAATTAACATACGAACGAGGTCATATCAAGAGAATAAAATCCCCCGGGGAAGAAACCTATCTCAATAGATTTTCTCTGTAAAGATGCTTTCAAGTGAAATGCAATATATTATTAAGAATTTTATAAGCATCAACTTTAATTTAACCGGCGATGTATACTTGACTGCATCTTTTATGTAGAAAGCAGTGAGGAATGAATTTAAATGCTAAGATGACTGAAATGTTATTCGTGAATAACGAGATCGCCCAAGGCGAGTAAGAATTAATGCCTATTTAATACATTTCATCTATGCTGTAGGCCCATCATTCGTAATTCTTCCCTTGTTTCTTTCACACAATAGGGACACTTTGTTCTAGTTATGCATTGATTCTATAGAACAGATCTTCCTTATACAGCAAGGGTAGTTCTCTAATTGCAATGCTTTACTATTTATTTCATTCAATCTTCTCCATCTGTTGGACAGTTGGTAATGTTACTCATCCAGTTACTTAATGTTTATTAAGCTCAGTTTAGCGCAACTAAATCTCACAGGAATGACTGATTGGCTAATTTTAAAGGCATGTAATCCCATCTAGAATTGATTCATGTCAAGATGTAAGGTAATTGCGTTCAATATCCATTAATATTTACATTATTAGGGTAGTTATTCAGATTTTTTTGGCACACAGTTCTATCAAATAGAAATACTATTTAAACCAGTCTATACATGAGACACTAATTGGTACAACTACCAGAGCCAGAGAGGATCTGGAAGTCAATGCAATAAAAAAGTACTACAAATTTCCCAGATCTTTAGAACTAGAACAGCACCATTAGATATAGCTTAAAGTCATAGCAAGGACATTCAAAAGAATAGACGAAGATTGTTGTATGCTAATATTTCGAGAACTTATACAGAAAATCTACTTTCAAAATTCTGATTTATATCCAGATTTAATCACTAATCTTCGTGGAAACTATACATTTTTACATTCAATTTAATAAGTTGAACTTCAAATTAAAATTAAGTTCGCCCTGTCGGCTGGGGCTGTAGAATACGCCGACTGCACTTCTGCAGAGGGGTAAGACCCCACACCCCCAATGAGGGCCACCTGTTGGCTGTGGGTGGCAACCCGTAAGGCGCTAGGACGGATCCCTGGTGGTTGAGCAGTCATTGATCCGGCGACAGAGTGGTCAATGCCTTGCAAAACACTACTTTCGCCCTTACTTGGTCTGACAGGCAGTCAGATTGGGCCCAATCCGATCAATCGGTTGGTCATGTCAAGCCCTAGCACCTATATATTTTATCTCGACCGTACTTTTAAATCTGCACTTGCAGTAAGTTCCCAACCCTTATCTGTTAGTTACTAGAAGGCGGTGGCTGAGGGTCAATTTTGTTGAGGATGGGAATTTGACCAGCGTTGGGAACTTGAAATTGGCAACGGCTCGGAGGCCTACCTTCAACTCGAATATATTGGTCGCGTATCCTCCGTCTCAGCCAAGGCGAATGGGTTATCCCCTCGGTTCATTCCCAACACAAGTTGGACTCCGTGGTGTGTGGAGGAGCGCAGGGCCAGTGAAAAATATACAGCATATATGGCGTCTTCAAACAAAAAAAAAAAACTAAACGAAACCTCTCAGAATCAGACTCGGAGAATGAGGCAGTAGACTTTCCCAGATTCATCGTTATTGAATCTTTGGAGGAGGTATGCCTATGCAAATTCCCACCTTTTTTTTTTTTTTATAGAAAAAGTAATATCTACAAGAGCTAGTCCAAAAAATTTTAAGAAAACAAGGAATGGTAACTTGCTCTTCGCGGTAGACAGCTGGAGACAGGCAGAAAACATATTAAAGATAAAAACGTTTCATACGACCATTGGCTACAGAAGACGAGTTAGCATCAGCCCTTGGAAAACAGGGAGTTACAAATATAAAGAGAATCTTTATTAGAAAAGGTAAAGAACGAATCCGGACCAGCACTTACATCCTAAGATTTAATAAGCCCCTAACTCAAAAAGAGGTGAAGATCAGCTATTGTCTTGAGAGAGTTGAACAGTACATCCCAGGTCACCTGAGGTGCTTCAAATGTCAGAAATTTGGACACCACAGGGAAGCCTGTGGAGGACGACAGAATGTTCTAAATGCGGTGAAAAGGACCTGGACCATGCAGAGGAAGATTGCTTGAAAGAAATTACCTGTGCAAACTGCCAACAAGATCGTCCGGCTTACGCAAGACCTTGTACTGTTTACCAAAAAGAAAAAGAAATAATTGAGGTTAAATACAAGAGGAATGTTTCCTTTCTGGAAGCTAGGAGAATTGTAGGGAGCTATATGGAAGAAAGCAGCTACGCCTCCGTTGCACAGAGGGCGGATAGAACCAATGACGACACCAAATATAGAACACTTGTGGAGAAATTGATCAAACTGGAAGCCAATGATTGGCCAAAGTTTCAGGACCACCTGAAAAAATTACACTCGGTTGAATTTTACCAAACACCAGCTCAGCAACAAGTTGCGAATGGGCAGAGATCCAATGTTGAAGTTCAAACAAAAACACACGTAGGATCTATCACTCCAACACGAACTACTCATAAAAGAGCAACATTTCTTTAAAAACTGCCGTTACATAAATCACCAATACGTCCACCAAAAAGCATTAAAGACAGACTAAAAAACCTGTCTCCCATAAGACCTGAACAACTGAAACAAAAATCACAACTCCCCATTAACCAAACTACGAAAATACAAATGAACACCAAAGTGAATGAGGAAAGACCAGTAAGTACATTCAAAATGCCCTCAACAACAAAGTCGCCTATAACAACCAAACCATCCAATTTTCAACCACCAACAAAACCCCTACAAAGGACATATAGTATAGAGAGTATGGATAGCGACACAGACCGCGTAGTTGCCAGCCTTAATCTTGAAGAAATAATCAAAAACTACAATACATGAAACCACTAAACTGTCAGAAAACTTATAAGCTCAGTCACTTTTTTGAATTGTTAATCTCTTACATATCATACGTATCTATTCAAATGTGTGCTAATAAATGACTGGTGTTAAATTCTTATTGTTATATAGGAACTCTTGTAATAATTTAACTGTGAGCTAACAAATGAGGAAAAGTAAATGGAATGATTTATGCTGCCTGCATATATATGCCAAACAGAATTGTTTCTTAAGCTAAACTGAATTATTTGAAATAGAACTGTTTTTGACATTGAAACTGTATTTACACTAAACTGAATTGTTTAACATAGAACTGTTTTAACACGGGATCTGTACTTATACTAAACTGAATTAGCTTGAATAAGAACTGCTTGATTAAACTGAGTAGGTCGAAATAGAAATGTTTTTCCCAATTAAACTGTACTTGCATTTAAACTGCGTGCTTATGCCAAACTGAATTATTTGAAATTGAACTGTTTTTGAAACTGTACTTGTACTGAACTGGATTGTTATATAGCTGCTTGAATAAACTGAATTGTTTGGAATATGAATGTTTTTGACAAGCTGTGTACTCATGCTAAATTGAATTGTTTGAAATAGAACTTATTAGCTACATAAAAATGGATTTGGCGTTAAATAACCTACAAAGGTTGATATGCCATAAAACCCAACAAA
This sequence comes from Sepioteuthis lessoniana, assembly GCA_963585895.1. Taxonomy (NCBI): domain Eukaryota; kingdom Metazoa; phylum Mollusca; class Cephalopoda; order Myopsida; family Loliginidae; genus Sepioteuthis; species Sepioteuthis lessoniana. The sequence continues at coordinate 63,109,374 of OY757909.1, read as the reverse complement.
CGAAACCAAACTAAAATTAAGTTAGCTTTACATTTAAAAACAGATGAAATCAACTTGGAAACGATATCATTTCTAACAAGATATATGAGTTCTTAAGTATGAACAGATACAGCAGGGGGTGTCCTCGTTGTGTAATGTTTAAAGCGATGGACTGCAGAATCGTAGTAAGTGAGTTCGTACTCCAGTCGCGCTATTACGTTCACTTTCGGGTAAATACTCTTGGGAAAAGTATAAATACCCTTACCCTCCTAACTATGGGTTAAATAGTACCACAACTGTTCTTTTAGGAGAATGGCTTTGGCCTTAAATAACCTAAAAAAGTTGGCAAGTGTCACGTGATATCCCACGGAGACGATAGAAATAAGATTAATACTATCCTCCCGTCGGAATGAACAGTGGCAAACAGTTAAGAAAGAATGTAGGTCGGGGTGAAGACCAACAGATGTTTGTACTCAGTCACCGGACTTGGGTGACATCTAGCAGCCCTAAGAAATCGGCTGACCAGGAAGGAGGAAGAGAGAAGCCAAGTGATTGGCTGGGATCCTAAAACGGAAGTGGCACCTTCTTCCCGTCAGCGAAAAAAACGAAAAGAAAAGTTAGTTGTTTGGCAGGGTTCGTAGTGGGCAGACGAACCAAAGCCAGTATTCCGGGTAGAAGACAAAAGAATATCTGAGACACGAGGGACCCGAGTTCTTCAAGCCAGTATTAAAAATAGCATAAAGTCTATTAGCCGTAAAAGAAGAAAGATTCTCCAGTGGAACCCCGTCGAAAAATAAGATAAGTAACTTTGGGACTATTTCTCCTTTATACCCAAATTTTATATACCCCCCCTCTCTCTCTCTCTCTCTCTCTCAATTTGAAGAAACGAAAGAACAGAAAAGAAGAAAGACATTTATGTCCATGGACTGTTCAATTCATTATAGATATTTGTTACTTTGAAAGTGTATCTCTTTGTATAGTAAAGGATTCATGTATTTTTATGTTACCACGTGGTCTAAGTTGTTCTTTGCAGTTCTGCTACGAATTTGTAGTGTCAAATTTTCTTTTCAGCTTCTATTCGCCTTATGTTATCTTGCTAAGAATTGTCCTATTAATCCCTTTAAAATATCACACGGGAAACCGGAGTTGCCGACTATTACAATATAATATTATTACGACTAAAACCTGTAGGTCCATATCTTCTGTTGTCTAGGAGAGGAGGTTTAGTGGCCTTGGTGGGTGTGTGGATAGTGTGAAATTTTGAACCCCTTGCCAGCGGCGGTCAGTCTGGCCCTAAATTAATCCCTCACGTAATATGCCAGGTCTTATATGCCTAAGAGAAAAACTCTGAACGAGGACTTATTCTATAGGGGATCAAGTGCCCACCTGCCCCGTCTTCACACGTGCAAAAATAAAGTCCCGTTTTGGGATTTTAGTCAATTTGCCGTCACAGCAAGCCATTTAAAAGAAAGAAAAGGATGCAGTATTGTCTCACAAAATGAAACAAAACAACAAGATAAAGATAACTAGAATCTAAAAACGTTTAAAATATTCCATTTCATTGGGATTGATTGATTAATTGATTTTAACGGCATATCAACCCCTCTAGAGCTATTTTATGTCTAGAGGTCAAAGAACATCGTTGATTGTGTGTTCAGGCTCATATTTTTATGTAGCTGTTTTTTAATATATTTTTTGCACACAGTTCAATCGAATACTTATAATTTCTAAACAGATCTATTTGACCTATAGATGGGACCCTTACAGTTCTATTTGATCCATAGATGGGACTCACAGGCACTACTACTCCGGGTCCAAATAAAAATTGGAGAAATGGCAATGAAGGAGTACTCAACACTCCTCAAATCAATGAAGGAGTACTCAACACTCCTCAAATCTTCAGAAGTCGACCATGAGATGCATGCTAGTGTCATAATAAGATATCTTCTTTTACATGGGACTTACCTTTCTACTAGGGATATATAAAGCATATTCTATGCTTCCCCGATTGGAATATCATATGAGGGTTATTCTATAAATAAGGGGAATTATTTTTGAAAAAAAGGGAATAACTTTTTAAAGAATGTTTTCCATGAATTAAAATCAACATGTTTTAATCAATGGTAAATCAAAATCATCTAATAGTTTAGAAAGTATTGATATTATAAGTGAATATAAAATTGAAGTAGGTAATGCGGATATTATATATATGGATTTTCTCAAGGCATTTCAGACGGAATCTAATTATTGTTTTACGTGAGAAAATGAAAGCCTTAAGTATTTCTAAACATATAGCAAATGTAAGATTTCTTTTGACAGAACTATGAAAGTAAAATTGATAACAATTATTTGAAACAGAGTCAATACTCTCCGTTGTTCCTCAGGCTTCATTTCTGGGACCTTTGTTTTTTATATTCATGAAATATTTATTAAATGATATAAGATAAGAAATTGAACTATTTGTTGAAGATATCAAACTACCTGTGAGACCATTATAAAAAAAGATCGATGTAAATAAATTGTCATATTGGGAAGATATTTGAAAATTCAAATTTAATATAGAAAAATATATAGTACTACATATTGGATAAAAAAAAATTCAAGTTTAATATAGAAAAATATATAGTACTACATATTGGATAAAAAAAAAATTCAAGTTTAATTTAGAAAAATATATAGTACTACATATTGGATAAAAAAAAAATTCAAGTTTAATATAGAAAAATATATAGTACAACATATTGGATGAAAAAAAAATTCAAGTTTAATATAGAAAAATATATAGTACTACATATTGGATAAAAAAAAAATTCAAGTTTAATATAGAAAAATATATAGTACTACATATTGGATAAAAAAAAATTCAAGTTTAATATAGAAAAATATATAGTACTACATATTGGATAAAAAAAAGATTCAAGTTTAATATAGAAAAATATATAGTACTACATATTGGATAAAAAAAATATTCAAGTTTAATATAGAAAAATATATAGTACTACATATTGGATAAAAAAAAAATTCAAGTTTAATATAGAAAAATATATAGTACTACATATTGGATAAAAAAAAATTCAAGTTTAATATAGAAAAATATATAGTACTACATATTGGATAAAAAAAATATTCAAGTTTAATATAGAAAAATATATAGTACTACATATTGGATAAAAAAAAAATTCAAGTTTAATATAGAAAAATATATAGTACTACATATTGGATAAAAAAAAATTCAAGTTTAATATAGAAAAATATATAGTACTACATATTGGATAAAAAAAATATTCAAGTTTAATATAGAAAAATATATAGTACTACATATTGGATAAAAAAAATATTCAAGTTTAATATAGAAAAATATATAGTACTACATATTGGATAAAAAAAAAATTCAAGTTTAATATAGAAAAATATATAGTACAACATATTGGATGAAAAAAAAATTCAAGTTTAATATAGAAAAATATATAGTACTACATATTGGATAAAAAAAAAATTCAAGTTTAATATAGAAAAATATATAGTACTACATATTGGATAAAAAAACAACAACATTAAGGTAGATATGAGTTAAGAAAAAGAGAAATCAAAAAGGTAAAATAAGGAATGTGATGTAGGGGGTAAATCTACCGATACATTTAAAGCTGTAAGTCTTATTTTGTCTCTTGTTTCGTGGGCAAATGGAATGATTCGCTAGATAGTTAGAAATGTTATCTCAAGAGAGGCAAATAAAGATTTAAAAATATATAGATCCCAAATAAGACCCCATAATGAATATTATGTTCAGACCTGAGCTCCAGTATCAAGAAATGGAAATTGGAGAGAGAGTACTATTGAGGTTGAAGAGTATACAAAGAAAATTGTCAAAAGAGTAAATGATGGCGGAATTAAGGATTAACTACTTTACTAGAAAGAAGAATTAGCGGTAATTTAATAAAACATTTAAAAATAATTTATTAAATCACTAATTATAGTAGACAATTTTTCAATATTTCTTCTCGAACTGGAAATCAAGGCTGATTGCTAAAACTAAGAGGCAATTTTTGGGAACTATCGGATAAATTTCTAAACAAAATTTCATCCATATATAGATATTGTATTAATAGTGTATATGTTCTGCGCAGTAAAACTGTTTTTCCTGAGGTTGATGTGTGCAAAATTGTAAAAAATGGAGATGCTCATGGACGCATAACAAACAAACAAACAAACAAAAAAATAAACAACAATACGAGACCATCCCAACTACTGAATTGATAAGTTCGGCTAGAATACTAAAAGGAGGCCTGATGACCTGAAGAGACTTGTAGTCATTCTGACTCCTGTGAAAGACCATCAACTACCGCTCATGTAAAACGCTTACAAGAAGTAATATGATAATAAGCACTGACACTCCGGTAAAAAAATTCCGGAGACAGTGGTCAGTAAAAGAGGTCATGCTGAGAGTTGTCTGGAACATGAAATATCTATCACTATTGACATAGTAAAAGATATACCTGAAGATAATGCTTCCTATTGCCAACTCCCTAGGCAAAATTTCAATATATATTGAATGTGTCTTGTGTCTTAGAAAGAGTGTAAAAGTAGGCATAAATGGGATGACATATGTAAAGTTTTTTTTTTAAATTATCGGGAACCCATTGAAAATCGAAATCACTTGTGAGTAAGCAAAGAGGACTGCCACATGGTTTAATTATATACGTATCTGTTTTTCTGTATTAAAAATGTCGATATTTTGAGCCCTGGCAAAATCCAGGAATTTGACAGCTAATTTTCTGGTGAGGACTTCCCAATAAATATCATGGCATTATTTACACATAACAAATTGTATTCCATCTTATAATATGAAATTTAATTCAAGCATAGTTAAAAATTAACCAGTCTTCGCAAAATTATTCAGATATTGACAACACATGCACGTCAGAAAGTTTTTTCTCCCAAGAGTCTTCATCTGAATAGACAGCTGTGTGTATAAAAGTGACAAGTGATTATATTAAAATATTTTTAAAAATCTGCAAGATGAAAAATGTAAATGAAGTGAATGTTTTAAAATCAAAGTTTTCCACTGTCAGTTTATATTTGTGGTGACAGCAGATTTTAAGTCTTCGAGCATATCCTCATTATTATCATTATGCCAACACCAATCACGATTAGGTTAAGAGCTGTTTGATTACTGCAGCATAAACTTTAATCTGAAAACTTTTCATTAAATCTTGCTTTATTATTAGATTTAATGAAACGCTTAACTCATTTTATAGGCCATCTGATTCGGTCCATTCAAAGACACACAGGCCACAATAATCGAATGAATTAGTCATAAACTCAATATTGAATCATTATTTGGATTTTTATCATAAACTAGTTGAAGTATCTAACTACATCAGGTTAGAAGACATCAGAAGTATTATTATGAATCTAATGTTTTATAGAATTATGCGTTTGTATTTCTAACTGGGTTGTTAGTTCTAATTAAGCATTAATGTCCTATATTTATTTTACATATCCAGCCTGAAGAACTATTTTTTAACTTATTCAATTCATCATCATCATCATCATGACGTGCGGCTAGCACGGACATCCCTGACCCTCTCTCTCCACGTCTCCCTATCATTCATCGCCTTCGGCAGGTCTTCGGGGTTACATCCCGTATCATCACATAGCTGCTGTATGAATGTTCGAGCTGGTCGTCCTGCTTTTGATTGGCCATATGCGGGGGTCCACAGGAGCACACCACTTACGATCTCGTCTTTGCTTCTCCAGCAGTGTCCGGCATCTCTGGTTCCTCTAGCTTGTATAGTTTTCGTGATAGGTGGTAGGTGGCCGTACAGTTGGCGCAGTGTGGGGTGTTGCTGCCAGGACCTGTTCAATATTGCTCGCAACATTCTTGTATAATTGCCGTCGAGCTTCTTCTCCAACCGTTTAGTCAGCGTCCAAGTAGTGCATCCATACAGCAGTATCGACACGACCGCAGCCTGGAAGAAACTGCGTTTCGAAGTTAAACACAGTCTTTTCAGTTACTTGTACTGATTAAGACATGCCTTTTGTATTATGTTAGCTGTGGCATTACTCTTGGTACCACATGTGCTATTACCTCAACAACAATTTTGCCATTGTTATTGATATCTATTGTGTCACTGCTACCATATAAATGGTGACGTTGCAATCCGTTCTATGTATGCCAATGCAAAAATGCCTGTCCTGATTTTGCTATCGGTAACAGTTGTTACATTCTGACGAAACGAGTTGTGACGTTGGTATTGGTACCATTTACGCCATTGTTATCGGTATCGTTTGTGACGTTTCTATTTCTAAAAGCTGTGCCACTGGTACGACACAAGTCGTGCCAGTGCAATCGGTATAATTTACACCGTTGTTATTCGTATCGTTTGTGATGTTGCTATCGGTAACAGCTGTGGCACTGCTACGACATCAGTTGTGTCATTGCTATTGGTAACAGTTGTTTCATCCTAACGAACCTAGTTGTGACGTTGACATCGGTACCATTCATGTTGTTGTTAACAGTATCATCCGTGACGTTTCTGTCGATAAAAAGTATAAAGCTGCTACGACACAAGTCTTGCAATTGTTATCGATAACATATGTTACATTCTAAAGAAACCAGGAACCATTTTCGCCGTTGTTATTGGTATCAGTTGTGCCGTCGCTATCCATAACAGCTGTGCCGTTGCTATGACACCAGTTACCCCGTTACTAAATCCCTATTTGCTTTTAATCACTTGCACTTTTAATAATGTAAATGTAAGCTTAATAATAACAAGAATAAACACTGTGTATCAGTGTGTAGATTATATTTGTCCCCGAATCAAAAATAAATTGGATCAATGGTAATATCTATATAATTTTGTTGAACCATTTTCAGGAATATTAACTCAGCTTCACAACTGGCTGCATCACAATGTACCGATACTATATGTTGAGTGGGGCTACTAAAAAAATAAGAATAAAAAAATGAAAATAATAGAATGGAAAATAAAAACATGTATATATAGAAAAAACAATGAATAGGGCGAATCAAGAAAGGAAAGATGAAAAGATGAAAGAAATAAAATGAAAATAAAATTTTAGTGGAAAGAAAGAAAGTGAGTTTATATCATTGTTGAAGCAAATAGATTTATTTCACTTCTACAAATTTAAAAAAAAAAGTATTTTTCTAATCTGAAAAGACATAACTTTTGAAAATGGCGTCACAACTTTTAATCTAATGTAAAGTAAACAAGAAACATAGCTTATAATAATTAAATAACGGAAAACATGTCTGCTTCAAAGTTTTAGTTTGAAAGTTTAGCAGATTTATTTTCATGGTAGGTAGACGTGAATGATAAATTAAATCTGATTTTAATTTCAAAATCTCTGTATTAAATTGAAATTATTCAAAGATGAATACTAAATCAACACAAATTTATGAATCAAATTATTAACATTGAAATTGAAAAGAATAAATTTGTTTAAAAAGAATCATTTCTATTTTCAGAGCTACAGGCCGTCACTTTCGTTAAGAAAAACTCATCAAAACGCCGAGTAAATGAAAATAAGAGTAATTTGGTACAAAAATTGTACATTTTACTCTTTTTATTGCTTGTTGTTAGTGACAATCCATTTGAAGTTTCTACTTCGATTTACTTCCTTATAAATAATTTCGCAGACGGACTTGTATTCTATCAATCAAGTTCAATATCATCTTGAATATCACGAGGTTTCTTATTTTAACATATTATCAAAAGTAATAGATTTGGATGAAAATAACCTATCAAATTTGAAACAGATAAATTATTTGCAAGAAATGTTAAGAAAGCATCAAAATAGATTATCTATTTAAGAAGACACAAAAAGTAAACAATGATTGAAATATATAAATACTTTTTTAAAAACAGTACTCTAGGATTTCCATACAATTATTCCAATAAATTCCCATTGGCCAAAGCAGCTTCAAAAATCCTATTTTTTGATAGGAACAAAGGCGTCGGCACATAAATAGCTTCGATGTTTTTGTCTATGGTGGGAATTTTCGCCTTTATGTTTATTTTTAGAGATGAGATTCTCGATGAAATCTCCCTTTTTATACAAAGAACTAAGCATCTTCTGGATTTTATAAATACGTACAACTAATTTAGTGCCCCTGGCTTCAGTTCGAGCTCTTTCTCCCCCTCTCTCTCTTTCTATATATATATATATATTTACTGAGAGAGAGAGAGAGAGAGAGAGAGAGAAAGAGAGTGGGAGAGAGAGTGATGTGAGTAATATCTTTTAATTTAGTAAACTATTCAAATTGGTTTGAATGTCAACACGTTCATATGAGCTCTGTTTCACGGTTTACTGGCGTCTGGGTTTCTCCAAAATGGATAGTTTTTCTTTAAAGCCAAGTTTGCAACTCTTCTCCCTACCTTCAGATATCGGTGCCTTTTTATTATTTGAAGAAGAAGTAAAAAAGAAAAAAAAAAAAGAAAATGAAGAGCAAGTAAAAGCAGACAAATAAGAAGAGGATATGCCGTCTTTTTAAAATTTGTTTTATTTCTTCTTTTCTCTCTCTATTCATCTTGTCGTTTTTTTACACTCTCTTTTTGTTAAAAATATTCTAGCAGCAAACAATCCAACAAAGCCAGTAATACTGTCCATTTGATCATCGAATATATTCACCACACCTGAAAGTGATTTTGTTGTGGGAGCCTTACCCATCTCACCATAATGGACTCTTCTCACTGTTATTTGTACTGAGAGATTTCTATGTAACTCTATCTTTCTTGTGTAATATAATCTATTATCTAATATCCGTGTTTGTGTTTTCATTAGTGACCCTTTCCGGGTCCACAACAGATTTATAGGTAGTACTTAACATAGTGGCCCTTTTAATATTCCAAATATATATAATGCCTATTTGATTCAACTGCTCGACGAAAGTCTTTCTTAGTTTATTTTATAAAAGCCATTACGATTGCAGCCTCTCATATTTTAATAGCAAACTCCACAATCTAAGGAGTGTGTCTCGGTGGCGTAGTGGCTCCCTGCTGAATTGCGACATCGCAGTAAGCGAGTATGAATTTCAATCCCGCTCTAATGATCACTTGTGGACTAGTAGTGTTTGGAAATGTATGAACCCCCCTCATTAACTCGTAGATATAGATTAAATTAAACCGCTACAATTTTTCACCAAATATTGAACAAAGGGTGATACGCCATAGTAGAAAGAAACCAAACTACTATAATTTTTCTTTCATCATCTGTCAGCTATTTTCTATTACAGGTGTTATTTCTTGGGCACCGTTCAATTAGCTATCATTTAATAATCTTATCTATTAATGAGTTCAGTCTCTTGTCAATTTAAAGAGCTCTATGTCTGTTAGCTTTGTCTGACATTTGATTCATGTGGATATAGTTTTAGCTATTACAGTTATTTTTAGCACCGATATACATGAGGGCCACTCAATAAATAAGGAGGATTTTTCCTAAGGATTTGGCAATAGGAACCACAGTTTATAGTTGTACCTTTTTCAAGGAAATCAATAGTGATTGGTCTTTTCTTGCCCTAGAAGACTACCAGCATGTCTTTCTTTACTGACTGTTGCACCAGGAACTTATTCTCTGCTGGAGAGTCAGTGTGTTTCCACTACATTCTCTTCTACTAATGTTCATTGTTGCCAACCCAGATTTTTCATATTTGTAAAAAAAATTTAAAACGGAAACATGCATCTTCGTTCATGTCATTCATTCTTCTATAAATTTTACATGGTTTGTATTTTTCGGTCACTAAAATGTTGATAACAGACCTCTGTTAAGGCCTGGTGGATTCCCTTTGATTTGCAGACATATATTTGTGTAGAGGTTGCCATTGTAGGAAGTAGACACAGATACTTGAGTTCATACCAGGACGAAGCTTATTTTAATATTTCGCAGCTCTAATATGTTTTCGAAAGGTATGAATCAGACTATTCGTCATTTAGCTGAGAGTAAATTGTAGAGCAGACTGGGCTCTTAAATCTCGCTATCACAACTGGTCTAAGAAAAGAAAACTTCGAATTCAAACCTATTAAATAACGCTTGAAATTGATCTTGTATCACATCCTGCTCGTGCAAATAGGCTAAGTATATATATATATATATATATATATATATATATATATATATATATCAGCATGTTTCATCAAATAGTAAAGACACATTTTGTCTGTATAATCTAATGAAGATCCTTTCGATAAGTGTCTTGGTGTCAGTTTGGAATTGGTGGATCAATTTACTAAAATTGTCCCGTGCGCTTTCGGACCCTTCATAGGTCATCATCAGGGGTTGCTTGCATGTGTAAAGAGTGTTATTTTTAAAAGAGTTTTGAAACTTTTTGTTTTTTATAACGTGACAAAAATATGCAAACGTAGAGCTGGATAAAACTGAGTTGCTAATTAATTTAAAAAACAGAACGCTATCAACGGAAATAGAATATTATCAAGAAATACGGAATATTAAAAGAAAAATTCTTGTCGCTATTTTCAAACTTAATTCTACTGATTTTAGGCTTTTTTGTTTTTACATGTAGGGTTTCTAGTATTTGTAGTCGTGGCTTATCAATTTAGTGTGCAATTATAGTGGTGTTTTCAACAAGAATTTTTTGAAATTTGGATTTAGGAATAGAATGGGTTTTAAGATGTAAGGCTATTGAGCTAGAATAATTAAGATGCATTGTAAGTCGTCTAGAAAGAGTTGTAGGGTAAGACCAACATACGCACTATTTTCTTTGAAGACACAGTCCCACAAGAGACATTTGAACATATATACGACGTTGGTCCTATCAAGAAGTTCAGTAGGTGGGGAGTGTTATTAGAAATAATTAGGGTGGATGTTTTAAATTTGTTGTAGTAGAGGATAAGTCTAACGTTTTTTGTAGGGTCGATAGGGAGAATATTTTTTGGGATAAGGTTTTTTAATATATGTTCATCTATTTTATAATTACTATAAAATTTGTTTTTGTAGTATAGGTTTATTGATTGGTTATGGTTTAGAGTATTGTCTATGTTAGTTTGTTCAGGTTCATAAATGAATTATTTAATTCCGGTATCAACAATGTAGTTGGGAAACCAATTATTGATGAGTATTTGTTTAATATTTTTTTTAGTTCGTCAAGCAAAATGGTTCGAGAGGAGGATAGTAACTTAGCTTTGGAAATAGGTGTTTTTATAATTGTTCTTTTATAGCGGAAGGGGCATTCACTTTCGAAATTGAGGCGCCTCTGGTGGTGTAATGGTTAGCAGGCTCGACTAGTAAACCTACACCAGTGAGTTCAAGATTCAATGGGTGCCCCTTTCATATGGCCTTGTGCCACGTCTAAGCAAAAAGCTTAGTAAATTACCACTTTGGAAATTGAGAGTGCAGGGATTGATGTTCTTAGGTTTTTTATATGTGGAGGTGATAAATCGGTCAATATTGTTTGTGTTCATTAGTACACCAAGAAATGCAATTTTATTGTTGACGTTGATTTCTTGTGTAAAATTGGGAACAGAGTTATAACCAAAAAGTTAGAAACATTTGGACATTATTATTCAACTTACTTTTTACTTCACGGAGAAAGAGGACGAGCCTAATGTAGCTGGAATTGACTGACTTTGGGACTTTGTGGTTTAACTTCGAAAAGCTGAAATCGCGTTAATCCCAGCATATGCGACATATGCCTGGGAGAAATCATGTGCTCTATCAGAGTCTAGAGGAAGGAGTATTTCAATCTAGCTGCTCTTTATCCTCGTTCTTCAACCTGGATTGTAATAGGAAGAAAGAAAAGACTTTATTACCTGCGTTGCAGACAACTGAAAGAAAGAGAAATTAAAATTTCGGTGAGAAAAAAACAAAAAAAAACAGGGCAAAGGCTTGAAGTCTTTTCAAGAAATACAGTGACTCTGCGAGTGGACTGCTTATTCTGCTTTGTACGCATTTCCGTGGATTGATTTTGTTCGTAAAAACCCTGTTTATTAAGCGTACTTCTTTCCTTCTTTCTCTGTTGTACAAATATTTTCGTGGGGTAAGTTTGTTAGTGGAAATCCATCCTTTACCAACTGTTTTATATTGTTTTGTCACTAGGTACCAAGGTTTTTTGAAAATATTGTGATGCCCGCATATGGGAAAATATATGCCACTTTGCTGTAAATAACTCTTATGTTGTAACCAAACAAGACCATGTATTTTCATCCTGTTTTTCCACTCCCCATTTTGTTTCAGACTTGGGCTAAGGTCGAATTTATCTGCAAGAGGATAAATTTCCAACAATTCTTAATTTTGTTGAGTTTTCTGTCTGAATTGTAATTTACTTTTTAAAATAGAAATCGGATGCAGTTTAAGTTACGAAAATATTCCTCTCAGATATTCTCCCATATGTGTGCGTGAAATGCATCTACAGTAATAACTGGTTAGATTTCACGTCGGAAAATTTAAAAAAAATGACAAATAAATAATTAGATTAACTCCGGCAGGGTTATATATATATATATATATATATATATATATATATATATATATATATATATATATATATGTGACAAGATGAGTTAGATTCGGCCAGAGTATCAAATTTCAAATGCAAGGAAAATCCATTAACTAGATTAAGGAAATCTAGATAAGAAAATGTTTATACGTATGGCCACAGACGTGGGTAAGTATTAAGTACTTGTCGGGTACTGGTCAAAAACTTAAAAGGGTCTGAATTTAATGTCCCTGTATCGGAGACGGCCAGGCTAGGAAACATATTTATGTCCAGTTTTTTAAAGAGAGAAATGGCCCCACAAAAGTTATGGGTTTATACGTGGGTGTCCTTTGGCCGGAAATAATAATGAAACATTCTGTATGTATGCAGGTGCATTTTGGGTCTTAGCCGTTACACTTAGTTTGGGTTCGAGGAAAGTTGATTTGGCCAGAATAAAGAAACAACGAACAGCGACATTACCAGCCGGACCCAGTTAGTTAAGATAATCTTTTGCCAGCAGAAACTTAGCATAGAATTGATTATCCACAGAGTGTTACACGCTCTTCACCTTCCCTTGGCGTTCTAACCACAAAGTTGTTGTTATCTTTTTGTTCTTTTTCCTGTGAACCTGCCTCTCGTTCGATCCGGCCACACATAAGTTCTCGACATGGGGTTAGTAACTTATGCAACGAGCTGCAGAGGTGGGTATTCTCACAACACTACTCTATAAGGACTCTCCTATTTGTTGGGTACGATAAAAGCAGTCCGTATTATTTAATATATATTCCAAAAATGTAACAACAGAAAATTACAATGTCTAAATTTTACCGACACATGAGAAAATAATGGTTACAAAATCTTGAATTCGTCGGTAGTTTTTGGGGAAGTTGATATATAATGGTCTAATCCACTTCAAATTGATTCTCCGGAAACAGAAAACAATAACACACAAATCAACTAAAACATATACATTAACCTTTTAGAGAATGAAAAAAGCCAAACTATTTTGTTGTTGAAAATTTTAGAGCCAACTCATTATTTATATTCAATGCAAAAAGTCATAAAAATTATAGGGAAGCGAAAGGTTCATTCAATTCAGAGAAGTGACAGGTTCTAAACAAAAAAGAAATAATAGCCCTTACAGAAAATAATTCACATGAGTTGGTGTCTGTTTTAGCGTTTAATATCTCACACCTTTTAACATGCACTTTAAAAAACACATTGCAAAAGATGGTCTCACTATCATTACGCAGTAATGAAAACCACATTTTTCAAGACTGGTCTAATAATTTTATGTATACATATACACTCATATATATATATATATATAAGTGTGTGTGTGTGTGTGTGTGTGTGTGTTTACCCAACACCTCCGTCACAGGCTGGATATGAAAAACATCAATTTTTAAGTGGAAGTGAATTCTGAGTTTACCTTTCTCCTTGACTAATTGTCTAACCTATGCTAAAGAACTCAGTGTTCACTAGTACATGAATTCATACGTTTCCCGAGGGCAATAGCACGATATGAAACGCAAACAGCCTTGTCTGAAATTTGAACTCGGATCAATGATTACATTTCCGACGATGATAACCGTTACACTAAGAGTACCTATTTTTTTTCCTATCTTTTATCTTTATCTTAATTTATCTTATATATTTCTTGGTTGGTTCTTTAACATCTCTTTTTGGTATATTTGTTGGGTGATTGGGTTTTATAGCAACTCACTACTTGTAGGTTATCTGATGCCAAATTCAATTTATAAGTACATATTGAATATATATATAATTTATAAACAAATAGCCAGTACATAGCGTTTAAAACAAATTAGTGCTCATTTGTGTGAACAGAACTATTGGTCTAATGAGTAGAGTGTTTGCCAATGGCCGAGGAGACCGGGGTTCAATCCCAGGTCGAATCATAACAAAGACTCAAAAATGATACTTGATGCTACCTTGCTTAACACTCAGCTTTATCAGGCAAGGATCATGGGTAAAGTGGAGCAGTTCAGGGAATGGAGTAGCGCCCTCCCCTACATCTCTGTGTAGTGGCTATTGACCAGGGAGTCTTCGGGTCACCCTCGACTATGGTTGCCAACTTTTACTTTTTGTTTGCTCATAATTAAATGTGTCCAACTATTTTATCTTACACTAGTAATTCTTTTTATTGCTAATCCTTTATTTGTACACAGATAGTTTCAAGTATAGCTCTCTAACATTAACAGTTTAACATGTCACTTGTTTGCACACAGTTAAATTGTTATTTGATTCACAGTTGGAAAACAAACAGGTAATACCACTCTTGGCCAGAGTGGATCTGAGAGTAATGACAAAGAGGTACTCCATACTCCCCAAAACTTCAGGCAAAAAGCCTTACTACTAAATAATTTTGTCATATCAGGACACTCGCTTAGCGGGGAGGTCCTACCCTCACTGCAGAGATGCAGTCAGCGTATTGTCCCCATCTGACAAAAAAATTTATGTATGCATGTAAAAATGTATATTTTAGCTAGTTGTAAAGACACATTATGACGATGATTGAATATCCATCTGTGCATATGTCTAAGTGTGTATATGTATTTTACCATACCTCGGTGTTTAAAATTATTAAATATGTTTTATCCAGGCACGCGCGTATGTGCACACACACACACACACACACGTCTTGTAGATATTATTGTTTCTTATTATTTGTCATACAATTATTTACTTTGACTGATATTTAGAAAACAAATGTTTTTCAAACACCCAAAAATGATATATGTGAATATTCGCCGGTTTTCAGACGACTAAATCTCTACATCTCCGAACTCAGTCATCAGTGGCGCCCTTTCAAAAGACAATAGAAGCTCAAATGATGCCTTGTCAACAATCTGGACATAAAGCAAGATATCTATGGATACACAAAAATACTTTATAATTAAAAAAACAAAAGTCTTCTTTGTGTACCTCTCTACGCTTGTCATCACAATTTGTCAACAGAATTGAATAATGTCCTTTGATGAAAGGACAGAAATAAATTTTCATTTTTAAGTCGTCTCCGGCAACTCATCGATTTTAGAATAAAGTTTTCTGCCAAAGAGGAAATAAGAAAAAATGTATATGATTTGTCTTATTGGTTTCGACACAAAGATCACACACACACACACACACACGCACACGCACACACACTATATATAAATATATATATATGTATGTAACGTAATGGCCAAGGGATTTCGATTCATGCTTTGAGTTTATTTAGCTGAGAACCTTTCGGCTCAGCACATGGGTTAGTTAGGTGTAAACCTTGATGTAGGTGGTAACGCGCGTGCGGGGCGGACGTGCCACTCAGAGATGTCACAATAGCCTGAGATGACGGAAAGGGGTGACAGGGTGGGGGTGACGTCACGCACCGGAAGCGCACAGAGGTTTGTGGAGAATTGAAAGAACGTTAGAGAGTTGAATACTAGACGCCAAACGAGGAGGATCGACTTTTGGAGCTCGCAGACGCGAGGCGAACATGCGCCCTATGGGGACCGCTCGAGATGGAGGCCAAATGAATAAGACAACATAGAAGATTGTGTCTCTCCTCTTTATGTCGAAACTTTTAACTCAAAGTTAATAAAAAGGTTTCGTACCGGAACAACAAGTCGTTACGTGTTTTCGAATTTCGAGATTCCTATGTTCTTTATGTATTCTACGTTATGTATACATGTAATTAACGTCCCATGTACATTTCGGAAATAGCCGTATTTACCTATGGTACATATATATATATATATATATATATACTCACACAGCGTGCTACCACTACGGATTTTTTCGATACGACTATTATATTCCATAAGTCTTTTAGACATCATCTAGTGTCCACACAGGGCTGATGATTGTAAGTTTTTTATTGTTCAACAGCAGTGTGTCCATGGGTAAGATTTCAGTGGAGAATGTCGCTTATTAGTTTGTCCTTACCAGCAGTGGTTGAGATGTCTTAGTTTGTTTTTTTTTGATGGTTTGTAAGATCGGAGGCAAGTGACCGTATCGGTGTTGTTTTGGATTGTGCTCCTTCAAAGATTTATTCATAACATTAGGCAGCTCCTTGTGTAGATCCCATATAGGATCCCCTGTAAGATTTTTGTTAAAGTTCATCAGGTGCAACCACACACCCACACACACACACACGCACACACACACACACACATATATATATATATATATATATATTTTGGTGAAAAATCAAGCTCAAGTTGTTGTAATTCATATATCTAAACTTTTGTAATTATTGACCAAACGGCACTTGCACATTCGTTCGCAGACGATAGTATCTGATATGACTTCATTTCTTCTGAGTGGAAATTTAACATTCTGTTCCTTTAAGTATGCATTAAATTTCAACATCACCCAACTATTTTTAATTGAATGAAAATATTGTTTACATAGATTTATTCGTACTACCTTAACAGTTTTCCTTTGCTGATTAAAATATTTCCGCTGCTGCTGCCTACAATTTAGCGCATAGGTATACTTTCTCTCTTACATTGTAGCACACAGATGTTTTACACTCAAAATTAGAGTCAGGCAATTAGAAACTCCAACATTGCATGCATGAACTCTATTTTCTTCCTTGAAATATTAACGCTCAGATTAATATTATCTTTTCTTACAAAAAAAGAGTTTATACTTTCTGTTTTTGAACAAACTTTTTTTTCCATTTAAACAAATGAAATTTATTAATTTTTTGATTAGTATTTTATTCAATCATTTACATACTTCCGTAAAATATATATATATGGCGTGTAATCAAACTGATTGCTCAAGGCTTCAATAGAAGTCTATAATCAAAATTATGGTGAGTGAGAAGTGCAAACATTATTAAATTTACAGAAGAATACGAGAAATGTACGGAGAAGCAAGTTGTAGTTAGAAAGTTTACAAATTGGCTACACATGGGTTAACCACAACGAACGTGAGTCAAAAAGATACTTCATAGAGTAGAACTGACTCTCCATTAAAGAAAAGACATACGACTATTTATTTTCAAGAAAAATGAGTAAGTGTTAAAAGGGATGACCGATGTATGCACAATTCACCTCATTTATAGAATGACCATTATATATATATATATATATATATATATATATATATATATATATATATAAATATTATAACAGTGTTGGTTGTCACTAAATCACTTTGTGGTTTTGTGGCGAACCTAGTGCAATATAATATGGAGAGTACTCAATATCTAGGATAGAGTTATTATATCAGATACATTGACGCCTCGTAATCGTATTAGTGATTAGTAAATGTTAGGAATTTTCCGACGTAAAATCTAACCAATTATTACCGCAGAAGCATTTTACTCACACATATTGGACAATATCTTATACTTATCTTTTAGTATATAGAATTTCATTTGATATGTCCGGTATGTCATTCATCCGATATGTCCGATATGTTATTGATCTGATATGTCCGATATGTCATTCTTCCGATATGTCATTCATCCAATATGTCCGATGTGTTATTAAACTATGAAACCGAGACCAAACCTAGCAGAAACCCTTGGCTACAAAAATTATTTCCATGAATTTATAACTCTATCATCACTATTCAAAAGATCAACACAAACACTTCCCATTAGTCGTGCTATTACGTTCCCTTTCTGCTTAATGCCCGTGGGAAAGGTAAAAACTCACTTTTCTCTCCAGCTATGGGTTAAATAATACTGCTGTTCTATTACTAGCTTAACTTTGGCATCCAATAACCCAGGACGTTTGATATGCTATTAGAAAACAAAAAAAAAATCTACTCATTTATTTATTACTTGATATATAATATAATTTGTCTTTAAAGAAAACGGGAACAGGAGATTTTGAGACTTTATTGTTCAAAAGCAAGCACTCATCCCTTGAAAGAGCAATTTAACAATGTTTGAGGAGTATTTGATTATAATTACAGCTAACTGCTTTCTATTCTTCACACTGGGGAGATTTTCGGCGTATTTGCTAAAATGCTGGACACCTTCTTCGAAAGAAAGCGAGTTCGAACTTATGTCATACTGCTACGTTTACTTTCTGACTAATACTCTCTAGAAAAGGATGAACTTTCTTTTTAATCTCCCAAGTTCGAAATTACATAACTTACCAAAGTTGATATGCTATTAAGGCAAAAGTCCTGCCCTTTCGTTCTGACTTTTGTAGTTATTTTTCCTACGTGCGAGGAATATTTTTATTGATTGTATCTTTTTCTAAAAAGTACAAGAAATTAGCAGTAATATGACTCGTTTGCCCGCAGTTTAACGGTTCAAGTATTGCTATGCAACGTAAACAATTCAAGTTAACCTTAGTAATTAGTTTACTCAAAATGAAATGGTCAAACAGTTCTATTGCAGCTCAAGATGCGAGCCTAAAAGTTGCTACCACTCAGGGTCACAGGGGACTTGGGAATAAAGGAGTACTTGGGAATGAAGGAGTACTCTTCATTCAACTGAGCTCCACTCCTAGAGCTTCAGGATTTGTTGGTTGGGTTTATGGCATTGCAGATTATTTAATGCCAAATCCATTTTTATAAAAATAATCAGTTCTATTTCAAATAATTCAGGTTAGCATCAGTACACAGTTTGTCAAAAATATTTCTATTTCAAGCTATTCAGTTTACTCAAACAGTTCTGATTCAAACAACCCAGTTTAATATAAGCATAGATTTTTTACACACAGTGAAATGTCGAAAACATTTCCATTTCAAACAATTCAGTTTAGCCTAAGTAGGCAGTTTAAATGTAAATACATAGTTTGTCAAAAACATTTCTATTTCAATGTATGCAGTTAAGCATAAGTACGTAGTTTAGTTCTATTTTTACCCATAGATAGGACACTATCAGGTGCTCCCACACCGGGCCTGAGTGGACCTGGGATCTATGGCAATAAAGGGGTAGTCCGCATTCCCCAAAGCGCCAGCGTTGCTGGATCCTCACTATCAGATTGTTTAGTGTTATATCCAGGACACTCGTTGGGGTGGGGGTTACCCCTCTGCAAAGATGCACTTGGTGTATTCTACAGCCCCAGCCAACTGGGCAAGGAGTTTCACGATCAAATGGTTTAGTTTTATATTCAAGACATTGGTTGGGGCTGGATCTTCCTTCACTGCAGATATGTCATCGGCGTATTCTACAACCGTAGCCGACTTGGCTAAATTCATTAAAAAACGAGTCGTTATTAAATTTGATCCTCATTGTTTGCCCCAATAGTGTAGCATAGTAACACTCAGCTTAAGCATATTCCTGTTCTCTCTTTAGTCTAATTCTAATAAAATATCTTTTTATAATCTCAGATGACAACAGCTTTAAAATATCGCTTTACTCTCTCGTCTCTGTGTTTCGATAATTCTATTGAATAAAAAGTGTACTTGAAAATTTCTCGGTACTGAAAAAAGCCGTAAAACATTAATAAAGTTCAAAATAATAATCTGGAAGTTCAAAATATTTGTTTCATCGTTTCTCAAGTTTCTTAAATACCCACTGCCACCACACACAAAACCCTCCAGATATCAGAAAACATAAAATAAAAAAAAGAATACTATAGCCAATTCATGCTTTGTTGATCCGAGAACTATATATATATATATATATATATATATATATATATATATATACATTGTGTGTGTCTGTGTGCACGCGCCTGTGTGTGAGTGTATAATACTTAAACATGCAGATGTAATTTTTTAATGTTAATTTTTATTCTTTCTGGTGACTGCTTTATCAATAAAAGGTCGTTTGGGCCAACCTTCTTTAGACAGAATTATCCTGATGATTCGGTAGGTCGAATCTAGTCAGATTACTTCTGGTAATTTACGTATTCTAATTTGGGTCTACCCAATGTACTGAGCACTTTTACATATAAAATTAGGTAGCTCAGTCGGATTTTTTTTCTTTTTGCTATACATAGTGGTGCTAGTCGAATAGAATATTTTCAGGCATTACGGATTTTTTAGTCTTTTCTTTTTTTATTGAGTGTTTTGTTCCAGTTATCACATCGTGTAATTTTTTTATTTACTAATTGCATCATCTGGGTTTTTCCAAAAGTCAGAGTTATAGAATTGGTATGAAAATAAAAATAATGTATGTATATATATACGAGGATCATTAAATAAGTTTCAAGACTTTTTGTATGGGCACTTTTATGGATAGTACACTCATGAAACTCTAGTCCCCCTCGAAGTAAATTCCCCCGGCTGCAATGCACTTGTACCGTTCCAACAAATTCTGGAAGGCCCCGTGGAAGTCCTCTTGTGTGAGCGTGTCAATGACCTTCGTCACAGCCTCTTTCATCTCCTCAATTCTCTCATAACGACAGCCTCTGAGCTTAGGGAATAAGCAAAAGTTACAGGGAGCAAGGTCTGGACTATAGGAAAGCTGAGGGACTGTCTTGATGCCCATCTTGGTCAAATAGTCTGTAACAAGGATGAAGTTTTGGACTGGTGTATTATCCTGGTAGAAATGACACAGACCCGATTTGAAGAGTGTTAGCCTCTTCCGACGGAATCTCTTCCTGAACTCCCTTAAAACCTCAACATAGTAACCCTAACCCTAACCATTTGGCCAATCAACTCTGGTGTATTGACTTTCTCACTCCTCCCACACCTCTCATCACCCCTCACAGACTCCCAGCCATCCTTGAGTCTCTTATGCCACTCAAAAATGGATGCTAGATTCATGCAAAATGGTCGAAAAGCAGTCTGAAGCATTCCATACGTTTTTGTGGCATTTTTCCAAGTTTAAAGCAGAATTTTATTGTATATCGTTCTTCTAAAGTGTCCTCACGTTCAGATTGCATTTTTGAAATTCACCAGCTGTGACAATCAGAGTTTAGCAGGGTGTATTCCAATTGCTGCTGTAGCAGTTCATTTGAAGCTGAAATCATAAAAATTGGTCTGTCATCTCATAAGATGTATAGCAATAATATACTGACTGTTCAAGAGTCTACGACAATTTTAATTGCCTGTACAAAAACGTCTGGAAACGTATTGAATGGACCACGTATATCAATGAACATGTTTTTTTAAAAAGGTATTACAAAAAATATAATGAAAGTGATTAATATTGGCCAACAGAATAGGATCAAACCTTAAATAAACGTATTTCATTTATCTCTGTTTGGCTGCCCCCTTTTAATCTGTTTCACATAAATGTTTTCAGGGAATAAGAACAAATTGCAATCTTTAAATATAAGCAGTCATATATATATATATATATATATATATATATATATATATATATATATATATATATATATATATATATATATATATAATTGGACATGAGGTGCTCTCACCCAAGCTGAAGAACTCATTGAATAAAGATGTTATAAAATATTAGTATACATGTGTCATAATTTTTATATACTTCATATTCACCAATAAATACGACCCTAACTTCCTACCAACTTGTCTGGAATTAGCTTACATAAGGTTTTGTTTTGGGTAACCTCAGAATTTTAATAGAAAAATATTTTACAATAAATTTTTATGCTTTGAATGAATATAGTTTTAACGCCTGGCGTACTAAAAACCTTGCTTTAAATAGTCGTTTCATTTTATTGTCCGCTCCAACATACCACTTTATTTAATTGATCTTTTATCCCCTTCAGACGTAGGCTTACCAGTTGTAAATCTAATATTGTAATTTTAATTCTTCGCTATTTTCACATCCAGTTAATTAGCAGTTATCTCCGTTTTCTTTTTATCTATCCTTTGATCGTCATCATCGTTATAAAAGGCGTACCGACCGTGCGGATTCTTTTGGCTCTCTTTCCCCATCCGGCGTTAATGACTGAGACCACACCAAGTCTCCGCACAGAGCTGATGAATGTTTTTTTTGTCGGTGGGCTAGCACTTGTGTGTTAATCTACAATATCCCTTTAGAGAACACTACACGTGACTTAGTTCTTACTTTTCCAGCTGTTTTTTTTATAGTTTATGAGATGGGAGGTAAGTGGCCGTACATCAGCTCCTTTGTCGGTGGCTGCATCCCGGATTTGTCCAAAACAGCACGTAGAGTAAAGTTACCATATGGCTTTATAACCGAGGGTTTCGTTTTGGAGAGTTGTGAAAATAGCGTTTGGAGGTTAAATAGATATTAATTGCAATTTTAACAAAAAGAAATGGTGTAATGGTTAATGTACTGAAATGTGTAATCGCAGAAAGCGTAGTTCGAACTACAGTGACGTTATTACGTTTAGTTTCTGACTTGTTACTTTGTGGAATGAATGAGCCTGGTTATACACCTACCTCTGGGTTATATGGTACTACAGAGATCACTTTGGTATTAAATAAAATTAAATAACCCATGAAGGTTGATGTGCCATGAATCAATAAATTCTTCGTATTATTTATAATAATAACAAATTTTATTCATTTTTACATCTGATATCACTTATAAAATTTAGTACTTGCTTGCTGACGTCAGCGTTTCTTTTGTGGGTCTCGGTGAGTTGACATACATATGAATTATAACCTGCCTAAATGATATATTTTATTTCACAAGCTTAGCTCAATACTATAAAATGTGTATTGAGGTAGGAAGATCAGATTTTTAAAAAATATAGGAAAAAACAAAACATGGGTAATATGCTTACTTTTAAAATCAACATTCGACCAGACATTTTACCGGACCACATTTCTCATTAAGATATATAACGACCACCTCCTTTTGACAGCGGTCAGTTCGAATAAAATCTATGTAGCATGGTCAGCAGCAGACTGTTATTTCGGTGAAATCTAATTATCAGATGGGGAGTAAAAACACAAAATACACGTTGTTTTAGCCTCTGTTGCTGTCGAATCAGGAAGTAAAGGACAGTAGATGCAACTTGTGCAGTAAGCTTCTTCGTTATTCCGAGAACGCGTCTCTTCACGTAACTTTGCTTTCGTTTGCAGTGAACTTTTGCCTCTTAGGTTACCTTAGTGATTTTCTTATATAGTATATCAACCTTTGGTAGTTATTTAATGCGAAATCATGTTGATTTTTAAGATAATGCTTTGTTGTTTGGACTCATTTGGTTTGGCTGTGTTTTATGCTATGTCAGTCCTTATTGGTTATTTAGTGCCAAATCCCGTTATATATATATATGTATATATATATATATATATATGTGTGTGTGTGTGTGTGTGTATATATATATATATATATAGGATTTGTAAAAGAATAGTTTGAAGGTAAAATTTTCAATTAGCCATAACTCATTTGTTTGCACATAGTTAAATTGTTTCATATACTGCTATCTAAAGCTTATAATTCTGTTAAATATCAATAATTTTTGCACGAAATTAAATGATTAAAATAATTGCTATCTAGCACTAATAATACAATTTAATATTATTCATTTGTTCGTACAAAGTTCAATATTTTCAATTAATAAAATCTAACACTAATAACTCAATTTAATATTAGATATATATTATTTGCAAACGAATACTTAGTAGGTAACATTCTCAACGGGCCCAAGCTCATTTATTTGCGAAGAGTTAACTATTTTCAAGTATTGATATCTAACAATAATGATTCAATTTAACAACAGTAATTTGATTGCACACAGTTAAATGGTTAAACAGATTTTTAGCCATAGATAAGACTCAAACAGGAACAAGCAGTCTGGGTCAGAGCGGACCTGGGAGTAATGGCAAGTGTAGCATAATTGAACGGCTCATAGGAAATTGAATAAATAGATAAATGAATAAATAAAGCAGACTGTAGTTAACGAATAACAAGACTGAGCCACTCATGCTAATTAAAAATTACTTGGGAGAAGTAAAGGTCTGATGATAGTTTGTGCGTGTGCACAGGAAGCAGATGTCTCTGCTCCTGGCACGACAGGTGTAAGTGAAGGGACGACGTGTGTCCTTTCGAAAGTCGACGGCGAGAAGTGAGAAGGGGATGACGTCAGTAGAACACGAGCCATGAAAATATAAGGAGACGAAAGTTTACGAGCGCCTAATTCTGCGGCACCCTAGAGGGTGCATTAAACTCCGCGGGGATTCATGTTAATCCAGGAACAAATCCAAGGTCTGTGTCTGCTCATGTTTTTCTCACTAGGATATGTTCCTTATTTTTGTCTAGATGACGATGGTCTTATAATTCAACACGCATTTTCTCTCTCCCAGAGACTGCT
This sequence comes from Sepioteuthis lessoniana, assembly GCA_963585895.1. Lineage (NCBI taxonomy): Eukaryota > Metazoa > Mollusca > Cephalopoda > Myopsida > Loliginidae > Sepioteuthis > Sepioteuthis lessoniana. Next base: position 63,084,801 of record OY757909.1, on the reverse strand, counting down.
TGCTTCTTAGTAGTAAATAAACCTTGGTGTATGTTTAACAGAGTTTCACGTTCGTCAATTTATTACCACAGCGGGATCACAACGGGGTCGAAAAATTCTCTATAGTACCGTAATGGCTCACAAGGCGTACTTCAGATTTCACAAAGGAACGAGGCTGAAGCCTTACCATCAAATATAGTTTAGTATGATATCCAGAACACACTTTGGGTGCAGTCAAACCATCTGCAGATATGCAGTTGGCGTATTGTAGAGGGTTTTGTCGGTTACTTTTTCACTGAGTTTAAGCTCATATGTTTGGACACAGTTAAATGGTTTCAAGTAATCCATTTATCTTTAATCGCATTTTTTTCTTAAATAGCTATAAAAAAATCAATTATAGACATTTACATGTCTGTATAAATTCCGATGGTTTTCTTATGTACTTTTTATTTTCCAGATTGAGGTTTAAAAACATATTGTCAGTGTCAGTATTCATACATTTTTTATTGTAGATTCTATTTAGAGATTTCGTTAATTGCAATGTTTATTAATCCATTTTGGTGATTTTATTCCTGATATGGAGGGTTACTATTGTTGATTGGTAATTTGAATGTACTTCTTGCTCTTTCCCGGTTCCCTTTGGTGTTAACCTTGAATTTGAAAGCCAAAAAAAGAAAAAAAAAGAATAGTGTGAGGGATAAAATGCATATTTCTACAAATGATGGATAGTAAATATAGTTATTAGTGTTAGATCAGCCATCTAGGCATGTGCAAACTAATGAGCTCTAGTTTGTTTAAACGTTTACATACAAACAACTCGTTTACAAATCATATATATATATATATATATATATATATATATATATATATATATATATATATTTAAATGTATAAACAGCATTTGTCCTTAAATAACCCAAAGATGTTCATATGCCAAATAAACCTTACAAACTACCTTACCAAGAAACCAAGACTGAATCAGGAATTCAGTGAGTAGAGTGTTCGCCAATGGTCCGGCAGACCGAAGTTCAATCCCAGGTCGGGTCATACCAAAGACTTTAAAAATGGTACTTGATACATCTTGCTTAACACTCAGCATTATAAGGTACGTATCAAGGGTAAAGTGGAGAATCAAGAGAAAGGAGTAGCGCCCTCCCCTGCAACTTGGTGTTGTAGCTTTTGAAAAGGGAGGCTTCAGATCGTTCTCGACTACGGTCACCATCTTTACATATATATATATATATATATATATATATACAAGAGTTCGCAGAACACCCTACACTCTTTTCCTAGTCGAGGTTGGGGATAATTTAAATGATGACATTGGAAGTGCTAGATCAAGCGTATCATGTTATTGCAAGTACAGTGGAAGGGAGATTGAAATCTCGCTCGGTAATCACTTGCTTTTTATTCCCCACACAGATCAAAGCAAATAATTAATTTACTAAGCTTAGATTAGTTCTTTTAAGTTCCCATTTCTTATTTCTCGTTTTTTCATTTTGGCCAGGGTGTCAATGTTTTTCGGTGTTTTGGGAGTTGAGTTCTTATTTTTTTGTCTTTCTTTGTTCTCCTGTTAGTTCCCTCTGTCTTTCTCTAACGTTCTCCTCTGAAACACGGACGCCTACAGTGGTTTTCTATCGTTATTAGCCGCTTCTTTTATCGTATAGAAAGAAACCCGATGTGCCTTGAATTTTAGCAATCAATTAAACCCAGTTAAGAAATCATGCTATGTGGACATGAACTAGTCACGGCGCCAAATTGAAGGATATAAAGTTATTAGTATCATCTTAAATATTAAAGTTAAAAATAATAGGCGACTGATGTTGTTCAAATTCGAAGCTGTTTTATTTGGACTCTACATTGCAGTCACTGAAAACACAAGGAGAGTGGATGAACCTTGTAAGTGTTTATAAACATATCTCATTTGCAGCCGATCCATCTGATGATCTGTCACCAAATAATACCAACATCTAACCCCAACTTCTATTTTATGTTTCAAATTCCAACTGCCTTACATTTCAAATTATTTTCTATTTTAATTACTTATTGCATAATACTTTCTAGAATCATTACATATGTCAGAAACCCCGTATTTCTCCAAGCCGGTGGACAAGCTATGATTTGTTTATTATCCATATCCTGTCTTCCTCAACGTTATTTTAACGTGAGGAGTAAAACCTGGTCGTCACATTTGCACGCGTTTGACCTGTGCAAGGAACTTCACTTGTATTCAAAGTCTTGAGCTAACTTACAATCTTACCAAAAAAATAAAATAATTAATATAATTAATTAATCACCCTAATTATTTTACACCAGGACTGGTGCCAAACCATTACATGCTGTTTATTGTTACACCTATGACTATCATGTTGAGGGGGGGTCTTATTCTTCTGAAGAATTAGAGTCAGCGTATTCTAAATCCTAAGCCAACAGGATGATTGCATTTGAAAGTAGATCTACTAAACTCATGATAGGGTGGTTCTGAAAGTTTTTTTCTATCTTTCTAAAATCTTCATCAGTAACTCTCAGGGAAATTCGAAATGCCAATATATGTTGCTTTTTTTAAAAGAGATATGAAACTGTTTTGAAAATTTAGATATATCTTCTAAAAATCTGTAATGTCATCTGTAATATTTAGCAATAACAGAATTTTATGCTTCTTCAAATATTTTTGACTAAAGCTTCCTGTATTTTCTATAAGTATTATACCTACAACACACACACACACAAAAGTACAAGTGCGCACACACACTAAAACACACACAAAAGCTCACACACTGATATATAAAAAATGTTCTGTTTGCAAACATGTAACGAAAGAAAAGAAAAAAATGGAATCAATAAAGTAATATCAGTTTCATTCCTTTATAGTAAAATTCTTTGTGGTAAGCTTCCATTGCACTTAAAACATTTCTCATGGACTAAACTAATAATTGCTGAATAATTGCATGAATAAAAGGTCTAGACAGGTGTCAACAAACTATAGAGTACGGGCCAAGTCTAGTCCGATGACCTAATTGGAATAAACGACCATGATCGCCCAAACCCATTCGAAATTTGACGTTGATTAAAAAATAAATTCTTTATTAATTCTCTACCCTTTTTAAAGACCTAAAATTTCTTATATGGTTAGCAAACTCCAGATTACAGGCCAAGTCAAGTCCGATGACCTAATTTGAATAAGCAATCACGTTCGCCCAAACCCATTCGAAATTTGACGTTGATTAAAAAAATGCCTAATTCTCTCCCATTCTAAGACCTAAAATAATTTCTCATATGGTCAGCTCCGAGAAAAGTTTGTTGATTTTTTGTTAAGTTATTCGAATTAACTCCAATACGGAAAAAATGTCATTAGACCGGGGGTGTTATCTTGATGTGACACATACAATCATTTAAAGGAAATGTATTTACCTAACTGTGACAAAAGGAACATTTTTAGTGGAACGAAGGTGGTTTGAATTTAGTGTTTTCCTTCTCTTAGTCTGATTGCGTAAGCAAAGTTAAAGAAACCAGTCCGCTCAATTATTAACCCATAGCTGGAGCAGAAAAGATGGATTCATGACTCTCTAAGAGCATTAGCACTAAGTGAAACATAAACAGCCTCGTCCAGGGTTAGAACTCGCGTCGCTGAATTCATTTCCTGTGATGATAACTGTTCGACTAAACGCGTCTCCTAAAGGAAACTTATTGCAGAACGAATAAAACCAGATTTTCGCCATCGCATTTCTCAGATTAACACCCAATAAACTTGCAGCATTAGACTGACGCTGAAAAATAGTAACACATATACTAAAACGCACGTGAGTACACCCTCACGCTCACCCTGTAACAATGAAATAGGATACGCACCCACGAGTTGAGGGTAACAATATCAACGTTAAGTTAAAAATCAATGCAAAAATGGTCGCTTTAGTCGCTAACGGCGTAACTCTCATACGGAGATTCTAAATCAAGTCACCAATTCCATATAGTACACAAGATTCTTGAGGTTATCAGCACGGCTTACCCGTTTAAAAATAGTATTCTTACTTTGAACAGAGTAGAATGTGTTCTCGACTTTTTAATTACGTTATCATGCCGTCATTCAATTCAAATTAACACCACTGAATTAGCGATTCATTTTAAAGAGCTTGTACACTGTCGTCGCTCGTGAAGTTCACGGAAATTGTTTTTTTTTTTTTTCACGTTCACGCTGAAAATAAAAGAACAAACAATTGGAGTGTCATTGTGTCTGTTAATTAATTAAAATGTTACACCATTGAATTAAAACTTCCTTACTAGAAATATGTGAATAAAACAAAGGATTATACAAAGAGGCTGCGTTTTGATCTGGAATTCCCATGGTATAACAGAAAACGAATAAAATCTGGTGGTATTGTGATATACTCCTTGCATGCTTTGGATTAGTGGTAATGATAGTTTCTTAGAGTCATCGTCTGATATGGTTTTGTTGGAGTTTGCTTCAGTATATATATATATATATATATATATATATATATATATATATATATATATAGTATTATTCGGTCCAGTTAAACCAGAGTTAGGAGTAATTCCTTCAGGACAAGAAAATATTCAAGAGCTGAACATTCAAATTTTCCTGGTAGAAAGTATTGCTCCGTAAAATTAATTACTTTGAGCTCTCTACCAGGAAAATTTAAATGTTCAGCTCTTGAATATTTTCTTGTCCTGAAGGAATTACTCCCAACTCTGGTTTAACTGGACCGAATAATATTCATATTGCTCCCAAATAGTTGAGCTCTCCTTGGAAAATTCCAAATTAAAAACTGATTCTCGGTAGATTTACCAACTCGGAAATGGATACTTACACTCCAGAATATTTACTAAAGAACATCTCTTATCCGTCTCACCATACCTTTCAACTGGCTCTAACGGAGAAAATTGAAGATTTCATCAAGAGATTACGGTGGAAGACATTGTTCTACCTAGAACCACAGGAGGGCAATAACTGTGCTAAAAAAGAAGTATACAACCTCAAACCTCAGAACACTCCTCCAAATAATAGGCTATTGGACCCTTTTGAAGCTGACTTGTTCAGACTAATTAAGAAGGTAAAATTTAAGAGAGAAAACAATAATTTTCAAATGAAATTAAGCAAATATGTAAAGGAACTAAAATCTTCTAAATGTATATGGGTGAGGGCCGACAAATCAAGAAATATGTACAAAATTGAACCCTCTAAGTACCAAGAAATTTTAAATAATAAAATTACGGATAATTATAAAATTGATAAGGATAACACGATAGACCAAATAAATAAGGACACTTGTAATTTTGCGAGTAAACTACATATTAACGATAGGTTTCGAAAATTCCAAAAGAAAGATGCTTACATTCTATTTAAGGACCATAAACCAAATTTTATAAATAAATTACAAACTAGATTAATTAATTCCTCTAAAACAGAGTTAGGTAAAATTTCAAAAAATATAATTCAAAATATTGTTACGAATGTGAGAGAGGCAAGCCATAGTAATCTTTGGAGAAACTCTTTTGATACCATTGAATGGTTTTGGAAGATAAAAAATAAAAGTAAAGCTAGCTTTATACAATTTGACATCATTGACTTTTATCCGTCTATATCTAAAAAAATCCTAATAGATAGCATCACCTACGAAAGAGAATATATAGCTATAACTAAGGAACAATATGATATAATATTAGCGTGTAGAAAAACTGTCTTGAAAATAATGGAACCACTTGGATAAAAAGTGGACCTCTGAACTTTGATGTCGTTATGGGGGTATACAATTCTTCACTAATAGCAGACCTTGTGGGTCCGTATATATTGCATATACTAAATAGAATTATCAGTTCAGAACAATTAGGTCTATACGCGATGATGGTATATTATCCCGAATAGTTACGGCCCAAATAGCTCTATTATAGAGCCTTTAAACTCTTAGGTTTTAAACTAGAAATATCATCAAACAATAAGATAATCAATTTCCTGGATGTGACCCTAGACCTTTCTAACAACAGCTGTAAACCTTTTATAAAAATGGATCCGTCCCCTTCATATATCAACATCAATTCAAACCACCCTAAAGCTATAATTAAACAAGTTCCAAAAGCTGTAAATCTAAGAATAAGGAATCTATCTGCAAATGAGAAAATATTCCGAAAGGGTAGTAAAATGTATATTGATGCACTAAAAATAGGCGGGTATAAGGAAAGCTTTACCTATAAAGAAGAGAAGATGCCTAATGATAATAATAAAAAAAAAAAATAAGGAAAATAGACGTAAAAATAGAAAAAGGAAAATCATATGGTTCAACCCCCCGTTCTGTTGGCTAGCTCATATAAATATAGGAAAATATTTTTTGAAACTAGTAGATAAGCATTTTAAACATGGAAATAAACTGCATAAAATATTTAATAGAAAAACGTTAAAAATTAGTTACTCTTGCACGAAAATTATTTTTCAAATAATTAATAGTCATATTAAAAATATAACTAAAGATTTTCAGGATCAAATAAATGATAGAAATAGTAATAATAATAATGATAATAATAATAATAATAATAATAATAACTATGTAAAAAAAGAATGTAATTGTAAATCCCGAGATAATTGTCCTATGAATGGACTATGTAATTTAAATAATGTAATATATCAAGCAAAAATTTACCCAAAAGAGAATATCACGGATAAAAAAACTTATATCGGCTTGTCTTCCACGAAATGGAAGGAGAGATTTGCAAACCACACATATACTTTCTCCCACAAACACCTAAAAAACCATACAGCATTATCGAAGATATTCATGTGTTTGAAAAACAAAGGGTTAACCCCTGAGATTGAATGGTCTATTTTGAAAAAAATCAAATACTCCAAATAGTTTTGACGGTAGATGCAATTTGTGCTTAGAAGAGAAAATACAAATAATGATGTATAAATCGCCGGAAAAGTTATTAAATAAGAGATGTGAATTAATAGCTAGATGTAGACATAGGACAAAATTTACACTATAGACTGATAATTTAAAAAAAAAACATAGAAATAAATAGTGAAACAAGGGAAATAAAACGTATCCAATACACACACATGGAAAAAATTGGTGGCTAAGTAAATGGTATCGAAATTAATATAAACATTAATATTTCCCTTACAAAAATTCATTACATTGACATAGCCCATAAAAGTTATTTATCGAACTTAAAAAGAAAGAAAATAAATAAAATAAAATAAATAAAAAAGTTAAATTACCATAATTATAACTGACGGAAGAATTTTGAAATTAAGATAAAAATAAATAGGTAAATAAAAAAACGGAAATTCAATAAAACGAGGAGGTAACTCTTCACCTCTATCCCTTCCCCTTCCTCCCCGCGTATACTCTGTTTTATTTATCCATAAGATCTGAAGAAGTCCTGTTATATTTTTCTTTGTGTTTTGGTTTACACCAGAAACGCAAAACAGGATGGAAATAAATTCATAATCCTAAAATAACCGGTCTTTGGTTGTTTTTTAAAGAATATATATATATATATATATATATATGTGTGTGTGTGTGTGTGTGTGCACGCGCGCATGTGTGCACTGAAATGTTTGTAGGCTGACCAAGATACTCTACTGCACCGTAAGTAAATAAAAATTATTTTTAACACAATATTCTTTATGGTACATACACGTCTTGCGTTGGTGTTAGAGTTATTGGGTCATATTCATTAAAAAAATCATCAGTGTTAGATATGACGTCATCATATGAACTCTTCAGCCTATGAACCTTTCAGGTCACCCCTATATATATATATATATATATATATATATATATATATTGTATACTTAGGCAGTAAATAATTATCTAAATAGGTTTGCTTGAACACCGCAGGTTGTTTCTTTTTATAAATCTTCAAGTAAAGACATTCAAGTCTTCTCATTAGACTTTTTACTGCTGGGACAAGTTGGTAAAGAAATAACCCTATATTAGCCTAAGCACTTTCGACCATTTCACTGGTCATTTTCGGGGGCCACTCCGAATAAATAGAGAACTCACAGCTATAAACAATCTAACACGAACCCCGAAGATAACCATTGAAATGATCAAAAGTGCTTGGGCTAATTTAGGGTTCTTTATTTACCAATTTGGCCCAGAAGTAAGAAGACTAATGAGAAGACATGAACATCTTCACTTGAAGATTTTAAAAATCGTGGTATTCGACCAAACCTGTTTATATATATATATATATATATATATATATATATACATATATATATGTGTGTGTGTGTGTGTGTGTGTTTGTGTGTGAGTGTGTGAGTCTGTGTATTTAACCATTATAAAAGATTAACAGAAATCATTAGCACATGGTTTATAGTGAATATCTCATTAGTCGAAATGCTGGAGCAATAATGACAGAGTATGATGATACTAGTTCAAATAATTAAAAAATAATTGATGGGTTTAATATTATGACATCAGGGCTTTAACAAAGGACTTTTTTGCAAATGATCGATGACAAGATCCATGAAAGATTGCCTTACTATTTGTCAGTCTATCTATCGATTAATCTTCATCACTATTTTCATCATCATCCATTTTCAGTACATTGTTGGAGACAAGCGATACTTTTTAAGTGATCGATTAACAACTTAAAAAAAAAGAATGAAATATTGCCTTACAATTTGCCCGCCTATCTATCTCTCTATCTATCTTGATCATCGCTGACATCATCATCCAATTTGAGCAAACTGTTGGACAAAGGCCTTTCTTAATTAAACTCATAATAGCCTTGATTGTACTAAACCTTTCTATGTCTTTCAAACAAATTATATCACCCCATTTTCTGTTGGTCATTTTCCTTACTCTGTCTTTTTTTTTGAGAATCATTCAACAAACTGTTAACACTTTATATTTTCTGTTCCCTAGCAACCGACGAAAGCTATTTTGATGATGGATGATCGTCAAATGGAAAATGGGAAGTGTAAAAACACAATTCGTCTCAAGAATTAGGACCTCTGTCTCTTAATCTCCTCCGTTCAATTTGGTATGCTAGATCAAGAATATCTTGTTTACTCCTTGCTTATAACTTATAGCCCAGTAGACTGAGGCTGAAGAGAGGTAAGACTCCCAAACAAGTGTCCTGGATATGACACTAAACAATTTGATGGTGAGGCTCAATTAACGCTGGAGCTTCGAGGAATGCAGATTTCCAATTGCTTCCAGGTCCACTCTGACATCTGATAGGGTCCTATCTATGAATCAAAAAGAACTGTTTGACATTTAAACTGGGCTAAAACGAATTATTTATGCTAAATTGAACTCTTAGAAATGAAACTGTTTGATAATTTAACTGTGTATAGACAAATAATTAATGTTTAATTAAATTGTTAGTGAGACATAGCAATACATGGAACTATTTAACTATGTGCAAACGGATGAGTAGAGGTGAAGAGAATAACTAGTGTTTAACAGCAGTTCTTGTAACTACTTCTTTGAATAGAATTATGTGTTAGATAACAATAATTGAAACCATTTAACTGTCTACAAACAAGAGCAAAACTAGTTTACGAACAAATTAGTAATAACTGATGGACAAATAACATTATTGACAAAATAATCTCTTACTTATCATGTATATCTAATTAAGTGTGTGCAAACAAATGACCGATGTTAAATGTTATTGTTTTGTTGCAATGCTTGAACCTGTTTAATTGCGTGAAAAAAATAGTTAAGAGCATTATTTGTATTAGTTCATAATACTAAAAACCATTTAACTGTGTGCAAAGAAAAGGTTCTCGGGCTTATTTAAAAATCTTCTCAGGAAAATGTGTTGATAAATCATAATCACTTAATATATAATTTTTTGTAATTCAATTCATAATATAATTCCTCTATTTAAAAAAAAATGAAAAAATATGTATAAACTATATTTAGCATGAAATAACCAACAATGGTTGATATGCCATAAAACCAAACTAGACAAATGAAACCAGAAACTTATTTATACGAAACCTATTAGAATTTACTAACAATCTAATAAATCAATACGACTACATTTCTTGTTATTTAATAATTGCTATATTTTGTATCATTGATAGTCCAGTCGACTGGGGCTGAACAATACATCGACTGCATCTCTGCAGATAGGTAAGCCCCCACCACTAAACAAGTGTCCTGGATATGGCACTAAACAATCTGATGGTGAGGCTTCATCCCTGGAGGTTTTGAGAATCTTTGGAGAACCTCTTTATTGCCATTACTCCCATATGCACTCTGACCCTGAGTGGTACAACCTGCTTAAGATCAAATAGAACTATTTAAACATTTAATTGTGTGCGGATAAATGACTGATATTAAATTGAATTGTCAGTGTCACATAGCAATACTTGAAAACATTCAACTGTGCACAAATAGAACTGTTAGTGTAAGTTAGCAATACATGAAACTGAGTGTAAACAAATGATTAATACTCTTTGTAGAATTATTCATGTTAGAGGGGACTATTTGAAACCATTTAATCACGTTAAAATAAGAATATTAGTGTTACATAGCAATACTTGAAACAATTTAACCATCAAGTTAATTTCCATGTTTCAAAATCACCCATTATAAATTGTATTATACTATGTTTCATTTAGTTTTTCAACCTTCTGTTAATCTAGTCTTTGTGTAAATCTTCCTTTCTAAGTTCAAAGTTTTGCCGAGGTACTTTGAATAAGGACATATTATATGCATAGGAAAGATGTACAGCAAGAGTCTCAAACACAAGGACACAAAAATCCATTACGTCTTCGAGGAGAAGCAGAATAGGCTAAACATAAGATGAAGAGTGGTTACATGATTTCCTCTAGTTATAATTGTTATCTGCAATATATGTGATAGGCTGATATTTATTTTTTCACTAAAATGAATACGCATACAATAGAATGTATCCCGTTTACAAGGATATGCGTTTTTATTTTGAAGATGAAATTTGTACAAAATAGGTCAAATTTCTGTTTCACATTTTTGATGATTCTGTTTTTACTTTGGATAAATTTCTTTTTCGGGTTCAATTTTGATGAATATTTACCCCATTTTATTGTATTTCATGCGTAAATTGCAAATACGGATATTTTCTAAACAGATTTATTTGATCCATTGATGGCGGAATAAAAGGTCTACTACTCTTGATCAGAGTTGACCTGGGACTCATGGCAATAAAGGAGAACTGCTTTCTCTTTAGATCTCCAGAACTGGAGCCTTCCTATTAGATAGAATTTAGTGTCACACCCAGGTTACTCCTTTTGAAGCGACAGTTATCTCTCTGTTGGGGATACAGTCAGCGTTTTCTTGGCTCTATCGACCAAGCTATATGAAGAAAATTTTGATTGATATGTAAATGAAACACCTGACGTGTCGAAGGAAAGAGAACGGTTAATGATAGCTGTCAGAAGTTCAATTAGCGCTAATTTATTAATTGGATGATGAAAAAAAAAAGGACTAAACTATAATGAAAGCATAAGAAGCTTTGCAAGATGTTGCAATTATCTTAATTACATTTCAATTACTATCAAAAGTCATTTTGTTTTAATGAAATTAAGCAAAAGGTAAAAATGAACCAACAAAAATACCCCACCAAGAAAAACAACGGATATTTGCAGAAGCTCTTTGCAGAACAACATATATTTCTTAGTAAATTATATATATATATATATATATATATATATATATATATATATATAATGAGGGTCCTGAGTATGACACTAAACAATCTGACGGTGAGGTTCCAGTAATGCTGGAGCTTTGGGGAATGCAGCCTACCCATTCATTGCCATATCTGGTCCATTCTGGACGGGAGTTGTAGCACCTAATATGGTCCTATCAAATGGGTTAAATAGAACTAAACAGCGTACTTATGCTTAAACTGAATTGCTTAAAATAGAACTGTTTTGACTTTAAAACTTCGTTCTTATGCTAAGCTGAACTGTTTAGAATAAAGCTTTTTAAATAAAACTAAACTTAGTACTTATGCTAAACTGAATTATTCGAAATATAACTGTTTTTGACATTGAAATTGTGTATTTATGCTAAACAAATGTTTCAAATAGAACTGTATTTAGCATTTAACTGAACTGTTTTGATATTTAACCGTTTGTAAACAAAAACTATACTTATATTAAACTGAATTGTTTGAAATTTGATTCGTCGTTAAATGACCCGAAAACAGTTGATGCACCGTAAAACAAAACAATCAAATATATATATATATATATATATACACAAACACACACACACACACACACACACACACACACACACACACACACACACACACACACACACACATATATATATATATATAAATATATATATATATATATATATAAGCATATAAATACATATATACATTCACATATATACATACATACACGCACACACACACCTACATACAAGGATCATTAAATAAGTTTCCAGACCTTTTTCGTATGAGCACATTCCTTGATAGTGCACGCATGAAACTCTAGTCCCCTTTGAAGTAATCTCCTACGGCAGCAATCCACTTGTTGTCCTGTTCCAACAACTTCTGGAAGGCCCCATGGACGTCCTCTTGTGTGAGCGTGTCAATGACCTTCGTCACAGCCTTTTTCATCTCCTTAATTGTCTCATATCGACAGCCTCTGAGTTTAGGGAATAACCAAAAGTCCCAGGAAGCAAGGTCTGGACTATAGGCAAGCTGACGAACAGTCTTGATGCCCATCTTGCTCAAATAGTCTGTGACAAGGATAGAGTTGTGGACTGGTGCATTGTCCTCGTGGAAATGCCACTGACCTAATTTGAAGAGTGCTGGCCTCTTCCGTCAGAATCTCTTCCTGAACTCCCTTAAAACCTCAACATAGTAACCCTAACCCTTTGGCCAATCAACTCTGGTGTATTGACTTCCTTACTCCTCCCACACCTCTCATCATCCCTCACAGACTCCCTGCCTTCCTTGAATCTCTGATGCCACTCAAAAATGGATGCTCGATTCATGCGAGATGGTCGAAAAGCAGTCTGAAGCATTCCATACGTTTCTGTGGCATTTTTTTCCAAGTTTAAAACAGAATTTTATTGCATATCATCCTCACGTCCAGATTGCATTTTTGAAATTCACCAGCTGTGACAATCAGGCTTTAGTAGGGTGTATTCCAATTGTTGCAGTAGCTGTTCATTAGAACCTGAAATCCTGAAAATTGGTCAGTCATCTCATAAGATGTATAGCAATAACATACTGACTGTTCAAGAGTCTACAACAATTTTAAATGCCTCTACAAAAAAAGGCTGAAAACATATTGAAAGCACCACGCATATGTATAAGTTAGGACAGCATAGACGTTGTTAACTGCAATTGGTGACTTTCAATTTCTCGCTTATGTGATTATATGACAAAGTGTTTCGCACGCGGTCGGTATAACTTTATATAATATTATGTGGGCTATGATTGGAAGGATAATATAGTTTTGGGTACATTCTACGAAATGACTTTATTTTATTCTGTATGGTTATTTATGTGGTTACAATGCACTTTTTTTGCTGATTTATTTCTTCAGTTTTATTTGATTTATTATTTTCTCGTATTTTATTTATTTATTACTGTCCAGTCAGCTGGAGCTGTAGAATACACCGACTGCATCTCTACCGAGGGGTAAGACTCCCCCAACGAGTGTCCTGGATATGACACTAAGCAATCTGATAGTGAGGTTACAGTAATGCTAAAGCTCAGGGGAATGTTGAGTACCCCTTCATTGCCGTCACTCCCAGCTCTACTCTGGCCCAGCGTGGTAGTATCTGATAGGTTCCTATCTATGGGTCAAATAGAGCTAAAGCGTGGTTTCGAGAGTTTACTGCGCATTTATTGTAAACTGAAACTGAACTGCTTGAAATAACACAGATTTGACTTGTTAACCGTGTACTTATGCAAAACTGATATTTTTGAATAGAATTGTTTTGACATTTTACTGTGTGTGGACAAAAATATATACTTATACTAAGCTGAATTGTTTGACTAAACTGAATAGCTTGAAATAGAAATATTTTTGAAATAAACCTGCGTACTTACATTTAAACTGCGTACTTTTGCTAAACTGAAGGTTTGAAGTAGAACTTATTTTTTTTGTATAAACATGGATTTGGCACTAAATAACCTACAAAGTTTGATATGCCATATACCCCCACCAAAAAAAAAAACATCCAAATTTATTTATTATTCAACTTTTTGCAAGTTTTTCCCACCAGTGTTTGCTAGTGGGTCTTTCCTTGGGGTCTATGTGACAGCAAGTCGTCTCAGGTCTGCAAAACTCAAAACTCTCTCTATTGTAGCTGATTTTAACAGTACACTGATCTGTGCTCTCAAGTCTTTTTCTTAACAAACAGTTACCCCAGTTTTTTTTTTTCATTTTTGATTCATTCAGAAGATAGCAACTTCAATTGTCATCACAGTTACTTTCAGTTTTCTTACAAGATCCAAATCTTTTCTATCTTTCATTCTATTTTATATTCCCTTAGTGCTCTGATAGATTCATGCCTTTTGTAAGAGGATTAACACTAAGTAAACACAAACAACTTGGTCCAGAATTAGAAATCGGTCACCGTTTTCATTTTCTATAACATTAATCTTTACTCTACACCCATCTCAAACGCTCTGAGTTAAGTGCGTGTATGTGATTGGTTGGTTGGTTGAGTTTTATGGCATATCAACATTTGTGGGTTATTTTATGCCAAATCCATTTTTAAACATATAAACAGTTCTATTTCGAACAATTCAGTTAAGTATAAGTACACATATCAATTGTCAAAAAACTTTTTATTCAAAGCTATTCATTCAGTTAAGTCAAACAGTTCTAATTCAACCAATTCAATTTAGTATTAGTACCTATTTAGTTTACACACAGTTAAATTTCAAAACAGCTCTATTTCAAACAATTCAGTTTAGCATAAGTACACTTGCAATGAAAAAAGCAGTTCAATTTCCAATAAATTAGTTTAGTAAACAAAAACAGTTCTATTTCAAACAATTCAGTTTAGCATAAGTACGCTGTTTAAATATTAAAACAGTTCTGTTTAAAGTAATTCGGTTTAGCATAGTCATACTATTTAACCCATAGCTGGGAGGATAAGATGATTCATACCTTTCGCAATGATTTTAGTCTGAAAGTGACCGTAATAACTCACAATGATTCCGCTATCCAGTGCTTTAACAATTACACCTCAAGGACACTTTTACCTTTAGCTTTGTAAAAATCTATACATTACTCAGTTAATCAAACGACTCAGCTCATTTCAGCAATTTCCGAACAAAAAACAGTTTTATTCAACTTGGAAATTGGCCTTGTGTCACATTATGTCCATTGTTTTGAAATTCGGTACACACACACACACACACACACACACACACACACACACACACACACACATGCATATATATATATATATATATATATATATATGGAGAGAGAAACAGGGAATGAAAGACAGAGACAGAGACAGAGAGAGGGAGGAAGAAAGAGACTACACCACAAGGCCTCGTGCCTTCTTGTATTCATTACAAGAAATAAAGGAAGAAAGAGACTACAACAATTTTTTGCTGAATTTCGATAAGTTTTCAATCTCTCATTTTTTACCATTTGATTCATGAAAAATAGTAAAGTTCATTGACAAAGAAAGGGATTATGTAAAAGAAAATATTTATTTTATACATTATATCATTTTTTCATCATTAAGCTGTGGATATATTGATTTGCTTACATAAAGAATATAAACAAAACTGATTATTACACGAAACAGTTTAAACACTCGCACGCGCATGCGCACGCACGCACGCATACTGAGTTGCTTCCAAGGAGACAATTGAATTCAAGATATTTTTAAAGGTACAATTACATTTAAGATTTTCAAAAATTGTTGAAGGTGATATCCTTTAACCGGGAGGCAAGTTTCATTTAAATATCATCCTGATTCTTTGCTATTCCACTCTACTAAAATGTATAAATAATATATCATAAGAGGATTGGATGGATTTTATGGCACATCATCCATTATAGCTTATTCAAAGCCAAATCCTGTTTATACCTACATATAAAATGTAAATGACTTGGTTTGGCTTGGTTTCATAGCAAATAAACCATTTTTGGTTATTTCATGCCAAATGCTGTTTTTTCACATATATTAGATATCATTTGTAAAGACATTTTGTCTATACACACAATTAAATGATCAAAGATATCTATCTCTAACAATTCAATTGAGCAAAGTCAAGGTTTAATCATTCCGACTATGGCTAAGTATAACTAACAATACAATCAAACATCAGTCATTCGTTTACACATAGTTAAACGATTAAGCAGTTCTATTTCAAACAATTCATTTTATCATAAGTCATTTGTTTTCACAGTTTAAATGTCGAAAAGTTCTATTTGATCCATGATTAGGACCCTATCAGATGCAACCTCTCCGAGCCTGAGTGCACTTGGGAGCGGTGACAAGGAAGAGGTATTATATATTTACCAGAATTTCAATGACTGAAGCCTCGCCAACAGATTGTCTAGTATCATATCTAGGTCACTCCTTGGTAGGAGAGAGGTCTTACTTCTCTGCAGATATGCAATCGGTGTATTCTACAGCCACAGCCGACTGGGCTCCCTTAGAGGAGGAGTGAAATCACTAATTTTTTCTTGTTTACAGGTATCAAGGAAATGTTAAAAAGTCAGAGGGCATTTTACTATTATATCTATATATTAGGTTGGAAAGAAAGTCCCGACATTTCAAAAATGCAAAAAGAAAACCAAAACAAAAACAAAAAAAATGCTTCTTTGGTTGGTTGGTTGGTTGGTTTTATGGCATATCAACCTTTGTAGGTTATTTAACGCCAAATCCATTCTTATGTAAATAATCTGTTCTATTTAAAACAATTCAGTTTAGCACAAGTATACAGTTTCTTCCAGGCAGCGGTCGTATCGATACTGCTGTATGGATGCACTACTTGAACGCTAACTAAACGGCTGAAGAAGAAGCTTGACGGCAATTACACAAGAATGTTGCGAGGAATATTGAACAAGTCCTGGTGGAAAGACCCCACGAGGCACCAACTATACGGCCACCGGCCTCCCATTACGAAAACTATCCTAGTCAGACGAACCAGACATGCAGGACACTGCTGGAGAAGCAGGGACGAGCTCATAAGTGATGTACTCCTATGGAACCCCACATATGGCCGGGAAAAAGCAGGACGACGAGCTCAAACATACATACAGCAGCTATGTGAGGATATGGGATGTAGCCCTGAAGAGTTGTCAGAGGCGATGAACGATAGGAAGAAGTGGCGAGAGAGGGTCAGGGATATCCATGCCTGTCGCACGACATGATGATGATGATGACACAGTTTAATTGTCAAAAACATGTCTATTTCAAACTATTCAAGCAGTTATATGTAACAATTCAGTTAAGTGTAAATACAGTTTTAATGTCGAAAAACTGTTCTATTTCAAATAATTTAGTTAAGCATAAGCATGCAGTTCAAATGTAAGTATGGTTTAATTGTCAAAGAAATTTCTATTTCAAGCTATTCGGTTTACTAAAACAATTCAGTTTAGCATAAGTATGCTGTTAGTTCTATTTAACCCGTAGAGAGCACCCTTATCAGGTGCTACCACTCCGGACCAGAGAGGACGTAGGAGCGATGGCAATGAAGGGGTACTCCACATTACCCAAAGCTCCAGCATTGTTGGAACCTCACCATCAGATTGTTTAGTGTCATATCCAGGACACTCGTTAGGGGGGATCTTACCCCTCTGTAGAGTTGCAGTCAGTGTATTCTACAGCCCCAGCCGACTGGGAAATACACAGAGTTAAATGTCAAACTGTTTTATTTCAGATAATTCAATTCAGCATTAGTACTCAGCTTAAACGTCAAAATAGTTCTATTTCGAGCAATATAGTTCAGCACTAGTACGCAGTTCCAATGTCAAAACAGTTCTATTTTAAACAATTCAGTTTTGCATAAATGCGTTGTTTAAATGCAAAAATCAGTATAGAGAAAGAAGCAGGGTTTAGTTCTATTTAACCCATAGATAGGACCCTTATCAGGTGCTACCACTCCGGGCCAGAGTGTACCTGGGAGCGATGGCAATGAAGGGGTACTCTGCATTCCCCAAATCTCCAGTAGTGCTGGAACCTCACCATCGGTTACAATGGAAAAATACTCAATATCAGTTTTAATCTCTTTACAATTGATAACTGTTTTTCCTCTAAAGTTGTTGTAATGATTTGAAAAAATGTTGGTCAGATGGAGTTAGGTTAAAAGCGTAAGGAGGACGAAGAAAAACTTCCAAATTTAGGGCCATAATTCACATCAGTTTCTTGTCTCAGATGTTTGTAAGATTTATACTCGGAATACAGCAGTCTTAAAGAAGGACTCAAAGGATTGACTGCTCGAATGAGGTTAACGGTTGATGCAATACTTTTGACAGCTAAATACCGCTGTCTAGAAGAACAGTTGAGCCTGGTGATTAATATTGCAATATAAAATGTATGTGTATATAAATAATCTCTTTTATAATTAAGGTTGTGCGCTCTCTCTTTCTTTTTCTTTCTCTCTCTTTCTCTCCCTCTCTCTCTCTCTCTATATATATATATATATATATATATAGGGGATTCCTCCGGTTAAATGGCTAACGTGATGGACTATGAAATCTTAGTAAACGAATTCGAGCTCTAGTCGTGCTATTGGATTCACGTTCATCTACACGGATGGAATCAGCTTTATATAGCACACAAAAAACTGATGTTATTAAACAAACCAAACCAAACCAAACCAAACTTTATATATATATATATATATATATATATATATAAATATATATATATATATATAAATTGGCTGTATTTATAAATAATGTGCGCTCAATACCAATGATAGCGCGAATATATTTAAGTTAGAATAGCGTAGACACACAGCCGATGGTGCTTACCATCAGTAAGTTTCTCGACTAATGAACAGTTGCCAAGTCGAGTTATCTCTGAGTCTACGCTATCATCATATACATATATATATATATATATGTGTGTGTGTGTGTGTGTGTGTGTGTATGTGTGTGCTTGTGTGTGTGTGTGTGTGTAAATTAGTTATTGAAATTATGCTACTGTACACTTACTGAAGGAGCTATTTTATTATATAACGTAATTAAATATTTCTGTAGTGTGTAACGTCAAAAAACGACTCTTTGGGACGTAAGCTAAATTTTATGTCGATAAAATTCAGCACATCCACATGATAGTATAATAAAGCATTATCAAAAAAATCAGTCTCGCGAGATTTTTTATTTCCTTTTGCTTTCACGTGAATGGAACGAGATTTGGCTATTCTCCAATTCGCTTTTGTCTGATATGATCTACACAACAAAAGTTGATAGCAATCGGTAGATCCGCACAGGAATTTCCCCTAAGAAATCAGACTTCCCAACGTTGATGATGGTCATGTCATTTTTCGTTATGGCTGACAGCTATTGCCAATTTTACCTCTTGAAGGCACAAAGACTTGTGTTTTTTTTTTGTTTGACGTCATAATATGCAAACAATTTGATATGAACAGGGTACAAAACAGTTTTCTTTTTTTGTCACTGAGAGAAGGAAGATTTATCGATTCATAATTCTTTTTTTCGTATTTCCTATGCTTGTTTTTATTGCTTACATTTTCCATGCTCTTTTAATTCATTTCTTCTAATATTCACATGTCACTCATGTCTGTTCATAAGTCTTTATGATTTCTAGGTGATCAGAGTTCTATAAGTTTCTTCATCTGTAGACATATTGCTGGACTATTATTATTTGCTAGTATAGCATTTTTTATCTCTTAAGAAAGTGTAGCGCCAATGATAGTGACAACGCGAAAATATGGTTTCGTATCTGAAAAGATTGGTCTATCCAACACAGTTATGGCGCTCACTGTATTTCTTTGAATATATATATATATATATATATATTCACACCTATATATATATATATATATATATATATATATATACAAATATGATTACAAAACATGAAGAAACGGTTACTGTAAGCGTGTAATGACATCAACGGCCGAAAGTAAACGCGTTTTTTAAATCATAAACTGCACTAGATATGAAGATGAACGTACAATGCAATCTCTGCTTTTAGTCGATAGCTCTCTCTCTCTCTCTCTCTCTCTCTCTCTCTCACACACACACACAAACACATTTATATATATATATATAGTTTTTAAAAATACCCTGTCAGGTAGCAGAAGCTGCTTGTTAGAGCCAGGAGTCCCAGTACCGTCTTGAGCTACCGAAACTGTGTTATCACCCCTGGTTGGCGGCTGATGGGGGTGGGGTATTGCACGTGCCTTCACACGTTGTATGATGAAAAAATATACATATACATACATGTATATAAATACATGTATACACACATACATACACACATACACACACACACACACACACACACATATATATATATATACGAATACCTACAAAGTCAGAAGAAATCCATCTAGGTTTCACCTAACGGGATCATCAAGATAATTCTGACTGAAGAAGGTAGGGCCAAACTACATTTTATTGATTAAGAAGCTTCCAGAAAGTATAAAGAATTAGGATATAAAAACACGCGCAAAACATATAATATTTTACCTACCAAATTAGCAACCTTTTTTATCCCTACAAACATTAAGTATCTCCGACCTTTGGTTGAGTAATTTATTATGATTTTTGTAGAAAGCTACTGGTACTATTTACCAACCCCTCCGCTCGGGCAGGATATGACACAAGGTCAATTTTTAAGCGGAGTTTAACAGGTTTGAATTCAGAGTTTTCCTTCTCCTAGACTAGTTGCCTAACCAAGGCTGAAGAACCTAGTCTGTCCTACTATTTACCCATAGCTGGAGGGACAATAATTGGATTCATACCTTTGCCAAGGGTATTAGTGCTATGTGAAATGCAATCAGTCTCGTCCAGGATTTGAACTCATATCACCGTGTTCATTTCCTACGGCGATAACGACTACACCACGGGCACCTCCAGTAGAAAGCTATTGGTAGTTTTTCCTCCATGAATAATTGATAATATTTATTACCTGCCTTGTATTTACGATATTTTTACTATCACCCACTTTAATATTGGTATGATGAGCTTTGTAATTTGTTTGGCAAAATATACATTTTTCTTTCGTTTTTTTATATGCTAATTTTTAAATATTTTTGATCCATAAATTTATTTTGGCCCTAACCTTTTTAGAGAGAATTATTCGGATGATCTGGTTAGGTGGAACCTAGGTAGTTTACTTCTGGCATTGAAGATATTCACATTTCACTCTACTTAGTGTAGTGAGCACTCTTACGTTTAGCTTAAGGTATTTTGACTAGGTATTGCAATAATACTTGATTATTTTCAAACAATTAGAATTCTTTTAGTCTTTTCTTTATTTTATGGAAGTTTTACCTTTGTAACAGGTTGGATAATACTATTTCATTTACATATCATATCATCATTTTTTTTCCTCACCGTCAGAATTATAGAATAAGTATAAAACTAAAACTAAAACGATATATATATATATATATATATATATATATATATATATATATATATATATATATATATTTACTAATCTAATATCTACCAGCATTCACGGTACCAGGGGAAAAGAAAAAAAAAACGCCAGGAATAAGAGATAAAAGTATCTCGAATCACTGCCCGGAAAAAAAAATTAACTTAAATCGCGAGTCGGAAATCTTCTACTAAAGTTTCACTTTATCGGATCCAAGTTGGAGTTTGGCTTCCTGATGATCCGATAAGGTGAAACTTTAGTAGAAGATTTCCGACTCGCGATTTAAGTTAATTATATATATATATATATATATATACATATATGTATATTTCTAATTGTAAATACTCTATCGTTGATATTGAGCACTATTTAACAATGATGCATATATACCTATATACACCCTAGGAAAAAAAAACAAAAACATGAAACTACACTCAAAATGAAGAAAAAGATATTGCTTACAATTTTTTAATTATGAAAATCAGTTATATGAAATATAAGGCATAAAGAAAATTCAATTTAAAATATGAAGAAATTTCAATTCATTTTATATATATATATTAGGGTTTATACTTGATTTAAAAAAAAAATTCTTTTGACATAAATATAAGCCCACCAATAAAAAGTAAAGCCAAACGGACTTAATTTAATTGAAAATTTATTATATGTAGTCTTTATGCCTTATCTCTCATATAACTGATTTTCATAATTCAAAAATTGTAAACAATATATTTTTCTTCATTTTTGAAGGGCGTGTTATATTTTTGTTCGGGGATGTATATATATATATATATATATGCACACACACACACACACACACACACACACACACACACACACACATATATATATATATATATACATATATATATATATATATATATGTCACTCTGGCGAAGGAATTTATGGCTACCGCTCACATAATGCAAATCTCTTCGAACGAATTGAGCACTCTGGTATCTGGTAAGATATAAAACGTAAACAAACGGAAGCTGCTGCTGTTGCTGTTGCTATATGATACCTTATAATTCCCTAGCTAACGTGGTACGCTCGTTGGCCGAGGTGTCTGATACTAAGTCTAACGTAAAGTTGGGCGGGTTTCGCTCCCAGCTTCAAGCGTCCTACGTGTCTAGCCACACTGAAGAGTTTTCATAGAACGAAATAGTCTGCCTGTGGATGACAATATGTTTGTATATATTATCATCATCATCATGTCGCGCCGCCAGCGCGGATATCCCTGACCGTCTCTCGCCATTTCTCCCTATCATTCATCGCCTCCGGCAGGTCTTCAGGGTTACATCCCGTGTCCTCACATAGCTGCTGTATGTAAGTTCGTGCTGGTCGTCCCACTCTTGCACTTCCATGTGTGGGGGTCCACAGGAGTACATCGCTTATGAGCTCGTCCTTGCTTCTCCAGCAGTGTCCTGCGTGTCTGGTTCGTCGAACTTTTATAGTTTTCGTGATGGGGGGCAAGTGTCCGTATAGTTGGAGTCTCGCCAGGACTTGTTTAATACTGCTCTCAACATTCTTGTGTAATTTCCGTCCAGCCTCCTCTCCAGCCGCTTCGTAAGCGTCCATGTGGTGCATCCATATAGCAGTATCGACACAACCGCTGCCTGGAAGAAACTGCGTTTCATTTTATCAGTTAGGTCCGACTTCCATATGATCGAGAGCCTACCGATAGCTGTCCATGCCTTCCTCAGTCGTGTGTCGATGTCTTTCTCGGTTAATGAGACGCTGCTTCCTAGGTAGGTGAATTTGTCGACTAGTTTCAGAGAGGCTCCGTCTAGTGTGGCAATGTTGCCCGTGATTGTCAGAATCTCTGATTTTGTATATATATATATATATATATCAAAATCAGAGATTCTGACAATCCATCAAATCATAGAAAGAGTTCATGCAAAATTCTTGAAGTGAGACTCTTATTAGTAGATTCTTCCAATGCCCAGGCGGAAGATGGAGCAAATGATTCTAACGTATGGTCTCTCCAAAGAAACTGTCAAAACCA
Source organism: Sepioteuthis lessoniana (assembly GCA_963585895.1). Classification (NCBI taxonomy): domain Eukaryota; kingdom Metazoa; phylum Mollusca; class Cephalopoda; order Myopsida; family Loliginidae; genus Sepioteuthis; species Sepioteuthis lessoniana. The sequence goes on along the minus strand of OY757909.1, from coordinate 63,061,263 downwards.
TACTGATGCTGTAGAAAAGACGAACGAAAATGTTCGCTCCACAGATATTGACACAGACTTCTTGGACATTGTGGCTGGTATTTAGCAAAGGAATATATTAACCCCATATGTGATCATAATCTGCCTAGACAACGTACTTCGAACCTCGATTGATCTTACGAAAGAAAATAGCTTTACACTAAAAAAGGCAAGAAGTAGACGATACCTCGTAGAAACAATAATTGATGCTGACTACCCAGATGATATTTGAGCTTCTTGTAAATTCGCCAACTCAAGCCAAATCCCTGCTGCATAATCTGGAGCCGGGATCTGGTAGCATTGCCCTTTATATGAATGCAGACAAAACGGAGTACATGTGTTTTAATAAAAAAAAGGAGAACATCTCCACACTATTTGCTGGTTCTCTGATATTCGTGGACGAGTTCATGGACCGCGGTAGTAGCTACTCATTTACTGAATGTGACATCACTATGTGACTAGCAAAACCATGGACCGCTATCGATAGATTACGGATCATGTAGAAGTCTGATCAATCTGATAAAATAAAAATCAATTTTTTTAAAGCAGTGGTTTTGTCAATCCTAGTTTATGGATGCACCGTATAGAAGCTGACAAAGTGTATTGAGAAAAAGCTTGACAAGAACGACAGAAGAATGCTATGAGCTATATTGAACAAATCATCGAAGCAACATCTCACAAAACAGCAGCTGTACGGCCACCTACCTCCCATCTCTAAAATCATCCCAATAAGATAATCAAGACACTTGAAGGACACTTCTGTAGAAGTAAGGGCGAACTCATAAGTGACGTTCTCCTATGGGTCTCTTCACACGGATGAGACTGTGTTGGCCGACCGACAATAACTTATCTATAACAGCACTGTACGGGCACAGAAGTAGTCTAGAAGACCTGCCGGGAGCAATGAATAATAGTAAAGAATGGAGAGAGAGAGAGAGAGAGAGAGAGAGAGAGAGAGAGAAATGGATTGATTGATTGAGAGAGAGAGAGAGAGATCCGTGCTAACAGCGTGACATGATGATGATGATGAAGATGATAACACACACACACATATATATAATATATGTATATATATATATTATATATATACATTATTTCGTGGCCAGAGAATTCCTTTGGCGTTGGGAAAACATCCTTTTTGGACTTCCACGTTAGAGCACCCTAAAACGTCTAATATATTCCTCAGAGATCCAGTCGCGCATACATAAAAAAAAGAAATAAAGAAAGCAGATATCCAGTTGGTTAAGCCCTGATCATCGACCCAAAGTTATAATAGAAACTCGAATATTTACTACAAGAAAACAAATATTAATTTGAACATGAAAGGTGAAATATCCTATCGAATGGAACATTTTTTTTTTATGGAATAGTGCATTCAATAACTTATGGACAAGTGTATCAAACAGTGGAATGGTGTGTGTAAACCATATGTCTTAATACTACAGTTCACGAAAGAGATATTCAATAAGAGGAACTTATCTGTTTCAGTTAGACAGTTTGGCTGTCCTTACTTGAGGTGCCCTCCGATTTGCTCATATTCGTTGTTTTCATTCCTCTTATTTTAAAAGGAAACGCAAGTGGTTCATACATTCTTCTGCGCCGAGGCTTCTCCATGGCAGACTTGTTTAGCCTAGTGCTATGAACGTCGTCGCAATTTCACGATCGATCTGGGACTGACCTTTTCCCCACTACTTTCTATTCCGCGTTCACTGTAAAAAGTTCCCGTTTGAGCTTGTTTCATCCTACAACTGCCCGTTGGTCGTATTGCTGTTGATAAACATTTTTTAAAACTTGGGTGCCAGGCTGCAGCTGTTATGGCTTGAATTTCGCGATTAATTTCCGTTCACCTTCTTATTCGTTTTTCCCTCATTGTTCTTATAGCCCTTATCTCTGTCCCTGTGAACTTTATCATCGTGCCTCTCTCTCCGCCTCCGCTTTCCTTCTCCCTAACAACATATACATATATACGTATATAAGTAAGCAAATTTGGCGACCGTTGTCGAGGGGGACCCTCAGGCTCCCTTTTCAATAGCTACTACACTGAGGTGTAGGGGAGGCCGCTTCTCCATTCCCTGGATTGCTCTACTTTGCCCTTGATACGTACCTTATAATGCTGAGTGTTAAGCAAGGAGGTATCAAGCACCATTTCTAAAGTCTTTGGTATGACGCGACCTATGATTGAAGCCAGGTCTCCCGGACCATAAGCGAACACTCTACTTACTATATATATATATATATATATATATATATATATATATATATATATCAGTTTTTATGTACGATATAAATGTAGTTTAAATTGTCATGTGAAACTCTTTGTCGAATGTTTTTACCCTGCCTTAAGCTATATATATATATATATATATATATATAAACAAATGAAAAATATTCTGATATTGTTCAGCATGTTCTGAAAGATTTTATTAATTAGATGTACTTGATATGCCGTAAGATAAGAGGAGAAAATTTGACTGGTAACGTAGGATATCCATTCTTTGAATGAAAATTATTTCCTGGTATCGAAATGTTTTCAACTGACCTTCATATATATTGTCAGGACGCCTGGCACTGAGATCTCTAGTTGGAAGGAATATGTTGAACTTGGGGGGTATGTGTTAGCCGTGCGTGATTTTTTTATTTAGGTGTTTTTTGGTCTCTCCAAATTTGGCCTTACTATCTAAAGGCGATGCCTTGTGGGCCATTTAGTTTGTTGTCAAAGCCATCTCGAGTCAGTGTTTGAAGACACCTAATCAATTCATCTTCGTTTATTGCTATTATCACCGAATATATATCACAATTGAGTGTGTCTTTTTAAATTCCTTCAATGTCAGCAGACTTTCAGTAACTGGCAAAAATGTAACCATTTGAACGGAAATGTTATACAGAGATTACTTTGTAGTAATCCATATTTTGATTCTGTCTATAGTCAAAAGTAAAATGGCCATTCTAATCTTCCAAAGAATTGTTTTAGCAGTATTTATACTAATATATCATATGTGTATGATTTATATGAGCCAGTGCTCATTTGTTTGCACATAGAGAAATGGTTTCAAATATTGTTATCAAACACTAATAATTCCTTTCAATTTGAATCATTTGTTTGCATTCAGTTAAATGATTTCAAGTATTGATAATTAATATAAGTATTTCTATTTATAACGTATTCCTATCCAATTCAATATCAATCATTCGTTGCACATAGTGATTTCCCCTCTGTGTTTGCTCACTGTTAAATGGTTTCATGTAGTGTAAATGCAAATAATTCTGCATGGTTTCAAGTACTGTTATCTAAAATTAATAATCCTATTTAGACGTAAGTAAATAGCTTCGAGAATTTTTCTTAAACACTATTAATTCTATTTAATACTAATCATTAGTTTGAACAAAGTTAAATGGTTTCAAATATAGTAAATGATTAAACAGTTCTATTTGACACATAGATAGGACCCTAACAGTAACTACCGTTCTAGATCAGAGTGGACCAGAGAGAAATGGAAATGAAATCCATTTTTAACCTCTACGTAGCTCTGTGCTTGAAATAATTTAATATTTATTAGATTTTTGGAGTACACGTAAAAAAACAAATCAAACAATTACATAGAAAGGCCAATTTGAAATATTTATTGCACATCTCTTTTGTTCAACATTCAACATGTAAGATAGACCAAAAGTCAGAGTTCGAGGTCTCTGTCGTCGTATTTAATGATTACTTTTGATAATGAATGATCACGCTTTTATAAATATATTGAATTAGTAGAAAATTTATCGGAAATTTGCTGAAAATATTGATATGGGATGTTGTCCAAATCGCCGAGATAGTACTAAATGGAATTATTTTAAAGAGATAAGGATATGCATATAAATAGTCAATATTATTTTATTTCAATATTTTTTTCATTATTCTTCCATAAAATTCTAAAAGTCAAAACATCCTAATCTAAAAACTCACATATACAAAAAACAAAACAATACAAAAACAACAACGACCACAAAAAAACGATGGAAACAAATAAACGAAAAAAACAATCCAAAAACGTATGTTTAACGCCCAAATTTGAGATTAAAAATAGGCACGTGTCCTGTTATACTAAGAACCTTTAAAAGATAGACAATGTCTAGCCCTATCCTATCATCAGATATTCTTTCTTTTATCAATGACCAGTGTTGTAAGGAACCGATTTTATTCTGCAAAGGCGTCTTTTCTGCCATGTATCAGCAAGGAAATATCTGTATTCGAAAAAAGTAAAAAACCGTCCGTAAAAGCATCAAAATAGCTTTAGTTATGTTAAAACGGAAATATACACATGATCGACATGCAATATATATATATATATATATATATATATATATATATATATATATATCCATTGGAAGATAAGTTGTGAATAATTCAGTTTGAGACCTTCTTACACAAGATGCACTTACCAGGCAATGGCATACATCAGCTTTTGGCACACATTTCCAGCCCAAGTTTCCCTGTTTCCTCTACATTTCTTTCTATTTTCTTTTTAATGTATGTTTTGGAACGAGAAGAGACCATAGTTAAGAGGAGAAAAAAACAATTTTCTCTCTTTTGTCTGAAGGCTACGTACATATAGAGGGGCTATATGAAATAAATTTATGAAAGCCAAATGAATGTCTTGATTCTTTTCAATAATATAATATAATATAATATGATATAAAAAAGGAACAATAAAACAAAATAAATACATTTCTAAAATTAGAATTAAGAAGAAATTGTTTTATGACAACTATAAAGAAAAAAGAAAAGAAATAACACACAACAACCAAAACACTTCACTTTCCGCTAAGCTCATGGACTGGAGCCCCACGATCACGTCGATTTGTGTTAGACTCAGGACACTCATTCGGTTGGGGCTTTACCCCGCTATAGAGGTGCAGCTGGCATATTCCACAGCTGCAGCCGACGGGACGTATATATATATATATATCATCATCATGTAGCGCTGGTAGTACGGATATCTATGACCCTCTCTCGCCACTCCTCCCTATCGTTCATCGCTCTTGGCAGGTCCTCAGGACAACATCCCGTATCCTCACACAGCTGCTGAATGTATATTCGTTCTGGTCGTCCTGCTTTTGCACGGCCATGTGTGGGGGTCCATAAGAGTACATCTCTTATGAGTTCGTCCCTGCTTCTCCAGCAGTGTCCTGCATGTCTGGTTCGTCTAATTTGAATAGTTTTCCTGATAGGAGGCAGGTGGCCGTACAGTTGGTGTCTTGTGGGGTGTTGTCGCCAGTACTTGTTCAAGATTGCTCGCAGCATTCTTGTGTAATTGCTGTCTAGCTTCTTCTCCAGCCGTTTTGTAAGCGCCCATGTAGTGCACCCGTATAGCAGTATCGATGTGACTGCAGCCTGGAAGAAACTGCGTTTCATTTTATCGGTTAGGTCTGATTTCCATATAATCGATAGCCTATTGATAGCTGTCCATGCTTTCGTTAACCTCGTGTCGATGTCCTTTTCGGTTGATTCGACGCTGCTTCCTTGGTAAGTGAATTTGTCTACAAGTTTAAGAGGGGTTCCGTCTAGAGTGGAGATGTCCCCCGTTTGATTATAGCACATATATTCCGTTTTGTGTGCATTAACATAGAGGCCTATGCCTGCGGCTGCTCATTCCAAACTATGCAGTAGTGTTTCGGCTTGGTCGGGTGTATTTGCAAGTATCGCTATGTCATCGGCGTAGTCGGCGTCGGTAATTGTTTTTGCAGGGTACCTTCTGCTTCTTTTCTTCGTCAGCTCGAAGCCATTCTCTCTGATTTTGTCAATCGATGTTCTAAGTACGTAGTCTAGACAAATGATAAAGAGGTACGGAGCCAGCGTGTCCTCTTGTTGTACTCCTGCTACAATCTCGAAGTATTCTGTGTCTCCATCTGGTGATCGTACTTTTACTCTGGTGTTTCTATAGAGAATCGTTATTCGCTAGTCGGAATTTTCCTACTAAAGTTTCACCCTATCGAATCATCAGGTAGTCTCACACAGACCAATGATAAAGGAGAAAACGTCGTTTTTTATATTCACCAAAAACCTACCTAGCTTAAAATTTACATAACAAAAGAAACAAATGAAATGAACAAAAAACTTTACTTTTATTAAAAAAAATCCAAACCCTCAGGTATAGATACTCAGAAACCTATCTCTAATTATAGAGCAACCACCCCATTTTGTGTTTACAACTATATAAGCCTCCGACTTTGGTTTAACATATCCCTACTTTTACAAGACGCTAATGCTAATTTTTCTTCCAAGCAAAGCAAACAGTCCCTATCGCCAGCCCTATATTTACGGTATTTCTTTATTACTTCCCATTTCAGTATTGGATCTATTCCTTTTTTATCCTTGACCTCCCACACATAACTCGATAACGTGGTACTATGCCTATATTTCTCGTGGGAGAAACTCGTTTTATGGTTATAGTACCTAGTCTTAAATTCCCCTTGCGTCGACCGTAAATATACCTTTTTATTTCTATCATTACCCGGATCACTATATACTTCCACTTAATACACAACACATTCCAGTGGGCATCTAACATTATCCCTAGAATTACATTTAGCAATCACCTTATTTTTCTCTTTACTTAGTTTAGCTATATTACTCTTATTTATTATGCTATTGATGTTGGGCATGCAACTATAACTTAATTTAACACAATTCTTATTAAATATCTTATGTAGCGGGTTCCCACTGGGGAAATTTCTTTTTAACAACTTAAAGAATTCTTTCCCTAAGTTATTGACTACCTCCATGTTATAGGGGGGGATTAAGCCATAGGATTTTTCTAGGTCTATTTCTCCTTTTTACTTATAACTTCCCTCCCTATCCCGATATTCTAATTAGATCCTATATCCGTCATTCTTCAATGCCTCCTCATATTCCTGCTTGCTTCGTTCAAAAATTTCCTTATTAGAGGAGTTATTCGATAACCTATGCTCTATTCCCTTAGGTATGTGTTTAAATACTTGTATTGGGTGGTTGGATCCCCTGTCTACATAACGCAGGTCCTGGTTCCTTTTTCTAAACGGATATACAGTTCCATTGTATAGGTTTAAAGTAACATCAAGATCATCGGCAATTTTTAGGTCTGTTTGCATATCTAAATCCAAATTCGCCAAACAGCCTATGCAATCTTTTTCTAATACTATCAATTTTTTTCGGTGTGCTTTTATCCACGATAATCAAACCATCAATTTGGTAAAATCCGTGGCTACTCAGGTCCACAATCTTATTAATGCTATACAATAATACATACCCCACGAGCTCACAAATTTCGGCCCCATCATATGCCCCTATTGGTGTGTCGAAATTCCCCCCTTCTCCTTTTTTATCCATATACTATCGTCATAGTATAGCAATGTTTTACGACAATGCTTGATTATCTCCACCTTGTCTAAAGGTATCACTATATATTCCTTAGCCAAATCTAACGCTCTATCTAATGTCCTTTCGATTATCGATGGGTAAAATTCCTTATTATCATATTGGATAAAGTAACACCTATCATCCTTATCCTATTCCTCAAACCACTTAATACAATCTTTTGTGCTTCGCCACTGGTTAATATTTAATGCTATTTTACTAACACTACCTATCTGTGTTTTGGCCGGGTTAATAAGCCTACATTCAGGATTAGTCTTGAAATCACTTTTGTGGTCCTTGATCGTAATGAAACAATTCTTGGTATTGTATTTTTCCACTCTATCTACTATACCTAATCTATGCGCCAACATTTTTGCCTCGCTATTCAACTCCTTTTCGAGATCTGGTAGTGCTTTCCTATAATGTTTAACCACCTGCTTAACCATCATTTGCTTATATTTTCCCTTTTTAAAAATTGCCCGACTTATCCGACTTTACATATATGCCGTCGGACTCCTTAATTCTCCTCATATCCTCATACATTTTCAGCTGGATATTATTGCGCATTTTCCTAAACTTTATCTCCTTAACCATTCCTATCATTTCAGTCCCAAACTTATCCATCTCTTTAATATGGGGGCGTGTGCTTCCTAGTTTTAAATCCATAATTCTCCCGTCCCTCCTTTTCAGTACAGTCAATCACATTGAGAAAAAATATGCCTTCCATCTCATATTTCTTATAAAAGATTTAATCCTTCTCAACAGAACTAACTTATACTGATGCCTATTAGGTATTGGTATATTTTTATATGAATAATTTATATTCACCTTATCCATAGTAGCAGGAGCAAAAAAGTGCTCCATGGTAAACACCAGAGATAGTCGATTAGTATATATATATATATATATATATATATATATATTAAGGAACGTGCTGCGCATGTATCTTTACATAAACATACACTATATACCACTTACACATACACATACAATAATACGCAACTACAACCCCCCCATACACACATAAGCTGACGTAAAAAAATTCTAAACAATCCCAACGGTTTTTGACTGTATTTTTCGATTTTCGATTAATTTATTTCATTTCGTTATCTGCCTGAAGATTGGTGTTTGTAAAAACTTCATGAAACCAAAGGTCGCTGACAAATTTCCATGGCATTAAATATATAAATCTAATATATATATATATATATATATATATATATATATATATATATATATATATATATAGCAGTCAACATTTAAAATATGCTCTCTGAATCCCCTGTAATGGAGTAAAACACCCAGAAAAGATGTATCCATGGTGTGACACTAGACTGCATCTGATGGTGAGCTTGCAGCTCTTGGAAGTGAGGAATACTGCTTCACTACCATTATTCTCGGGTACTCTCAGACTCAGAGATTGGTAGTTCTTGTCAGGGTCTCAATCTAATGGGTCAAACAGATCCGTTTAAAATTATTTGTACTAGAATACTTGATACTATATTACAGTACATGATTTGTAATAAAAATATCTGGAGCAATAATTCCTCACTGGCCCATTGGCCAAGTGGCTGGAGTGTTTGCCAATGGTCCGAGAGACCAGGATTCAATCTCAGGTCGAATCATACCAAAGACTCAAAAAATGGTACGCGATACCTCCTTGCTTAACACTCAGAATTATAAAGTACTGATCAAAGGTGGGACCGATCCAGGGAAAGGAGTAGCGCCCTCTGCAACACCGCGATGTGGTAACTATTTAAAAGGGAGCCTTTGGATCGCCCTCGACTACTGTGGGCCAAATCGTTCACAAAGAATTGATATCATCTATTTCTTAAAATCACATAATTGAGTGAAAATCATTTTTATTAGGTTGGAATACTTAAAATCATAAAACTGAGTGCAAAGTATTGGATGAGAATAGTGTTGTCATTACTTCCGTGAGATATTTTTTTTAATTCTCTAGTTTAGTCGGGTGACAGTTAATTAAAAAAAATTACTAGTCTTCATGGCTTTTTCATTTTATGTATTGAAGGTAGCAGATAGTAGTGGGCAAGCTTCATGTTGTTGGGCTTTTGGATTTATGTTTCTTTTCTGATTAGTTCTTTTTGGACCATATCATTTAATACGTTTATAATGATAACTTGATCATCTTTAAAGGGGTCAATTGGAAGTATCTGAGATACTAAAACCCAGGAATGTAAAATGTGCATAAAATCAACAACCCTGAAAGAATTGTAATTCCCTCTATTAACTGTTACACAACCAAATTATCCAAATTCGTAGATCTCTATGTACAATCACTTGCTGAGGAAGTACATACGTGGTACGACGGACTATGAAAAGTAATTGGCATAAAAACAATACCGCAAGATGGGATTTTCGTCATAATGGTTGCTAGATATTTATACTATATCAAATACAATTGCTATTTTTTTTGTCTCAACAAGAGAATATAAAAAAGCCTCTCCGTCAGAAGTAATAACGACACTAATGCAACATCTGCAAACTAGTTTAACAGACGACACTTCATAAAAACAAATGGATACGCTAGAGGCATCGTTGCAGCTCCTTTAGATGCAACCATCTACAAAGGCAAATTTGAACGCACGTACATCTAACCGTAATTCATGAATGGCTGCGATATTGATGACATATTCATCGTAAACACAGACAGTAAAGAAAAAACGATTCGATTTCCTAACTTGCCTAAATATTATGTACGACTCTATCAAATTTGCCCACGAAATGTCAACACATTTGCCTTTGAAGACACTTGTGTATATATTGAAAAGAACAGCTGACTACAAACAACAATCGGCACAAAACCGACAAACACACACAAATTTCTATATTACAGTTCTCACCACAAACATCTCAAAGACAGCCTTTCTTATTCCAACGCAAATCTTCATAGATCACAATTAATTGAAAAGACAAAGCTATAAATTTCAACAACAATTTTCAGCATGGGGATAGCCCCGTACATTAATTGAAAACCATAAAGACTAGACTATTTCCACCCTAAGGTAAATCACCCTAACAAAAACACCAAAAACGAAGATGAATCACATTCCCATGATAACAATATGCAGAAACACTCTCACCACTTGCTCAAATAATCAAGAAAATTTAGAACTTTTTAAAAGTAACCTATAGCTTAAAAGATATTTTTCAAGAACCATGCATACAAACCTATCATTGACCGAATAAAATCGAAGAAATATAGGAAGCTACAGCATACTAAAAAATACAATAAAATCTGCAATAAAATCTGCTAAATTCTCCAACCACGTAACATTAAAAACAATCTGTCATGTTAACACTTCAAATCAACCTACTCATTCACTAGCTTTATAACTAAAGAGTCTTTTAAAATCTACTGCGAATGTAAATGTAATTTATTTACTGGATGCACACGCTGCCAAAAACAATATGCAAGAAAATCAGATTTTAGCCATTTTATTTTAGATTAAATAACTCAGAAAAAGAATCAATTCTATGGATCAGGACAATCTGATAGTAGAAGAACAACACTACCGATCAAACGGTCGCGTCTTCAATTGAGAAGTAAAATTCCCCATCATAGAATATATCAAAAAAAAAAAAAGGAATAAATGTAAAATCAATAACTGAAAAAAAGACAAATAGATTAAAAGTCTGAAAACATATCTGCCACTTGGATATAATATGAAACTTAATGACACAGCTTTGCAATAAAAATTTGTCAATCTCTGCAAACAAATAAGCCCAACGATAAATCACTGCTAATTTGAAAGACGTCTCAACGATGAAATTCATATAGACGAAATTTCCTTGAAAATAACATTGAACTGCCAAAGAAGATCCAGATAAACAAAAAAACAAGACGGTCAAGTCACAGCTAATTTGAAATGAACTCCTCCTAAACATAATGAAAACACCACTGAAAAGCACACACACACACACACACACATATATATATATATATATATAAGAAAAATTAAAGACACTTTCATCAGAAAATATTTTTCATTCAGCCAATGTATATGCTACGCCAATAGTACATAGTATACATAGGCTATTTCGAATGAAGTTATGGAATATTTGATTATACGTATATTCTTATTACATTTTACAACATACTGGAGTCTACAAATCTTGTAAAAGTGTATATTACTTCCTTTGCAAGAAATAACTTTGTTTTTCAAATATTTGAGTCAGTGATATGTAGTATTGTAGTTAGTTAAAGACCCAACGTCTTTTTTCAAACAGCCATATTACTTCGTTTAACATCGATTTTTCGAGACATCATTTATTGCGCATTTAAAAGCCACCAAAAGAAACAAAACAAAACGTAAATGTAAAAGAAAAAAGAAAAAAAAAACATAGCGCGTCTCTTTCGGTCATATAACAGCAAGTATCAACAACCATAGACATTTTATTATATTACATGGCGTTCTTTTTTTCCCCCTTTGTTTTTAACAGAAATCCCACGCGGACGTTTTGAGCAAATCAATTGTCATGTCTGTAACATTAATAATGGCCAGGAATACACAAAGTGAAATAATTTATAAATTAACAACAGTAGTCATTCCAATACACTTGACTCGATGAATGCATGCAATGCCTTTCAAGAAAACACGTATAATGATGGAATTATAAACCGAAATCACGTTGTACTACGGCTGCGACTGAAGGGAACATGAATTATGATTTTTAATAAACATAAGAGTAAATTTAATAAGAAATCTGCTAATAATAGTAACATTGATCCGATTAAATCATATAATTATCATCATGATCATTGTCATCATTGTCTGTCCTGCCAGAAGGGATAAGCACTGGCTGTATCCGTTATCCCTTTAAGATCCTTGGGTATGTCGCTAAACTGAATCTGATCGCAAGGATCCTGTTTTGGAGTTCGGGAGTGTAGAGTGCCTTTCTATGCGATGACTCATTGGTTCATTCTGATCCGGAGTGCTTGTACCTATTTTGGTCCCAAAAGCAGGTAAGGTAGATCTATTTGAAAATGAATAGTATTAGATTGAAATACTTGATTCCATATTACTTAAGATTAGTTGTATTAGGAATAGTTACATGAAATTATAATAGTTTATTAATAATTATTGTTAGTTACTTGAAACCATAAAATTAGGGGGAGTCCCTATGGTATACTAGCTAACATGATGGACTTTGGCATCGTAGTCAGCGAGTTCGAACTCCAGTTGTGCTATTACGTTCCCTAATACCATAGAAAAAGATATGAACCCCCTTATTCCCTAAGCTAGATGTTAATGGTATCACGGCTATTATTTTACAAGAATGGATTTGGCATTAAATCCGCCATGGCTGCTGATATGCTGTTAAACAAAGAAACCAAACTATATAATTGTTTGCAAAGGAATTATTATTATTAAATAAAAAATATATATAGGGTGTCTCAATATTCATGGGGCCTATGTGACTACTAATATAGTGTGTCTCAATATACGTGAGACCCATGTAACTGCTAATAACTCTGCTAATGATAATGTTGGGTTCATTTTGTTTCAGGTCTGAAAATAGTATACTACAACAACTAATAATCCTCGATCACAATATATTGGACAAGAAACGAAAAATATTTAGCGTCACTACTTATTTGGAGATAAAATCACCCAAAACTGTCTCAAAATATATGCAATCCATTAATATAGGCTGTCTCTATATACATGGGACCCATGTGAGTGTTAATAACTCTACTACTAATAATATTGTGTTATTTCTATTTCAGATTTGAAAATAATATTCTATAAAAACTATTAATCCTTGATCACAATATATTGAACAAGAAAGGAAAATATTTGCGTCACTACTTATTTGGAGACAAAATCATTCAAAATTGTACAAGCAACATTTTGCAGAAATTTTAAGTAAACAATTATCCATAGAAAAGCCAAATGTATCGTTTGGTATACACATTTCAAGTTTCATGGCCAGTAGACAACCTCAACAAAAAGGTAGAAAATCCCAAATCTGACAGGAAGTTGACTGCAAGATATCTTGACCATGTGGACGCGGTGAGAGATTGTGTTGGAAGGAGTCCGAAAAAGTCCCTCCGAAGATGTTCCCAAGAACTTGGTTTTTCACGTGCACTTTAGGATAAAGTCAATTCATTTCCGCCTTTGTCATCTGGTTTGACCTTTCTGAAGTGATATGAGTACTTTTTAAGACTCAGATAAAAGATGACTTGATGCAATATGAATTAACATATTAAGGGGTTGTTTCTATTTTTAAGACATCCTGTACTTGGAACCATATAATTTTATGAATTTGATCGGAATACTTAAAACAATGCAGTTGTGTGCAAATTATTTGTATTATATAAACATACTTGCTATCATAAAATCATGTGCAAAAATATCTCATGAAACAACTATACAAAAACGTAAATATGAATACCAAATGAAAGCAATTCTCTGATCTGCAGGCATAAAATAAGTGTGGACGGGTGGAGTCAATTAATCAATCAATCAATCAGTAATATTAATTGTGATATAGTGTACAAGCAGATTTGACTACTGGATCAATCACCTGCTTGATGTATGACAAGTTTACTGGTGCAAAATAGGATACGAGGTTGAAGTGTTGAGATCGAGACTTGGAATTGTGAATTAGTGTCTGAGCTCTTTGTGTGTCGCTGGATAGCTGCGTGATGAAAAAGGAAAAACGTTGAAATTTTATTAACTTTTGTTTTAAAGAGTTGCAGCTGAGATATAAAACACTTTCGTATTTGAGAAACTGGTGGCTTTGGTCCTTTTTTAGCATGTTTAGGCTACCTTACTATTGATGGCGAAGAATTCTATCCTCTCTTTCTAATGAGAGTATAAAATCATAACCTATTTAAGAAAGGCATGAACAATTGTTATATTGGGGGCGTCTTCTCGTTGGTTTTGCTTCCGTGTTCTTCTTCAGCACCAACGTTTTCTGCTTTCTTCATTGGACGATTCTCTTCACTTGGACGAATAACAAATGCGAAGTTCTCTTTTTTGTGAGTATGAAGAACATTTTTTTATTCTGTATAGATCACTTAGAGGGTTAAGAGAGCTTAGACCATATGGACTACAGATGGAAAGATGCTCTTTCGGCTGGTCCCAGCATATACTTCAATTTTATTGGTTTATGTTTATTTTTGCTTTAATTGCATGTGACGTATAGGATATTCAATAACAAACCCATCCTTGTCGACGATCAGCGGTGGACCTAATTAACTAATGGTTAGTGGGGGAATAAGAGGGTTTATATATTTCCATAGAGTATTGATCTGAAAGTGTGCTTACTAGCGAGACTGGAGTTCGAACTAGTTTGCTACAATATCACAGTCCAGCACGTTAGCTACAATACCACAGAGACTGCCACTTTAAAGTTGAAACCTAAATTTACAATCCTACAATGACAGCCAAGCTTTCAACTGCTTCTAAGGTCAGTATCTCTCAATCAAACAGATGATCCCTGGTATTCTACCTGCCGTTATAATGTTTATATCATAATTGGAACCCACCCTACTAGTCACTAATAGATTTTACAAATCTATTATACAGCATAATATATCAACAGAAGTTGTAAATTAAAAAAAACGGGTAAGTATTTGTTTTGTAAGCTTCTTTTGTCCCCCAGGGTCACGTGAGAACCTCTTTCACGTATCCTCAAATATTACATCAATAACAACAATGAAACAGAAAGAAGAAACGGTGTGCTGTCGCTGGGTTCCTCATTGTAAAGGTAAAATAAGATCTTGAGTAAGAATATGAAACTTAAATCAAGCCGGGAACAAACGTATGTGTCTGACTATTTAGAAGACATTAAAACTCCAAGTGGCAAAGATCTAATTTCTGATGTAGCTGCAAATGAATCCAAGTGTTATACCTTAAATTAAAAAAAAAATGTTAATCCTTTGTTGTTCTATCAATATAGCCCGCTCGATATATTCATAAGAATATATATTGTTAAAAGGAAAATAAACTGCTGAATAGACTTCTCTTAATTTTTTTTATGAGAAAACGAACATTACAATGAAACCACTGCTTAAGATCGAACGTATCATTATGGAATACATGATGGGCCCATAACACTCAATTATCCGTTTCTATTTCATTTGAATTTAACTTTGCATGTTTGTCAAAATATATATAAAAATATTCAATGATAACTTATATATGGACCAAAATATCACCAGAAATCCATTTATGACCTCTAATAGGTAAATATTGGAGAGCATTTAATATTCATTAGATTTTTCACACATAAATTATCCAAAATCTACAGCACCAGTTCAAATGGATAAAACTCATCACTCACTTTCATTATTCAATATATAATAAAGACCAAAAATTATCGTAAAATGAAATGACAATTTTTCATCCAAATTTACGATGATTTTAAATGATTTGTTAAGATCAGACTGTTATCAATGTGGCAAAATAGCCTAGAATTTATCTGAAAAAATCTAAAAAGAAAATTATCATGGATGTTTTCCAAATAGCTGTGGCATAATTTAAAGAAGCTGCTTTAAAGATACAATGTGAATGTTCATTTTAGAATATATATATATATATATATATATATATATATACAGAGAGGGAGTGGGGGAGAGATAAGAGCTGTATGTTTTCTGTCTGTGTTCTTGTAGTATACCCAAATAGAGCAGTAAAGAATATGGGTGTTTTTTCCTGAAAACATAAACATTTTTATACGGTGTTACCTTAAAATCTGGTTATTCAAAATATGATTTTACTGAATTACTCATAAAATATATTCAAAACCTCTGGTCTAAGGAATCTAAAGATACTGAAAATCATATGGATAGTTTGTCTTGAATTAGTATATACTTTAGCTAGAAAGACATTTTCAAGATACCCACTTCTATCCCGAATGTCAATGATAAATTCGCTCACAAAATTTTAACATGAAGTTTTCGATAAAACTGGCAACTTCAAAACTCTATAACGTTTCAACATAACATGATAGAAACAAAATTTATAAAACGTATCTTTGCCCAAAATATCAGCAATAAGAATATGCACATGATCTGTTTCGGTAACAATTTAAAAATAGTCAGTATCTGACCATAATACACTGTGGCAGGGTTGTATTGGTTAAATCATTTTGCCTGAGTTCACAGTTCGTCCTGGAGTCAAGAGACGTAGAATGTGTGTGTGTGTGTGTGTGTGTGTGATATTAATGTGTGTCATATATATATGTATCTTCCGTTAAGTGTTTTAAATAACACTAGGCATTAAAATGTCTCGGAAAGGGTTAAAAAGAAGTACTGAATTTTTCGGATTTTATGACGTACGATTAATAGAAAAGCAAATATTACAACGTATCCAATACACTGGAATTTTGGTTGGTTGCAAGGTAGACACACCTACCGAAGTTTTATATAGAAAGTTATGAGAGAGCGATAAGTTGCAGTGGGCGCTTGTCCTCAAATAGTATGGCAGAACTAAAAGAAGCTACTTTAAATATATAACATGGAAGTTCTTATTTTAGAAGATATATATATATATATATATATATATATATATATATATATATATATATATATATATATAAGGTACTATTCAATCCAGTAAACCAAGAATAGAGATCATATCAGTCAGGACAAATAAATTATTCAAATTGAGAATATTTAATTATTCCTCGTAAAGAGCTCAATGTAAATAAAATCCACAACGCAAATAATGTTATTTCAAGAAAAAATGTTTGAAATTTTGATATTTGTTACTGTAATTGTTAATTTGTTGTTTTTGTCGTTGTCTAAAGCTGAAACTGGAAGAGACAGGAACAAGCCTTACATAGGATAAGGTGTGTACATAGGTGAGATGGCTTTCCTTCCGTCCTCGCCTTCCTTCCTCTTTCTCTCTATCCTGTCTGGTTGTATTTTATTTTATTGTTTGGTCTTATGAAGTTCTGTTAAAATGCTTTTGGAGTTTTGGTTCATATTAATGCTCTTAACAGAAGGGAAATAAATTTATTATCCTAATGTGACCGAATATTGTTTTTCTTTCTTAAAATAATATATATATATATATATATATATATATATATGTGTGTGTGTGTGTGTGTGTGTGTGTGTGTGTGTGTGTGTGTGAGTGATTGGGCAGCAGCATATATTCAAGAAGGTTTGATTCAACAATAAAGACATATGTTGTCTATATAATTCTATCAGGATCAATTCGTCTTTTTCATGACTACACCGATAAAGTATCGGTGTATTTTTGTAGAAAGATAAATTGACAACGACAAAAAAAAATCAACACCCCGATTACTTATGAAATGAATGGCACGGTATAATTTCAGTAAATAAATTTATAATTATGTAGACAACATCATGGATCTTTATTATTTGATCATTATTTCAAATTATAGGTAACGGGTCTTTTTTTAAAAAGATGTATAAAAAATATATTTGTTAATATATAATGATATTTCCACCGTTAATTTCTTTACTTAAAGAATTAACTGTTTTTTTTTTATTTCTCTTCTCGCCGGAAGTAATGTAAACCTGTCTACATAATATTCAAATACATAAAAGTATTTTATCCATCTGAAGAAGGTCATTTCATAGACCTGAAATAGATTCATAATGGAACTATAAAATTGATTTTTTCCCATTTAAATCTTATATATATATATATATATATATATATATATATATATATATATGCGTGTGTGTGTGTGTGTGTGTATAAACAGTATATTCTACGATTCTATTTTTATAGAATTTACAGATATGACAGAAAAAATAAGGGGCTTTTTCCGCCAAAAATAGGCATTTTAAGGGCGGATTACTTTAAAATCTCGTCATACAAAATATGATATTGCAAATATTAAAAATCTTCGTATACATTCCAAAATTGACTTTGAAACAAACAAAAAGATTTTAGTGAGTAAGGGATTGCTCCAGTTCAGTCCCACTATTTTGACCTCTGCTCCAGGATTCAACAGCTGGGTGTGGTCCAGGACAGCTGGTGGGGCATCAGTTGTAGTGAATGCTCTGGTCAGGTTTCGATACTAGTTATGTCTCTCAGTTTCAGTTTACAAGTATGCGAGGTATACATTGACCGCACAAGAAGGTATATCCACCCTTTTTAGAGATATGATTTTTTAAATCCTTCTGAATGTTCAACCACATTTGAGGGTGTTAGTTTTGTCCGTGACCACTCATCCATAAGACAGATAGCACTAACTTCTCAGGTAATAGTAACACTTTTTGAGTTATCTGACCTAAAAATTCCGATAAATAATGATTATTAAGTGTGCACTTTGTAATTCCTAAATTTTACCTGTTATTTTATTAACTGTCTGGGATAAGGACAACACAGTCAAAATAATTCAAAACAAATATGAATCCTCTAAAAAAGGGACAAGGCAATATAATAAACAAAAAAATGAATTAGAAGCAATCATAGCCTGTAAAGAATCTATGTGTCTCATGTCACCTAACAATGCCCAGCAGAAAAATCTCAAGTGTTAGAAATGTAATAAAAGCTATAATTATATTACAAGTCAGAAATTATTTATAAATGACGATGTTTCCATTTGCAATTCAACAGAAAAGAAAATGATATATTCTCATTGATTCAATTTTATCCAATTCACCGTTTAATCTAATCATTGTCAACGAGTACGGAATTATCAAATCTCCCAGTCTGGAATGTTTTGCTTTGTTTTTGACGAATTATTTATCTATTTGATGAATTAATATTGTCCGTTTGGTACATCATACGCCAAACACATACGTCAGGAACAAACACAAACACGTATATATATATATATATATATATATATATATATATATATATAGTCATCCACAGACAGACTGTTTCGTTGTATCACAAATCTTCAGGGTGGCTAGACACGCAGGACGCTTCAAGCAGGGATCGAAACCCACCTAACTTTACGCTAGATATTGTATATAACCACTCAGTCAATTTTTCAACATACGTCTGCTCCGGATTTATAACGCATGTTTTAGCTTTCGTTTGTTTATATTTTGCGCTATCGGATACCAGAGTGCTATATATATATATATATACACAGAGTTACTTCGCCCACTGTGTCCAGCATATCTTGTTCGTCTTGAATGGTTTTAGATGGAACGTAAGTGATCGTACAATTACTATTTTGTGCAGACTTACAACCAGGATTTATTCGAAAGAACACGTAGCATTCTTGTTTAGTTCTCATAAAGCTATTTCTCTTTATTTTTCGAAGAGGTCCTGGTAGTGCAACCATATTGTACTACCGACACGACCACTTGTTTTATTCTCTCGGATATATTGGATATCCATATGATCAAAAAAGCTGTCAATAGCAGCTTTCGTACCCTCCTTATGTGGATGTTGACATCACTTTCAATAATTGAGATATTGCTGCTTTGGTATGTGAAATGGTTGACTAATCTCAGAGGCTTGACACTGAAAGTGAAGATAGCTCCTTCTTGTTTAAAATATATGAACTCTGTTTTATTTGCGTTCACATAGAGGCTAACGCTCTCTGCTGGCTGCTCCAGGCCACGCAGTGGAGATTCGGCGTGGACAGGTGTACCTGCAAGAAGCGCTATATCATCTTTGTCGTTAGCATCTATTATAGTTTCTGCGGGATATCGTCAGATTAATGAATTTTTTTCATAAGTAACCATTTTCTTTTATTCTATCTATTGACGTTCCTTTTGGCGTAATCCAAGCAGATTATGAACACGGATAGTCCTAACGTATTTTCGAACAAAACTTCAGCAGATATATAGAAAAAGTCGGTATCACTAACACAGGGACGTACAGAGGCAAAGTGTCACCCTGGGCCCGTATTCATAACGTCACTCACATAAAATGTTGCCCACCCTTTGCTCCGTCCCTGTTAATAATTAACATGCGGATTTCTTTTTTGGTTATTTTCAAATAGCTACTAAACCAAAAAAGCAAGTGAAAGAATTTTACAATCCCATTTCCTAGTATACGATTATTTGTCGCTGCCTCCCACCAGACACGACTTGACACAAGGTCAAAAGCCCGAAGGCCGATTAAAGTGGGGATAAAGGGGAGGGGAGGTCGGAAACGAGCCGAGACTCGAACCCAAATGTGGGTCCGGGCACGTATGCCAGTTTACGGCTTAAACTAGACGCTCGGTCTAGTGCCGTACATGGGTGACAAAGGAGACAAAAGTGCAGCTCGCCCACCCGAGGGTAGCCTAGTCGAAACTAGGTGCCTAATAAAAGGGCCCAAGTCTGCCATTGTTCCTTTTGCAGAGCCACGCTCCGGACCGAAGTCCAGAACAGGCCCCGGGGTGTTCTTCGCAAAAAGCGAAGAGGTACCCTTTTCCTAGTATACGTCTTACTTTCGAATCTAAAGATGCACCTCCTTTTATGACTGTATTGGTTAAGTTTCAAAAAAATATCTTAACCTTATGTTTCTTAAGAATTTGAATATATCAAAAGAAAAGAAGTTCTTATTCGTGTTTTATAGTTGGAAGGTTTGATGAAATACAAGACATGTACAATAAAAAATGTCTTTCAAAGCAATCCTTTAGCTTTTATGTTGTGAATAAAGATTTCCAATAAAAATACTTGCGGTATATAAGAAAATATTCCATGATATTTTCTTTTGTGTTGAAAAAGTTTCTTTTGCCTTGGTGTCACTGAGGGAGTGGCTGTTTATTAAAACATTGTACGGTTGATGCTTCTTTCTGAATCAAAAATAAATATTCTGATAGAAGCCAAAAGTACACATGCATTTCCACCATCATTTAAAGATAACTTTTTTTTGTTTTTGTTTTTCGCAATTTTTTTAGTGAATCTTTACAGCTAATGGATGAATAATTATTTAAGAATCGCACAGAAAGTGAAATTAGTTTTGTTTACAAAAGCAAGTTCAACATTAAAAAGTCCTGAAAGATTTTTCACGAGATGTGCATTTCTTGACGTTATATATATATATATATATATATATATATCAACCTATTGTACTTTACAACAAAATACTTCT
Source organism: Sepioteuthis lessoniana (assembly GCA_963585895.1). NCBI lineage: Eukaryota > Metazoa > Mollusca > Cephalopoda > Myopsida > Loliginidae > Sepioteuthis > Sepioteuthis lessoniana. The sequence goes on along the minus strand of OY757909.1, from coordinate 63,039,864 downwards.
AGATTCTTATTCATGCCAGTTTTTATGTTACATACATTAAGCTTATTAATTCCTAAAGCAACAACATTCTAAATTTTTTTCAAATAATATTTAAGGTTGTATTTATTTGCTTATTACACTATATAGCAGAAATTCAAATTCACAGTTACATCAGTTCTTAAGTTATATATATAAGCTTATTGTACCATAAAACAACAAAATCTGATCTTCTATATATCAGTTTTTATGTTGTATACTACAAATACTTGCTCACCGTTATCTCCGACCTTTACGTTTTTCCAGTATTTTGGATTTTTAGACAGGTATCATCAATTGTCTTAAATCGATGTTCGTTACCCTCTGGTTTCTTTTGATATTTTATGTCTGAATTTCGCTCTACTTCTGTTGTATAGTACACTGTGTCGTTATTAACAACGAGGAACACGTATGTATATAAAAATATAAGATTATATTTTTATTTTCAGCGATGATACTTGTGTGTAGCAGAAAGCAATTGCAGAGAGTTCGCGCGCATCGAGGAGCTGTCCGGAGACGGACGAGCCAGTGGACAACTGACTTTAGCAGAAATTTGGGAACTTACATAGTCTACAACTCTCATGTGACCTGCAGCAATTCCTCTTTTTCGTTAACCATGGTTATGCCCACATCTCACTTCTTTGCTTTTCATTGGTTATGTTGTCTGCTTCCCATTGGCTACTTGCCCATGTCCGGTTCTGTGGGCGTACGCATCTGCCACTATCACCGAGTTCAACGACGCCCACTGTTCGGTGATTTTCCGATATCTTCGACCGGATGCACCTGTTTTCAACATAACAACTGTGGGCATGGTGACATTTCGGCAATCACCTTGTTGATATTATCCTTGAGTGGGTATGATCCTGTCAACATCCTCTGATACACAGCACCTGTGGACATGATGACATTTCGGTGATCACACCGGTCTTATCAATCTATCTGTCAACAACATCTGCCGTATTCACACCCGCAGGTCACGTTGATATATTACACATCTTTTAATTGAGAAAACAGGATCTGTAATGGCAATCTGCAGTCAAAAGTTACTTAAAGTGGCCAGAACATTTAGGTTGTCTAGGGTGAGCATATCGTAGATGCCAGGGAGTTTTGATCTCTCCAGGATGAATTTATTTGCTATATGCTGCCACCACTTGCCATAGAGTATTTTGTGCAAATGTCGCATCATATTGTAATAATTTTACAGTCTTCCCATAATATCTCAAGAAATTTTTCTATAAAAAAATTCTCAAATCCATTTAACAGTACTAAGTGACCTTCCTATGTATTTCTATTATTCTTGCTCTATTCTCTGTCTTTCCACGACGACCACAAGAACACACTGAAAACAATACACGGAAAAATACAATTCAAAAGAAGCAAAAAATCTCCTAGGCCCATGCAACACGTTAAATTGCTTACAGTTCTTTAATGTTTGTTCTTTCTGTCCTTGCTTTATTCTTTTTCTTTTTCCTGTCTTTCTTTCTTTTCTAAAGTCGAAACCTTTTTTTTTCATTCTTTTTTTTTTACTTTTATTTTGCCCAAACCAAGTTCTTTTCTTTTCTTTTTTTCTTAATTTTTTAAGCAATGCTTTTCTTAATTCGCTATCATTATTTTATCTTTTACATGTTTCTCTTCACTCGTAAATTACTTCTTATCACCTTTTCTTCTCGATATCTTTCCATCTCCTCTTCCTCCTCCGTTCGCACAAGTCCGCATATTCGTGCTGTAAGTTTATAATACACTTTAACATTTATCCGTACAAATACAAACTCAGCCTGCATGCAAAACAAGGAGTTTTCTTTCTAAAATGGCTTCTTTTTTCTCTTTGTTGTTCTTTAGGACCCCGCCGTCTGTTCACATATAAGTGAGATATTCTGGGATCTTTCTCTGTCGGCACTGACTTATCTTCTTTCCTAAATCCATTTGTTTACCTATTGCCAACGAACAAATCGAAGACATCACTCGAGATCGAAAAACCCGGATAAATCACCCAAAAGTCGAACCCTCATAAAAATTCACTGCCTTAAAACAAGCGGAACAGGCCAAACTGCCTCTACACAAGTGGACCAGGTCATTCATCGCTTTACTTCTTCGGAACTTGGAAAAGCCTTACAAAAAACCTTTGTCTTGCCCAATTTCTATGGGAATCTTTTCAAACCTGGGATTATTGTGGTGGAACAGGCGGGGCACCCAACCTTGTTACCGTATATATACAAAAAATCCCAAACACAACCAGAGTGAACCCTCTGGCAGCCAGGCTCGAAATCAAACAGAACCGATGAAAAAACATCAAGATGACCAACACATTCAAAAAAAAAGATATTGGTTTTCCTAATCTTTTCTCTGTCGTCTATAATTTTCCCTTTTCCTTCTTCTTTAGTTTAGCTTTTCTTATGTTTTCTTTCTTATTTTAAAACTATCAGACACAAACCATGGAGCTCAAATTAACCACGAAAAAAACAAACAAACAAAAAACAAACACAAAAGAGCATTTACTTAAATCTAATTCGTGGTGTCTTTGTTTTTTTCTTTTTCGCTTTTGTCTTTTTCTTTGAGCTATTTTTTATTCATTTCGTAGTCTTGTATTTCATTTCTATCGGTTCTTCAAATATTTTTTCCTTCTGTTCCTTTTACTCAGTTTTTTCTTTCTTGTGTCTCTTCTGTTTTTGCTTTTCATGTTGCTTCTTCCTGTTTACCTCTTTCTGCTTTTCTCTCGTTCTTTCTTCTTCTGTCTTGTTGTTTCCTGTTCTTTTTTGACGCCGTCATCTCATATTTACATCTTTTTTTTTATCTCTGTTACGAATCAAAAGGCCGTTTGCTTTTTATTTCTTATTTGTTCGGCCGTCTCTACTTTTTTTTCTGTTAACCGACCCTTTTATTTCTAGTCTTTTCTTCGTCTTCTTTTCTTTCTGTCTTTTCTGTCTTTTCTTTTCTTTGGTACTTCTACTGTTTTTTCTTTCTTTTCCTTTTCATTCTATTTTTCACTTAGTATTCCCTTTTCTTTTTTCTTCTTTTCAATCGGTTCTTCCTCTATTTTTTCCCTTTTTCTTTCTTTTCCATTTTCTTCGGTTTTTTACTTTTTATTATTTGACCCAGGTTCGAACTAACAACGTTATGAAGGACCCGAGCTGGTTACGGCACCAAATAGGAGTTTGTAGCGTTCCTGTTCTCAAATAGACTTTTTTTTAATACAACCACACACATAGACGCTTGTATCACCACATTTCTCGGTAGACAGTTGTGACTAAACCTCAAATTTAAATCGGATCCCAGTTATAAATTCGCCGTGAGAAAAAGTGATGAAATGCAAAACTTCATCTTGGTTCGCTAATACAAATGTTTATTCGCTACTACACTTCTTAGTAATTCTTGGGTAAAGACAAAAATGTATGAAAAAATGAATCCCCTACTTTAGCTAGACAGAGAGTAATAAAACGTTGTGAGGAGAGAGAGAAAGAGAGAGAGAGAGAGAGAGAGAGAAGACACATACCTTAATATAATCTCTTTCGTTTTTGTTGTGGTCCTCACACATACATGATCACTGGTTCAGTCTCCATGGCTTTGCAGCTGGTGTGAGACTCCTTCTCAGAGACCACATAAAATGTGAGCCGTAATTTTCGGTCGTTTACACATCGGCATGGCTTGTATTCAACTATCACTTTTCCTGTTTCCTCTCCCTTTTATTTTTAGTCTTTTCTTCGTCTATTCTTTCTGTCTTTTCTGTCTTTTCTTTTCTGTGGTACTTCAACTCTGTTTTCTTTTTTTTCCTTTTATTTTTCACCTGGTATTCCTTTTCCTTTTTTTCCTTCTTTTCTCTCCGTTCTTACTCTATTTTTCCTTTTTCTTTCTTTTCCATTTTCTTCCACTTGATCTTCTTTCTACCAATGAGAATCCGTCGTCGATTTGCTGCTGGTACGTTTCTATTTTTAACCCGGGTGTCCGCTGCTATCCCGGCCTAGACTCAGGTGAATCCTCCCGTTCACCTTCCCACTTGTTTTTCTCCTATATTGCCTTTCTCTCTCTTTCTGAGTCTCTGTCTCTTTGCTTGCCCTGATTCTCTTGGTCATATATGTTCCTTTCTTTTACATTGCCCGGTGGTTGACCAGTAATACTTGCTTGGAAACAATTCACATTTAAAACAATCAAATAGAGTCACTAAATATTCTATATATGTAACAATACTATTTGTCTCTATTCGATACAAAACAAACTATTTTCAGTATAGTTAATACCGGCTCATTGGTCTAGGGGGTAGAGTGTTCGCCACTGCTCCGGGAGACCTGGGTTCAATCTCAGGTTTAGTAATACCGAAGACTAAAAAAATGGTACTTGATGCCTCCTTGCTTCACTCAGCAATATAAGGCGAGGATCAAGGGTAAAATGGAGCAATCAAGGGAAAGGAATAGCACCCCCCTACACCTCGATGTAGTTGCTATTGAAAAGGGAGCCTTCTAGTTGTCCTCGATTACGGTCACCAACTTTACTTTTTTACTTAATGGCTAATATTACTATGTCATTAACTAAAAAAATCATTTGTTTATAAAGAATAATCTATAATGCATTACCATTAAAATACTAAAGGCCGTTTGGGTGTCCTCGTGGTGTAATGGTTAAAGCGATGAACTGCGGAATCGTAGTACGCGAGTTCATACTCCAGTCGCGCTATTATGTTCACTTTCGGGCAAATACCCTTGGGAAAGGTATGAACCCCCTTATTCTCCCTCCAGCTATGGGTAAATAGTAGGACGGACTAGGTTCTTCAGCCTTGTTGAGGCAACTAGTCTAGGTGAAGGAAAACTCTGAATTTAAACCTGTTAAACTCCGCTTAAAAATTGACCTTGTGTCATATCCTGCCCGAGCGGAGGGGTTGGTAAATAGTACCATTAAAATACTAAATCAAATTGACATTTTTGAATATAGCTCACATAACAGGCTGGTTGATCTAGTTTTATGCCATGGAGGTTATTTTATACCAAATCCAGTTTATAAATAGATATATGATTTGTGAACATATAGTTTGTCGGAAATATTTTTAAATAAGCCAGAGCTCATTTTTTGAACGCATCTATATGTTTCAAGTATTGTTACTTAACATTAACAGTTCAATTCAACATGAATCATTAATTTGTACACAGGGAAATAGTTATATATATGTGATTTGAAAGTGAATACTTTACAGGTATTTCATTCTTTAAGTGAGTTAGACCTAAGTTCTTGGCACAGAAGTAATGCTATTGTTGGCCCACAGCTCAATGATTTTAAGTATTCCTATCTAACATGAATAATTCTATTTACTTAGAATCATTTATTTACACGATTCAAATGGCTTTAAGTCTTTATATCTAAAAAAAATCAGCTTTATTTGCGCACAGATAAATGGTTTCAAATATCGCTATATTATACTAACAATTAAGTTTTGTCATCAGTCATTTCCTCACGCACAGTTAAATCGTTGGAAAGTTCTATTCAATCATAGGTGGGACAATAACAAGTACTACCACTCCGGGTGGAACTGGGAGTAATGGCAGTTAAGGCATACTGTACATTCCCCAAAGCTCCCGGACTGAAGCCTCACCAGTTTCTTATCCTACACACTCACTGGAGAGGTCTTATCCTTCTGCAGAGATGCAGTCGGTGTACACTAAGGCAATTGTCATTCTCCATGCTTGTTATTTGGTCTTTGGCAAATAAGAGTTGAAAGTGTTCATTCGATTTTCTGCTAATGAGTTAAATCAACTTCTATATCAATTTTTTTTAATGCTTTTAAATTTGAGAGTATAGAATAATAACCCTTAAAATTACCTGCACAATATTCCCTTTCAAATAAATGTATAACCATTTATCTATGTGCAAATTAATGATTCAGTTTGAATTGAATTGTTAATGGTTCATAAGAATGCTTGAAACCATTTAGAGTAAAATTAACTTTTAAATCAATGTTTTTTTATTTCTTGAATGTGAGAGTATAAAATAACAGCCTATAAGTTAACTAATGATAAATCACTTGAAATGTCAACATAAAAGAAATAATCGGAAGTGTTAAAAATAGTAGATATTTATTATATAAATTATATATAACAACAAAAATACAATAAGAAATGTATTTGAGGTAGCTTAATCAAGGTCTGATTCAAGTTAATGAGGCTATCAAAAATTTAGGATTTTCGTAATTTCATTAACTTTAAATCTTAGTTACTGATTTGTCGACTTAAATCTTTTAGTCATTAAATGGCTCATCGACTTAATATTTAGTAATACTTAATATGAATGAATAATGCCTTTTTTTTAATCTTGTTTGCCAATTAATTTCACGTATTTGTTTACTCTCTCAGCAAGGCTGAGAATACGCTGTGTGTATCCCTTGATGACGGGGGAGACCCTAAAAAACATGTACCCTTGGTATAAAACTAAATTGGATCTGAGGATAAGGCTCCAGTTCAGGAGATCTAGGGAGTGTAGACTTTTATTGTCATTACTCAGAGTTCCACTATAACCTGGAAAAGTAGTAACTGTTCGGGTCCCATCAACGGATCAAATATATCTGTTTGAAAATGATTTGTATTCAATACGATCAAGTGCCAAAAAAATATATATATATTTAAGAAACAGTTACTCAAAAAATGTAAATAGGGACGTACAATGAATGCAATTCCTAAAACCCTAGGCATAACTATTGACTATTTGACATGCCGTTAAAAATCAATCAATTGATGTTTTATAATCGTATACAAAAAAAAAAACAGTTTAGAAACAATACAAATCATGAAGATATAAACGTACAATGCACACAATTGCGTAAGATCAAGAGATGAAGTAACCCCAGATGTGTTGACCTGCCATTAAAATAATCAATCTAATCTTATATTTCAAGGCTGGAAATTTCTCTGAATAATTTTATATGTGATAATTAAAATTAGATATTTGGAGAAAACAAAAGAAACGTGAGAAAAAAAGAGGGACATTTTTTTTTGGTAAATAATTACTTCATTTAAAATACCAAGCTACTCAGTGAGAAATTAACTCACTACATAAACAAAAAGATGCACTTATAGTTCTAGAGAATAGAATTGGTGATTCGAATTCAAATCATGCGCAAGGCTGTTTACGTTTCACGTCGTGCTAATGCCCTTGGGAAAGGTATGAATCCATCTGCTCTCTCTCTTTCTCTTAGAACTCGGGTCAGTGATTCCATTTCCTTCAACGATAGCTCGCTTCATAGATTTGAACAAAACAGAAATAGATAGGAAGAGAGACAGAAAGAAGAAATCAAAGAAGAAAGAAAGGCAAACATAAATTGGTAGATAGATAGGATTTTATGTATTTCAGTAGCAAATGAAATGAAGGAAAAAATCGTAGGGTTAACTACATACTTACGAAAAGAGATAACAAACCTAATTTTTTGTTTATTTGACTTATCATCTGATGCAGATTTCTTTTGGTTTTGTTTTATTTGTTTGTTTCTTTCTTTATTTTTTTTGCAGTGATTGTTGGCGAGATCGTAGTAAGGCATTTTTATAAATTTTGAAAAATAAAATAAAAAGAACACGAATACAGATTTGAAAGTCATAAAACATAGAAAAGTGGATATAGTTCATAACTGGAGATGTTGTGTTGCCGAAAAATGACATCCAGCGTAATGATTTGGGGCGTAACGAGCCAAAGTGTCTCCCGGGGCCCGTATTCATAATGTCGCCCCCGTCATGTGCTGCCCGGGGTCCCCAGGCTTCCCTGGTCTGCTAAAGCACCATTGTGTGAGCGAACCATTCCTTTCGTCTTATTGTATAGACTCATTTCAGAGGTAATAATTTGTTTCGAGAGACAATCTGTTAGAAATATTTTCTTCATCTTTTCTCAGTGCATGGAATCAAAAGCCTAGGAGAAATCTACGAACAGTAGTGTTGCCGTGAGAGATTTTGCTTGCACTCCGTCTAAGATTTAATAGATATTCAGAATCTGAGAGAGAGAGAGAGAGAGAGAGAGAGAGAGAGAGAGAGAGAGAGAGAGAGAGAGAGAGGCTGGCTGGCTGGCTGGCTCTTGGTGTAATGCCTACCGTCGTAGAAAATGGATACGAGTTCAAATCCTGAACGATAGTGTTTGCTTTCCAAATCACGATAATTCTCTGGGAAAAGTATGAATACTATTATTTTTCCTACAGCTATGAGTAAGCAGAGGATATAGTGCTCTTCAACCGGTCTAGGAGAAGGAAAACTCTGAATTCCAACTTGTTAAACTTGGCTTGTATCGGATCCTTTTAACTATATATATATATATATATATATATAGTTTTTCAGTGTATATCGTCCGATTTTAGAATAAACATTTATTCATTAATAAATCAATTTTAACTGCTTTTATTTGTCAAAGATGATCCTTGAACTTCTATGCATTTATGCCATCGATTAACAAGCTTTTGTGAATAAAATAAAACTTAAAAGATTTTGAAATTAGTAAATATTTCAATGTAGTTATTTTCATTTTTTAGGACAATGATATATATATATATATATATATATAAGAAATAATCTGGGAAATGTGGAAACAAATCGGAAGTTGGAGGTACGAGAATTATTAGATAATTTTCCAGACTTTTCTCGTATGGGCACTTCTATTGATAATACACACATGAAGCTCAAGTCCCCTTCAAAGTAATCTCCTTCGGCTGTAATGTACTTGTTGTACCGTTCCAACAACTTCTGGAGGGCCCCATGGAAGTCCAGTTGTGTGAGCATGTCAATGACTTTCTTCACAGCCTCTTTCATCTCTTCAATTCTCTCATAACGATAGCCTCTGAGCTTAGGGAATAACCAAAAGTCACAGGGAGCGTCCATCTTCGTCAAAATGTCTGTGACAAGGATGGAGTTATGTACTGGCGCATTGTCCTAGTGGAAATGCAACTGACCCGATTTGAAGAATGCTGGCCTCTTCCAACGGATTCTCTTCCTGAACTCCCTTAAAACCTTAACATAGTAACCCTAACCCTAACCCTTTGGCCAATCAACTCTGGTGTATTGACTTCCTTACTCCTCTCACACTTCTCTTCATCCTTCACAGACTCCCTGCCTTCCTTGAATCTCTTATGCCACTCAAAAACTGATGCTCGATTCATGCAAGATGCTCCAAAACAGTCTGAAGCATTCCATGTGTTTCTGTGGCATTTTTTCCAAGTTTAAAACATAATTTTATTGCATATCGTCCTCACGTCCAGATTGCATTTTTGAAATTCACCAGCTGTGACAATCAGACTTTAGTATTGTGTATTCCAATTGCTGCTGTAGCTGTTCATTTGAACCTGAAATCATGAACATTGGTCAGTCATCTCATAAGATGTATAGCAATAACATACTGAATTTTCAAGAGTCTACAACAATTTTAAATGCCCGTACGAAAACAGTCTGGAAGCTTATCGTATGCACCTTGTTAGAGGTAGAAAGATGAACTGGCGAATTATGTATGCTCTGTTCCGTAGGGGGTTTCTTAATTTTAGAAAGAATTGTCAGTGAACGGTAGATTCTATGTATCCATTTTCTTCTTTAAGTATTTTGTTTTTGCTTTACTTGATAGGGAGGTCTGTTTACTTTTTTTGCTGGGCTTCGACAGAGTGTATGTTTTTTAAGTCCTGCTGAAAGTCTGACCTATCGTTTGGCTCCGAATAGATCAGTTTTGCCACAAGAGATCTATATTTATCTTCTTGGTTTATTGGGTTCTCTCTTTCGGTGCAAAAGAAGGGCAGGTGTTTTCTCCCATATATAGGACATTACTATTTTCCTTGCTTCTAGGAAAGACACATTCCTCTTGTGTTTTACGTCATGTATTTCCTTTTTTATAGACGTCGTAAGATGTTGCGTAAGCCGGATGGTCTTGTCGGCAGTGTGGAAATCTAATTTCCTTCAAACAATCTTCCACCATGTGGTCTGGGTTCTTTTTCCCACATTTGGCACATATCTGTCGTCCCCTGCAGGTTTCCCTTGGTGTCCATATTTCTGTTATTTGAAGCACCTCAGGGGTGCTGGGACGTATTGTTCAACCCACTCAAGACAATAGCCGATCTTCACTTCCTTGGGAATATGGGGCTGATTAAATGTCAGGATGTATGTGTTGTTTCAATTTTCTCTCCGTCCTTTCTGATGCTAATTCTTCTAATATTTGTCAATCCATTTTCTCAGTACTGCTGACATTTCCTCTGCTGTTGCCAACGCCAACTCTCTATTTCTGAAAATCCCTTTGGAAGTGTTTGAGACGAGGATAATTGGCCAGTAAACTCAACCTTGGAGTAGGTTTTCAAAGCCTTGCCAAATTCAGGTTTTCAACAGTGGCTAAATTTCTATTTTCTCTGGGGTGTCTTCATGGTGTAATGGTGAAAGCGATGGACTGCGGAATCGTAGTACGCGAGTTCGTACTCCAGTCGCGCTATTACGTTCACTTTCGGAGGAATACCCTTAGGAAAGGTATGAACCCCCTTATCCTCCCAGCTATGGGTTAAATAGTACCACTACTGTTCATCTAGGAGAATGGCTTGGCATTAAATAACCTAAATAGAGTTGATATGCCATTAAAAAAAGAAACCAAACCATCTATTTTCTCAACACAATTGACTCTCACCCTCTGCCTTCTTGCACCTAAAAAATATAGGTCGGGAATTTACTGCAAGTTCATTTTGAAAAGTGTGATCGGAGTCCCTAGACACTCTCTTACCTTCTGTTCATCACTCGTACAAGTTCCTCTAGACGGCACACAGTATCCACATAGAGCTGATGTAAGTCTTGTCTGGTTGGCTAGCACTGGTGTGTCCATGTGTGGTTGTCCTTTGAAGAATATAGCATATAGTTAATCCTTACTTCACCAGCTATGCTCTGCGTGTCTTGGTCGTCTTATTTGGAATGTTTGTGAGATGGGAGGGAAGTGGCTGTACTGCTGCTGTTTTGTTTGATGCTGTTTCCAGGATTTGCGCAAAACGACCTGTATCATTCTCCTGTAGTTTCTATCAAGCTTTTCCTCTATGTGTTTTGTTTGAGTCCAGTTAGTGCATCTATACAGTAGTACTTACACGGCCATTACTAGAAAGGAATCTCATTTTATCAGGGAGTTCAAATTTTTATATGATCTATTATTTTTCAATAGCAATCCATGCTGATCCAATTCTTATGTTGACATTGCTTTCAGTAGATGAGATATTGCAGAGGCAAGCTGGACTGTGGAATCGAAGTAAGCGAGTTCGAACTCTAGTCGCGCTATTACGTTCGCTTTCGTATAAATACCCTTAGGAAAGGTATGGACCTCCTTATCCTCCCAGCTATAGGTTAAATAGTACCATTACTGTTCTTCTCAAATGATGGCTTTAGCATTAAATAACCCACGAAGATTGATATGCCATTAAACAAAGAAACCAAACCAAACCAATTGCGGAGGCTTACCTCTTAAAGTGATGATGATTTCTTTCGAGTTTAAAACAGTAGTAAGCGTATTGTCAGAGAATTTAAATTTCCAAGTTTCAAATGAAAATTAAATTTGAGTAAACTTTGCTATTTCGGTTTATATGTTGGTCTTGAAGCTAAAGATTTCAAATATCTACTGTAAAAAAAAAAAAAAAAAACTCAGAAGAAAAAGATAAAATTCAAATTGATTAATCTCTTAATTATCAGCCATTTAAATTGAAAGCATTAAAATAAAATTCTTTAAATATTTCACGGAACAATAATATCTTCATATGATGATATCAGAGAATACAAAACAGCAACAACAACAAGACCCTACCCCCCACCCCCCGGAAAATATAGGAGCAACAACCCTGTCATCATAGCTTAGAATACATTGTCTGTATCCTCTGTAAGGTACCCATTCAAATAAAAGGGTATTCTGGTTATGATATTAAATTGCATCGGATGGTGAGGCTCCAGTCTGGAAATTTGGACATTGTGGACTACCTCTTCATTTTTAGGATTTTATCTCTTGATTAAGATTATTCTTAATCGGCAGAACTGTGTGCAATAAATAAATAAATAAATATTGTTTAGAAAAAATGAAAAAAGTAAAAACATCTTAGATATTTGTCTGTTGGTCTGGTCATAGTACTGATCTAAGTCTTGATTTTTAAAAGCATCCTAGTTGGTACTTAATCTAATTACTTGATATTTACTTAGCTCAGAATACTCTGCTCGAGAAAATATGGAAGGAATATGTTAGATTAATCATTTGAGGGGTGTAGACCGGGCTCTAAAAAAAAAAAAAAATGAAAATAAAATAAAAATAAATAAATAAATAAAAACACCCATCTCTCAAATTTTCACTTGAGATCGAAAATTGATTTCTAGCATTGGTGAGAAGTATTCACTCAAGAAATATGTATTTCATCGATAACGAGGCGCACTACTTCGCATAGGCAGATTCGTTTACCGATAGATTTAAAACCCTCTTTGTTAGTAGGGATCTAACCTCTCTGCAGGCAATACGTTCTGTGTATTCCTACTATTTGAGCTAATCACAGAGGTAATGGTTGTAATCCCTTAACATAACATTTAACGTTAATGTTGACGGTACCAACAACAGCAAGAATTAAAAGATAATGAAAGAAAGGTTTTTTGACAAAAAATAAATAAAAAATTAATTAATAAATAAAAACAAAGAAAAACAAGAAAGAACAAACTGTGTAAATCGGATGAATAAACCCGAAAAAATAAAAAGACTCCCCCCCCCCACTACAAAGCAAAAGAAAAGAACAAAAACAAAAAAGAGAAAAGAATGCTGATTGAATGGGTAACAGAAATGTCGCTGAATTATACAAAAAGGAAATCCGTCAAATGCAGCTGAATAACGCTCTTATTTCTTTAACTTCATTCATTTTACTTAATTTCCTGAAATAGTAAAGCTTCTTCGTATTTTGTTTTTGTAATTACTGTTGATTTCTTTTCAAACTAAACTTTTTTCATTAGTGACAATCATATAACCATCATTACCATTCCCATAATTAGAATTACCAATATTGGTACAGCTAGTATACTACGGCACAATATTACCGTAAATACGAAGTAACCAAGGGTGTTGGAGAAAAAAAAGGGTCCATCTGTGGTGACAGCAATGTCAGTAATAGGTCATATTGTGGAGCATCCGACACAACAGTTAAAATAGAAACCGCTTTTCTCAATCAGCAGCTTTTTAACGGTCCTTCATCGAAATGTTTCACCAAAATTATCGAAAGGCCTCATTCTAACTAGGCATCTCAACAACTTTTGGGTTTGGGGACCAGCATATAAGAAAAAAAAATCTCTCAATGCCAAGCATATTTGGCAAGAAATTGCACATTTCTACCAATATTTTCAGGGTTACATTTTTTCTGATTGGATAAAATGAATAATTGTCAGCTAAATTAGCAGTTTTTCTTTTTAGTTTCGTTTTATACATTTATCTTGAATGAACGAAATGTACGTTTTATTTATGTTACCTTAAAACAGCAAAAAAATAGCGTATCATAGAAGGGTTTTCGTTTGTGTTGTACTGTTTAATGATATAGCCATTTCCAAGCTAATTTTCAATTAGATTCAAATATAACAATTTCTAACAAAGTGTTTCCTATAACTGAAAATACTTTTTCATTGAATTTTTTGAAAATTAAAATGATTCATTTGTGCTTTGCTTGTGTAAATCATTAAAAATAATTCATTAATTTGGTTGGAGAAAAGCACATTAGCATCAACATCGACACATCAAGATCGATTGATTGATTCTTCATCTGTAGAATGTATCGGAATATTCAATAAGAATAAGTAGAGTAATACAAATAGTAGAATGCCAAGAAACATAGATAGAGTCTTCATATTCAAATTGAATTGTCCAAATCAATAAAGCGGGTAGCAATGCAAAAAATTAAAAAAAAATTCAGATAAGAGAAAACCAAGATCGATAAATGGGTACTTTATGTTCAGAATGGTTCAGACAAATAAAAAGAAAAAATAACGTACTCTAAAACTTTCGTTTACATACCGAAAATGCCAAGTTGAATCGGTGAAGTTTTTATACTCAGATTAAACAGACATGATCGAAGGACATGAAAAGTTATCAAGAAAGAAGTGCTGTTAGAAGACAGCTGAATGGCTCAATCGATTGATCGCTTGATTTTAGCGGCGTGTAAACTTGTCTGGGTTCATTTTATGCTGAGAAATTTGGGAATCACATACTGTGTACGTTCAGGTCTACATTTGTTTGGTAGTTATTTTGTAAAAGGGTTTACATTAAGCAGATATATTTTGCCCCAGATGATGCCTTAACAGGTTCTACCTCTCCGGGTCAAAGTGAACCTGGAAGTATTCCATACTCTAGAGATCATCAGAATTGATGCCTCATTATCAGATTTCATCTAGTCTCATATCTAAGAAATTTTTTGTTGGGGAGGGGGTCTTACCTCTCTGCAGAAGACACAGTCAGCGTATTCTAAGCCCTGTTGACAGAATGATTGCACAAAAAAAAAATAAACAGCCTGTTTATATATAGTCAAATGAAGACCCGCAATTACGTTTACTTTAAGGTACCCAGGGCGTAATGGTTATCGTCGTAGGAAATTGACACAGTTACACGAGTTCAAACCTGGACGAGACTGATTTCATTTCACATAGCACTAATACCCTTGGGAAAGGTATGAATCCAATTATTCTCCCTCCAGCTATGGGTAAATAGTAGGGCAGACTGGGTTCTTCAGCCTTGGTGAGGCAACTAGTCTAAGAGAAGGAAAACTCTAAATGCAAGCCTGTTAAACTCGGCTTAAAAATGGACCTTGTGTCATATCCTGCCCGAGCGATTGGGTAGGTAAAAAAATGGAGGTGCCCGTGGTGTAATGGTTATCGTCGTAGGAAATGGACAGGGCGACACAAGTTCAAATCCCGGACGAGACTGATTTCATTTCACATTGCACTAATACCCTTGGGAAAGGTATGAATCCAACCATTCTCCCTCCAGCTATGGGTATACAGTAGGGCAGGCTAGGTTCTTCAGCCTTGGTGAGGCAACTAGTCTAGGAGAAAGAAAACTCTGAATGCAAACCTGTTAAACTCCGCTTAAAAATGGACCTTGTGTCATATCCTGCCCGAGCGGAAGGGTTGGTAAATATGATTATGTTCACTTTAATACCCACTACTATTTCCACTATTATTCTTTAACAAAGAGGGCTTTGGCATAAAAACACTCAAAGGAATGAATCACCCTATCACCCAGATATGGTTTAAATGTTTCCACTATTATTTTTAAACAAAGAAAGCTTCGGCATTAAAACACTCGAAGGTATGAATGCCCTTATTCCCCGGATTTGGTTTAAATATTTCCACAAATATTCTTAAACAAAGAGGGCTTTGGCATTAAAACACTCGAAGGCATGAATCTCCGTATCCCCCAGGTATGGATTAGATATTTCCATTATTATTCTTACACAAGGAAGGCTTTGGCATTAAAACACTCGAAGGTGTAAATCCACTTATCCCCCAAATATGGGTTAAATATTTCCACTACTTTTCTTGCACAAGGAAGGCTTTGGCATTAAAATAATCTAGGTTTGACATGTCATTAAACAAACAAACCAACCGAACAACATTTTTTAAAGTTAACTATTTTTACAATGGTTACTAGTAGTATGAATATTAGTCTCATCACTATTACTTCTCCTAGGAACATAATTAACATACTTATTTTAAGATAATTATCAATAATTTTGTTAATGTAATTTATTATGACTTCAACTCTTCACATATACTGCAGTGACGTATGAAATAATTTACACTGTATACGAGTTTTGAAACTGACGTCTCATTAATTTGTTTGTCAATACAATTATCAATTGACATCTTTTTTAGTTATAATTATGACGGGTGAATTTTCTAGTCTGTTGTTAAATATTCTTGTGCAAAAAAATATTAAATTAACGGTAGAACTTACATGGTTTCCTGGAGGAATAGCTACTCCGATTTTGATGCAGCAATTACTGGAAAAACAACAATAAAATTGGCAATATATATATATATATATATATATATATATATATATATATATATATATATATAACTATTTTCGATTTGCATCATGGTTCATTGTAAAAGTAATTTATGATATACTAATAACCAATAGCAATACGATTATCTGCAGAATTCTGGCAAGTAAGTGGTGATAAAATATTGACGTGTTGACATCTTTTAAAAAAATAGTAGCAGATTTAATATGCATGACGCATTTGTGAACAAGATAAACAGTGCTTATCTCTGATAAGGGTCGGTTTTCTTGTAATTTTCTATTCATTGCCATTGATTCTCTGGGCTCCAGATATTTGCATAATAAAAGATATTGGACAAAATAAAGAAATGCTCTTACAAATAAAAATAAACAAGTTAATTAAATGCCACATTTAATCTTTTTTCATTGATTTAAATATTAACCAAAACTTCCTGCTGAAAATTTTCGAATATGTGAATAAAAAGAGAATTTGCAAAATTGTCGACTTTGCTGTTCCGGCAGACAATAGAATAAAACTGAAAGAATATGAAAAGAAGGATAAATACCTCGACCTTGCAAGAGAATTGAAAAAACTGTGGAACATGAAGGTGAGAATTATACCCATTGTGATTGGTGCTTTTGGTACAGTAACTAAAGGATTACTAAAGGGACTGGAGGACTTGGAAGTTATCGGAAAAGTGGAGACAATCCAAACAACAGCATTATTGAGAACGGTCAGAATACTGTGAATAGATCTGGAGACTTGAGGAGACTTGCTGTCATTCAAACTCCAGTGAAAGACCATCAGCGTTACCTGATGTGAAAAACTATCAAGGAGTAAATAATAAGACCATCCTAACGACAGCATTATTAAGATCGGTCAGAATACTGAGAAGCGTCCTGGAAACTTTAGGGGAATTGCTGTCACTCAAACTCCAGTGGAAGAACATCGGCTAACACTGGTGTGAAAATCCCTATAGGCCTATAGCATATAACTATGCCATAACAACCAATTATCTTAAAGTGAAAATTGATAATAAGCAGCAGAATAGCAAGTGGAGATCATGTGTTGATAGAAAAAACATCCTTTATTTATATAATAAGCAAATGTAGCAAAGTAGCACAAAAAGAATATAAGACTTGACAGAATTAGTTGGAGGAAGATGATCCATTGGGAATTGTGAAAAGAATTGAAATTTGACCATAATACTAAACTGCACATGCGCAAACTGGAATCCACCCTGGAAAATGAGATGCACAAAATTCTCTAGGATTCAAACAGATCCCTTATTCTCGGTCAGAAGTCTAGAACGAGTACAGATTAACAAAAGAAAAAAGTAAGAGAACTTGTTGTAGTGTAGACTTTGCTGTCCAAGCGAACCGCAGTGTAAAAATGAAAAAATTGATAAGATAGACAATTATTTAGATTTTGCAAGAGAACTAAGAAAGTGGTAGAAGACGAAAGTGACGTTGATAACAGTTAGCTTGCTTAGACTTTCCCCCTAATTCTGGAAAAGTTATTGGAAGCGTTGTAAATCGGAGTACGAGTCGAGGACATCCAAACTACAACATTGCTGAGATCGGCTAGAATATTTAGAAGAGTCATAGAGAATTGAGGGGAATTGTTGTCACTCATGCTTTAATTAAAGACTATCAGTCAAAACTGTTATGAATAAATCGAAGAGAGAATGAATATTACTTACCCGAATGCGGCGATTTATTTTCGGAAGAGTAGAAAAGATGTCCTAATAGAGCAAGAGAAACAGGCAGTTAATAATAAATAGACCAACACATGAAGAAGTTTAAAATAAGGTGAAAAAGTGTAGCCATGATATTGATAGACAACAAAAAACATGACATGGTTTCACAAAATTGGATGATCGAATGTCTGAAAATGTTAAGAATATTAGATCAAATTACAAACATTATTACGAAAGCTATGGAAAATTGAAAAGGAGAAATAGCCGCAGGAGAAAAAAAGTGAAGGTGAAATTGAAAGAGTCATCTTCCAGTCATTGTACTTTTTGTTATGGCAATGATACCACTCAATTATATACTTCTAAAATGCACAAGAAGCTTCAAATGTATTAAGTCATAGGTAAGTATAAACCAACTTATTGATAATATGAAGATACCTTCCAAAAATATAAAAGAACTAGAAGCCCTTATACAAACTATTAGAACCTACAGTCAAGATAAAAGAAACTAATTTGAAATTGAAAAATATTCCACGCTTATAATGAAAATAAAAGTGAAACAATGCAATGAATAGATCTGCGCAACCAGGAATTAATGAGAACACTTGGAGAAAACTGAAAATACTAATATCTTAGAATATTAGAAGCTAGCACCATCAAGCAAAAACAGATGAAAGAAAAAGTAAGAAAGGAGAATCTCAGAAGCAAAAGTAAACTTCTCGAAATCAAACTTTGCAGCAGAAAATTCATCAAGTGGAAAATTTCATCTACAGCTCCTTTTGTAAGATACGCTAGATTATTTTCAGAATGGACGGAGAAAGCCCAAAGAAGAATGAAATGGATGAAGACGTGCGAGGCTTTAATTGCAGGACTCAAATGATATTTAAAAAATAGCAAAGAAAGACTGATTGCACCAGCAAGTAACAGCAATATCAACAGAAACAACTTAAAAAAAAGGGAAACAAAGATTTTTTAAAAAATTATAAAAAAATACGGAGAAAAACAACTGTATGGATACTTCAAGCAGCACATTAAGGAATTTTCACGACATGACTTGGATTTTGCTGAGAAATGGAAAACTCAAGAGAGAAACTCGATCTCTTTTAATAGCAGCACAAAATGGCGTACGATATAATAAAATTATATCAAAACTAAAGTTAATCATATGCAGAGGAATAGCTGATGTTGTTTGAAGATGTCCGCTTTCAATAATCTCTGGTAATTATTAATTACCTTTTCTTCAAATATTTGGATACTTTTCTCATTAAGCAGTTCTATTCCTTCCATTGTTTCTTTTTTACTTCCTTTCATTATTAGCATGGTACATTTTTCAATTTCAAATTACATTCCTATATCTTGGCTATAGTTTCTTATAAGTTTGTATAAGGGTGTCTAGTTCTTTTTCAATTTTTTTACAAATATCTTATATACATGAAGTGTTTATTTCTTTACCTGTGAGATTGTAAATTTGATATGATAACAACAACAACAACAATAATAATAATAATAATAATCACCGTGCGTGTTTTTCCCAGCAATATTAGCTGTTGATTTTTTACCGAAGTGTGAGTGATAGAAAGTCTCCTAAGGTCTCCAGCACTCTTCTCAGTATTCTGCCCGATTCCAGCAATGCTGTAGTTTGGAAAGACTCGTTTAGACCTCCGATTTCCGAACTTTCCAGTCACCTTTCCAAACCTTCGGGGACCGTCCAAACCAGGCCAAATATAATTGTTACCACCATCACGTTCATACGCCATAGCTTTCATTGTTCTCCGACAATATCCAAGTACTTTTTTTTTTATCTAATCCTTTTCTTTTATTTTCACACGGTGGTCCGCTAGGACGATAAAAACAATAACATTTCTCTTTTTTATGGTATCATGAGATCTGATCTTCTTGATCAGGATTTGGTGATCTGTTTGTATCTCAGAATCCCATAGAATTTTGTCTCATTTTCTAGATGAATTCTGGTTTGTACATATACAAATTAGCAGTATGGTCCCATCCCACTTTCTTGCACACTTCCCAGTGGATCACCTTCCTCACCCAATCATGCCTAGTCTTATACTCCTTTTTTTTTGGTAGTTTACTATATTTGGTTATGTGATTAATCGTTTCGTCTTTGTTACCACTTAATCTAAACTCATTGTTATGTTGCCTATATTCAATGCTTGCTTTAACATAAATCGTATTTAAGGCTTAGTTTTTTTAAGAGAATAAGTTTCTCTTTTGAGGTTTCTTTTAAGTAGTCGTGTCTAGGAGCTCCTATGTGAAATTTTGCCAGTTTGTTGCATGAGATATCCATACAGCTTTTGTTCCCGCTTTTGTTTTCTAATTTTTGTCGCTCTTATTGTCTTTCCGTTCTCAGTGTTATTACTGGCTGCTGTTAATAGTCTTTCTTTGCCCTTTTTAATTTTGTCCTCAATTTGTCGTATTGATGCATCCACCCAATCTTCAATGCTGGTGAGTCGTTTCCTCTTCCTTTTCTTTACACAAATAGTCTGTCGTCTCACAGATAAAAGGCTTTATCATATTTACCAACCCTACCGCTCGGTCAGGATATGACACAAGGTCAATTTTTTAAAGCAGAGTTTAACAGGTTTGAATTCAGAGTTCTCCTTCTCCTAGACTAGTTACCTCACCAAGGCTGAAGAACCCAGTCTGCCCTGCTATTTACCCATAGCTGGAGGGAGAATAATTGGATTCAAGGGTATTAGTGCTATGTGAAATGCAATCAGTCTCGTCCAGGATTTGAACTCGTGTCGCCGTGTCCATTTCCTGCGACGATAACCATTACATCACGGGCACCTTCACAGATAAAAGGCCTTATCTATCATTATCAACTTTCTTGTCCTCTTTTCCATTTGTCCGAGTTCCTCCCTTGACTATTTTAAGAATCATCTCGTGTATCAAACACATTTGTACAGCCCAGTTGTTTATGCCTCTAAAGTGATTTCTGCAGTAAAGTTTAGTTTCGAGAAGGTTTCTCGTTCATCTGAATTATTCTTTCTTTATAATTTCTTACATCTCCACTAAATTGATAATGTCCACTTTTCAAATTATCAAGTATTCATAATTTTTCATTTCCCCAAACATTTTTTATTATTTCTTGATTTAATAGTTCTATTCCTTCCGTTATTTATCTATTTCACTTTTTTAAAAGTCTATGCTATATTTTTTATGCCGGATTCCATTCCTTTATACTGGTTGTATATTCTTATTCTTATTGTTTGTATCATATCCTCAAATTCTTTTTGTAATTTTTGCAAAGAGCTTGATGTTATCCATGTACGTAAAGTGATGAATCCATTCTTGTGATTTTGAATATTTGTATCCCCCAGAGCACTTCCTAAGCATGCGATTGAGTCATATCATTGTAATAAAAAATCGTAATAGCGAAAGCTGATCTCCTTGGAAGATGACTCTCTGGATTTCTCCTCTGCTAAAATTTGTTTTTCCTGTTGTTAATTCCCCTTTCCACTAAGGGCGAGTTAATAGTTTTATATGTGTATCCGGAATAAGCTCTAAGAATTAGAGTGAAAGAAACTGATGTCACACCCAGAATATAGTCCGAAACTAGCAGCCTCAGTTTATTATTTGTTCCCTATACTCGCCGTGCTTCAGAAACCAGGAAGCTTGAGTGACGTGGTTTACTTCGAAGGAAAATAAATGGGATCTAAGAACTGTCAGAAAGGTGTTTTCAGGCGGTACAACATGATGATGCACTTTGAATGCTTGGCATATAATATAATGGCCGAGGGATTTCGGTTTATGCCTTTGGGTTTAGTTAGGCTGAGAACCTTTCGGCTCAGCACATGGGTTACTTAGGTGCAACATTAACACAGGCGTTCACGCGCTCACGCTGAGCGGACGTGTCACTCAGAGATGTCACAATAGCCTGAGACGGGAAACGGGGCTAGCAAATGCGAATGATGTCACGCACCGGAAGCGCGCGGATGATTTTGGGAAATTTGAAGAAACTTAGTAGAGTTGAGACTAGACACCGGACGAGATGGCTGGCTTTCACTTGCTCGCGAGGCCTTGTGGCGGATGCCGCACGAGATCGGGGACAGATGAAAAAGCCAGGATAGAAAGATTGTGCCTCTCTCTCCTTATGTCGAAAAACCTTTAAACTCAAAGGTAATAAAAAGTTTTGTACCTGAATTGAGAAGTCTTTACGTGTTTTTCGAATTTCGAGATTCCTATGTTCTATGTTATATATATATATATATATATATGAACATTATGTGTACGTATCACACATAGCCATATCATGGCTATGGTACCGGCAGCTTTTGTTGAAATTTGAAGAATAAATCAAATAAGTTATCAATACATTGGAAAACATTTGACCATTTTTTTATTATTATTTTACTCCTTTTCGAGTTGTTCATACCAGCATTACCCGAGGGTTTTTCACTGGAGTTTGAGTGATAGCAAACCTCCTCGTCCCCAGGACTCTCCTCATAATTCTAGTCGATCTTAATAATAGTTTAATTTGAGTCGTCCTCTTATTTTCAAGTCTCCCAGTTTCTGCATCAATCCTTTGGTGACTGTACCAAAAGAAACATTTACAATTGGTATCACCGTCACTTTCATGTTCCACAGTTTTCTCAATTCCCAGGCAAGGTCGAGGTACTCATGTTTATGTTTGTTTTCATGTAACTTTACTCTGTGGTCAGCCGATACTGCAGATTTGACAATTCGGTTGGTTCTCATTTTCTTGTTGATTATTTCTCGGTGTGGTCGTCTGGTTGTGATTAGGTGATCAGTTTGTATCTCCATATCCCATAGGAGTGTGCACGTCTCCATCTGCAGGACAGATTCTGGGTTGTGCATGTACAATTTGTTCAAATGTTCAAATTTCAATTTCTTAAACAATTCCCAAATGAATCACTTTGCCCACCCAGTTGTGTCTAGTCTTATACTTCTTCTGATCTAGTTTGCTGTATTTGCTTATTATGTGATTGATCGTTTCATCTCTATCACCACATAATCTACATCTGATGTTTTGTTAGCCACGTCCACATTTTCTCGTGTGAGATATCGCGTGTTAGTTGCTTAAAACATCCATACAGTTGTTTTTTTTATTTGTCATTTTTTTCTGGCTAGTTATATTCTGTTGATCCTCGTGTCGTCAGTATTGTTTCTGGTAGCTGTAATCAGTCTTTCTCTGCGCCTTTATAAGTAGCCTTCGAGTCGTTGTATCGATGCATCAATGCTAGCTTCCTGGCTAACAAATCGTCTTCCTCCTTCTTTTCTTTACACGTATAGTCTGTCAACGTCATCTATGGGATGTAATGCCTTATGCATGGTCATTAGTTTTTTTTGTACTCTGGTCCATTTATTTACGATCTTCTCTGGTCCACTTCAAGAATAGTCCCGAGTATCTTACGAGCTGGATAGCCCAGGTATTTATCCTTTTTATAACATTCCTTCTATATAGTTTAGTTCCAAGTAACTTTCTCCTACGATACTCTGTTTTAATTTTTTCTTTAATTTCCACACGTTTGATGATATCATCTTCCAAATATTCGTAAGTATTTGTAGGTTTCCTTTTCTCTGAGCGTTCTTAATTTTTTTTGGATTTGATTGTTCCATTCCTTCCGTCATGTATCGTTTCCCGTTTTTCATTACTAACTTGGTGTATTTTCAATGCCAAATTCCATCCCTAAGTCCGGACTGTTATTTTCCTTGCCTGTATTAAGGTTTCCAATTCTTTTTCATTTTTATAGTTTGATGTTGTTCATGTACATTAGGTAATTGATCTTCTCTTGTGATTTACTGAATTTGTATCCTCTTGTGCATTTCCTGAGAATGTGCTGAGTGGCATCATCACTATTACAAATAGTAATCATAAAAGCGCGTCTCCTTGGAAGATGCCTCTCTGGATCTTTACCTCAGCTCTTCTTTTTCCTCCTCCTGTTAATTCCACTCTGTAGTTTTCCATCATTTTCTCGATGACTTCGTCGGTTTTTTTGTATATTTCCTGAGAGTGTAATATATAGTTTTGGTTACCTTAAAGTAAGCCAATCCATGTCATAGTCCATATTTCCACATCATTGGTAGGCACGTAATGGGTCGATAGTTGTTTGGGGCGGGTCCTTTGAGCGGTGGGGTCTTTCTGGACTAACGTCTTTCCTTTGGTCATCCATGCAAGTATCGTAGTTTTTTGTATGCATTTATTCATAGTCTGTCGTGGAATGAAGTCAATTTTTAGATCAATGTATACCATCTCGGCCTGGTCTTTTCCAGTTCTTTTTTTAAGTGTTGTTTTTTTTTGCATCACAGTGTATTTCCATCTGAGAGCCTTCTTTAAGTATTCGCAACTCCTTTTTCATGTTGTTTATTCATTCGACTTTTTTGCTATGATCTTCCCGTTTCCATACTTCTCTCCAAAATCTTTTTGCCACCTTCGAATTTGGTTGCTGGTCTTTGCCCATTCTTCCCTTATTTGCAGGTAGAATTTTCTTTTGCTGTTTTAGAATGTCCATTTTGTCTGTATTATTTGGTCCAGTCTCAGATACTTTCTAGTCTTCCTTCTTTTGCCAGTACTTTCTGATTAGACTCTTTTATTATTATTATTATTATTATTATTATTATTATTATTATTATTATTATTTGCCACAGCTGCAACACTACTACTACTGCTAGAAGTTGTAGAATAATGTGGAGATCATGTGGCAGTAAGTCTTTTTATTGCTCTACAGTTTCCCTTATTCTACTTTCTGATTTTAATAACACTTTCATCTGGTTTACTGATACATTATTATTATTATTATTATTATTATTATTATTATTATTATTATTACAACAGTTTTCCTTCACTCCAGCTCAACTTTTCGCACTGTCAGCTACTTGATGGGGATTCACTTACTTATTTAGAATTAATTAATAAAACCCGATTTAGCACAGATAAACGAAGCCATTGATTCAGAGTGGAATTCTAATTAGATTCAAGTTAATCAGCGACTTTATTATTAGATATTTGACTGTTAATTAAAATGATAAATTAATCATCACCAGTTCCACATGTACGAATATGAG
This sequence comes from Sepioteuthis lessoniana, assembly GCA_963585895.1. Classification (NCBI taxonomy): domain Eukaryota; kingdom Metazoa; phylum Mollusca; class Cephalopoda; order Myopsida; family Loliginidae; genus Sepioteuthis; species Sepioteuthis lessoniana. Next base: position 63,015,142 of record OY757909.1, on the reverse strand, counting down.
TTACTTAATAAATCAAAATGCCTATAGGAGCCAACTTCTTGATCAATATTATAGAAGTGTCTTTACTGATGTATATTTCTATCTTTTCGATTATTCAAATTCAATGCAGAATTTGAAAGAAAAAATAGTACCTTATCTGGATAAGATAAATTTTGTCATAGCGCTCTTTTCACAGTATTCGCTGTCACATGAGACTTAACAAGCAATTGATTTGTGAATTTTTCTTTGAAAGATTTAGATGCACGAAAAATTCTGTCATGAAATAAAGTTGCTTATCTGATAGGTGTTTTTTTTTGCTATCATTTTTACTTTCTATATAAGTAGGTTTCTTTAGTTCGATCAGGGATATGTTTTTATTTCTCGAGTTTAAAAAAAAAATGAATCGAAGATAAATTCAAAATGGTTGCGCGTTGTGCAATGAAACTTCATAATTATAAGTGACAGCATTTTCACGTTGAATTATGAGAAATATTCAATACTGTAGAGACTCTTATCTATTTGTGAATCACCGTAGTCTGCTCCACGTAAATGTAGATCAACTTAGATATAATCAGAAAGGTTTCTTCAGAATTACTAAAATATTTCAATATTCATTTCACAACTAAAAGCTCAAGAGATAAAACAGTCATAGCCATTGAGATATCATTTAAATCAAAGTAGACGGAGAATTATCTATCTATCTATCTATCTATCTATCAACCCTTCCGCAGGATCAGGATGCAACAATGTAAATTTTTAGTGGAATTTAACAGGTTACAATTCAGTTTTCCTTCTCATAGGCGGGTTACCATACCAAGGCTAGAGAGCCCAGTCTGCTATACTATATCATTTATAACAAGAGGGAGAATAGTAAAGGTTATTCTTTCCCCATGGGGTCGTGCGCTATTTGAAATGCAAACAGCCTCGTCCCGGGATTTCAACGCGCGTCTCTGTCCATTTCCTACGAAGATATTAATTACACCACGTATGTCACCTTATGTATGTATGTATCTATCTATCTATCTATCTATCTATCTATCTGCCCAGTAGGCCTGGGCTGTAGAATATGCCGACGGCTCAAATGATTTATGTTGAATGGAATTATTGGTGTTAGCTTGCGATACTTGAAAGAATTTAGTGTCCCGGGTGTGTCACTAAACTGCATCTAATATTGAGGCTCCAGTCTGGCGAATATGGAGTTCTACTTCATTATTATTACTCTTAGCTCCTACCTGACCCGGAGCGGTAATAACTGTTGTGGTCTCAAATATGGCTCAAATAGAACTCTTCAAACTTTACCAGGAATACTTATGAGCAAATAGAAGTATTAACGTTAAATAGCAAAACTTATAACCATTTAACTGTGTAAACAATAAAGAGCAATACTTTAAATCATTTAATTATGTGCAAAAAACAATGAATTCTAAAAAGAATTATTGGAGTTGGATTGTCGGATAACGGTAATTAAATCCACCGTCTCTTTATCTCACTCTCTATCTATCTATCTATCTATCTATCTATCAAACGTAATCAAAGGCAGCAGACAGACAGACAAACAGACCGATAGATAGATAGTTAGATAATCGACAAACTATACCATCTGTTAACACTTTTGCCAACTTTGACAAAGGACATCATAATGAATTAATGGTATATTGTTTTCTGCGATAAAATCAAATAAGAATTCTTTTATAATCGGTTTAGTCATTTCATTTTCCGAAAGAATTTTGACTTAACTGAACTGTTAGAAAACTCTTTATGAAGAAATATTTTTCATGATTATTTAAATAGCATTTCCTCTTTTTTTTAATTATATTTTTGCGACTGAGAACTGGAAACACAATCACAATGTCAAATTTTCGACCTTAAAATTCCAGATTCATTAATATTTAATTGGTTAGGATAAAGTATATACCACAAAGGGTTATACCTATTAGTGCAGCTGTATACACCACATCAATAGTGCATATTTTGTGTGTATAGACTGAGTGCTGCAAACTCACCAAATACATTAAATTCATTGACCATATTAATCTCACTCAAAATTATAACCAAGAATATTGACAGGAAATTATTTTCTCTGTCCCACTGAAAGAATAGATAATTGGCAGATGTTTTATGAAAGTAAGGGATAAGCCTCTTGTAATCAGCATTATGATATGGCCCTTGGAAGATGGCATGATCATGGAAGAATAGCGAAATAATGGCCAAGTAGATATTTTATTTCCGTTTGATGCGGTTGGTAAGTCAGTAGGTTAATTGGTTGAGTTTTATTTACTCTCAAACCGTGTATGTTATTTAGTGCCAAACTCTGATATATATATATATATATATATATATATATATATATATATATATATATATTGTCATACTGTTTCGTTGTATCACAACTCTTCAGTGTGGCTAGACAAAAAATCATATATATATATATATATATATATATAAATTTTTCCCAGTCGGTTAGGGCTGTAGAATTCACCGACTGTATCGCTGTAGAGGGGTAAGATTCCTAACGAGTGTCCTGTTATGACACTAAACAATCCGATGGTGAGGTTCCAGTAATGCTGGAGCTTTGAATGAGGTGTTCCCATTCATTGCCATTGCTCTCAGGTCCATTTGAGCCCTGAGTGGTAGCACCACATATGGTTCTAAGTATGGATTAAATAGAACTAAACTGTGTACTTATGCTAAACTGAATTGCTTGAAATAAAACTGTTTTGACATTTAAACTGCATACTTATGCTGAACTGAATTGTTTAAAATGGAACATATTTTGTGTGCAAAACTGAATTGTTTTAAATGGAATTGTTTTTCATATTGAAACTGTTCTTACGCTAATCTAAGTTATTTGAAATAGAACTGTTTTGACATTTAACTGTATGCAAAAAATATATATTCTTATACTAAAATGAATTGTTTGAAATAGAACTGTTTTACACATAATCTACACATAATTTTACATATAATTTACATATGACTTGCATATAATTTTACATATAATTTATATATGACTTGCATATAATATTACATATAATTTACATATAATTTTAAGTTATATATAATTTTACATATATGATTTGTAAGTATATTACATAAATGATTTGTAAGTCAATAATTTGTTGGTATTCTTATTTTTAAATGAGTTAGAGCTAATTTGTTTACAAACTTGTATTGTTATTGTTTGCACTTATTTTAAAGGTTTCAAGTATTGCTATCTCACACTAATAATTCTATTTAGTATTAATCATTTGTTTGCAAACAGTGAATTGGTTTCAAGTATTGATATTTAATACTAATAGTTCTATTCAACTCTATTCATTCAATAGCACGCAGTTAAATTGTTCCTAGTATTGGTATGTAATTCAAATAATTCAATTTTTGTACACTAAGAGTTTTATTTTCATAGTTAATGGATTCAAGCATTGCTATGTAACACTAAGAATTCAATTTGATTTCAGTCATTGGTTTTCACACATTTAACTGGATAAACTGTTCTATTTGATACATAGATAGGAGCTTAACAGATACAACTACACCGGGTCAGAGTGGACCTGGGAGTAATGGCAATGAAGAGGGATTCGACGTCCACCAAAGCTCCAGGACTAGAGCCTCATGATCAAATGGTTTGGTGTCATATTCAGGATACACATGGGGAGTTTTATTCCTCTCCAGTGATAGAGTCGGCGTATTCTAAAGACCCAGTCGATGGGGCTGGTTTGGTGAGGATAAATATTTGATTTATACTTTTGGCAGATATGTAGCATAAGATGTGACAATTAGCACCATCCATTATTCGATAGTTCTCTGTCTGGCACACACACACACACACACACACACACACACACACACACACACACACACACACACACACACACACACACACACACACATTTACAGGAATATTTTGTTGCCTAAATGTGAGCAAAATACTACCTATCTTAACTATCATTTTCAATTAAAGAAATAAAATGAAACCCCTGTGATCTATCTATCTATCTATCTATTCATCTATCTATCGATAATTTCGATTGAACAAGAAAGATAGATGGATAGATAGATATATAATTTTCAGTCTACTTTGATTTAAATGATGTTTCATACGCATTCAGTGACTGTACTTGTTTCTTCGAGAGAGGTTTTAGCAGTGGAACAAATTTTTGATATGGCACCAAAAAGAAGTATGACAATGTCATTTTGAAGGTTTCATTTTAATTTCATGAGTCTTAATATCACTGCTGAGAATAAATAAGTAGTAATGATAATTGGTGAAATAATAATCTGAAATCCAAGAATAACCACAAAACTGAAATGAAAGAACTCAGTAGGAATACTTTGATTGTATATTATTCTTTATTCGGAACTGTTAAGTATTAAGACTCGCTTCATGTGTCTCTTTTTATATTTCGAACAGGCAAGTATATACACAATTTACTATGTGTTGGTCAACTCTTTACTGACGTTCATGAAAATTGTCCTTCTTAAATTTGGAACAAACAAACAAAAAGCAAAGTTCTGCTCCGATACTTTCCATTCCCATATATTCACATTGCTGAGACTGCTTTTTCTATCTGGCACAAGTTCATAGAGAAACCATTACATTGTTATATTCATCTAGACACCATCACTTCACTGTATAGGAAACTCATCAATTCAGACGTGTTATTTTTCAGATTAAATTAAAACAACAACAAAAACAACAACAACAACAAAAACTGCAGCAATAACAGCCAAAAGAAAAATTAATTTCGATACTTTCTTTGCTCCTCCTGTATGGTTTAAAATAAGTTAACTGCATAAAGGTGAGGCCCTACTAAAAAGGGCTGCTTTTGGTATTACACTAAAATGCATATAATGGTGAATCTTCACTTTTAAAGATCTGAAGGGTGTGGAGTACTCCTTCCTTGCCATGACTCCCAGGTACACTTGGAATCAGAGTAGTGGTATTCATTTAAGACCCATCTAAGTGTAAAATAGATCTGTTGAAAAGTAAACACATTCGAGTGGACCGTTTAATAACAAGAACATATCTTTGGAAACAAGTACACAAAGCATGTAAATATGAACCTACAATGAAAGCAATTTCCTGACATCTTGGCATAAAATAACTCAAGACGGGTTGTTATGCCGTTAAAATCAAGGAATCATTCAATCAATCAATTGATACTCTTTGATCTGGTCTTCTATCTTTACTTTGATAGTCAAATGTTGAAATATATATATATATATATATATATATTTAAGAAGAATATCTATTTTTCAGCAAACTATTCTGTGTCAATTCATTTAATTCGATGTGCAATATCAATCTTAGGGATCGAACATTATACAAAGACATTTTCAGTTCTTTATATACTAATCTAACTAGTGAGTAGAGTGTTCGCCAATCGTCCCGGAGACCGGGGTTCAATCCCAGGTCAAATCATACTAAAGACTTAAAAAATGGTACTTGATTCCTCTTTGCTCGGCGCTATGCATTATAAGGTACCTATCAAGAGTATAGAGGAGCAATCCAGGGAAAGGAGTACTGCCCTCTCCTACACCTCGGTGTAGTATCTACTGAAAAGGGAGCCTTCGGGTCGCTCTCGACTACAGTTGCCAACTTTACTTACTTATATACTAATCTACTACATATTTTATCATGATGTACTAATAAAGATGTGTAAAAAAAAAAAAACAACAAAAAATCAAAAAACAAAACAGAATAACAAAGGCAAAAATAAAAGTAAAAAATCATTAGTGAATTCTGGTAAGTCGTCTTCGAACGGCTTGGATTTCACAGTTGCACTTCATTAAACTCTTTCATGTCTGAAAATTATCTGATTGTTTTAACTCATATTTTGAACTATTTTTGCGGTGATTAAAATTCTAGTTTAAAGTGTCATTAGTAATGCTTTTGTTATTTATTTTCACTGCTTAGGATATTCTCACAACATTACTAATTAACCATTTTATTGTCTAAGACTATAACGATAACATGATAACACTTAAAAAGTTATGACATGAAAATCATAATGTATCTGACTATGTTTTTATGTTATTATTTTAACTTTTATAACTTTCTTTCCCCTCGTTATATTTTTTAAAAACCACCTGGCTTACTTCAAATTAGCTACAAATAAGCAAGAACTGTTTCTGTTAAGGTAATTAAAAATAATTGAAAAGTTTAATAGTTTAATTAGATAATTGATTATCTCCAATTTTCTTTGACTTATAAAAGAATGAGTTTTAATTATTATTTGTTTTTGGCTAAATTTTACGCGGCAATTTTAAAGATGAAGAGAAAAATTATTGTGAACCACTGACAGTTATAGAATGTCAATTTAATGATACAGAAGATGAATACAATAAAAAAAATTGATCTCAAAACTAAGAGATTACGAGTAGATTTTCTAAAAGTTTCTACATGCTTTTTACACTCTACTATTTTTGTCAGAATATTCATTTAGTCAAAATAATTCCCCCATTTTAAAATCTGCCCTTAAAATTAGTCCCCTAACTCAGGTTGTTCTTCTGCCATGTCATATTGACTCTTTGATATTAAGTAAAAGCTTTTTATATTTTATCGTTTCCAGTTATTGTTTCAGTCCATTATCAGCTGATTAAATGCAATGTATGAAAAAGAACTTAAAGATTTATTGATTGAGTTTCGCAACATGACAACTTGTCTAAGGTTTATTTTACACCTCGTGTTTAAGGAATAGCATTCATTTTACGTTAATATTTCCTTTTTTTCTGTAGAAGTTTCTTGATTTTTTTTTTACTCATGGTCCTCTCTAATATGTTTAATTCTCAAATCAGTGATACCCTAATAGGTAGTACCACTCCGAGTCAGAGTGCACCAGATAGTTTGTTTGTTTCTCATTTAATGGCATATCAACCTTCTCGGGTCCTTGTTTTTTTTAGAGGGACAGTAGTAGTACTATTTAAACCATAGATGGGAGGATAAGGAGGTTCATACCATTCCCAAGGGTATTTGTCTGAAAGTGAACGTAATAGCGCAACCGGTTCCGCAGTCCAGTGCTTTAACTATTACACCACGGGGACACCTCTAAGTGTACCTGGGAGTAATGGCAATAGGAAGAGGTACTCTAAACTCCTCAGAACACCATCAGATGAATTTAAGTTACATAACCAAGACATCCTCTTTTTGTAGGGTGATCTCGACTCTCAGAAGAGGATGAATAATTATTTTCCTGACAGTGTAATAATGTATTTCATGGTTAGAAAAATACAAGGCATATTTACTAGACATATTTTGCTAGAGCCGGGGAATTTTCTATTGTTGTTTTCGGCTTGATATTTAGTTTTAGGAACTAATTCTATGTAATCATTTTATCTTTCTAACTTGAAGAATAACCCAACGACCTACTACTAGTAATATCTAATTACACACTGTAAATGACAGCAAACAAGTCACCTTTTTAAGCCTGAAAAAATCTCTACAGAATTAAGGGGCGACGGCAAGAATAAAATCTAACCCCTTACGACTGGGTAGTCAACCAGTGGAACAATACTCCTAACAATGAATATAGATTACTTATAACTCCTAAGTACAGCAAACATATCAAATAATAAGACAGTACTACAAATGAAGTATTATATTAAAGCTCTATCACATGCGATTCTAACAGGTGATGCACTAACTGTAAATATTGACAGGAACGTTGCTGCACCCAAGCAGCCCGCCAGATAACTACGGTAGTTGATTTATTTTTGCAATTTCAGAAACAGTGTTATAAAATTTATTTCATATGGATTTTAGCTCCCTTGAGAAATATTCGCATATTACATGTATAGTTGGTGTAATAATGACTCCAGAGAAAATCTATGTACATATGGTACAGTTTAATCAGACATTATGGTATTGACCTAATTAGTAGAGTGTTTGCCAATAGTGCAGGAGACTAGGGTTCAATCCCCGGCCGAGTCATACCAAAGACTCAAAAAATGGTACTTGATGCCACCTTGCTTAGCACTTATTACTATAAGGTAAGGATCAAGGGTAAAGTGAGCAATTCAGCGAATGGAGTAGTGCTCTCCCCAATACCTCGAGTAGCTATTGAAAAGGGAGCCTTCTGGTCAACCTCAACTAAGGTCCCCAACTTTACTTTTACTTATTGTATATACACACAATAACATTATTACGCTACTTTCATGACATAACCTTTTAAATGAAGTTTATTAAAGGTAATTTTATTGACGATTAATACCTTGATTTTACCAGTAGCCTACTCTCTATTCAGGAGTCGACCAATACACAAGGTAAAGGTCTACACTAGAGTTTTGAACCAAAAATATTGAGGTCAACTTATACGCCAGATCGACTTATACGCAAAATCTTACGGTATGTAATTATTTATTAAAATAAATATTCAATTTCGTGAGTTGAAATTATGAGCGATTAGTTATGTCTTCTAACAACACGCCATCTCAGTGAATATCAATCAGAACTCTTTTATTTTCCCCTCGAAGAACACAATTTTGCCATTTTAAAACCTCTTGGATTAAGTGAAAAAAACTAGAACCAAAGATCAATAAACAAAACAGTGAATTTCCCAATAAGATTGTTTACAATTAGAAACTTGATTATTGTTTATAATCATAACTATCTACATTTTTAAACGTGTCATTGCAATCATTTTTAGTAGCAATTTTTGTCTATGACCTGGTAATAACAACTCTTAAGGAATACTCCCTCCCCAGATCTCCAGAGCTGAAGCCTCACCATCAGATAAAGTTTGATGTCATACCAAGGATACCAATTTCCTGTGAGTGGTCTTACCCTTACACAGAGGATACAGTCAGCGTATACTAAGCCCCTCCCCCTTAAAGAGCTAAGGGAGAGTCAGATAGATAGATTGAGAGAGAGGCATGAAAAAGAATTGTTGAAATCCCGAGGCGTAATGACTTAAGTGCTGGACAGCGAGACCGTAGTATGTGAATTCGAATTAAGATCACGTTGTTACTTTCGGATTTTGGGAAAGGTGTTAACTCCTTCATCTTTCCAGCTATTGGTTAAATGGTACCAGTTTCTGTTCTTCTACAAGTATGGCTTTGCCATTAAATAACTTCTATAGGGTTTTATGGCATTGAAAACAACAGAAAGAAAAATATAGTCAGTGCATATTTTAGTTTCATACCTAGGACAATCATTTTCTAGTGGGGGGGGGATTTACCCTTCTTCAAGGGATACAGTCAGCGTATTAGGGAGTTTACGGGGGTATTAGGGAGTTTAGCCGATAGGGCGACACAAACTATAGTATAAATATGTAACAGGTATTTTTCTGTTTTGTAGAGGAATACAGTAAATAGTGAAACTCGAGCATGATTGATTTCCTTGCACTGTTCTCGGCAGCACGCCATTCCTCCAGCACCAATCAAAAATGCTGACGAAGATTATCACTAAACACGTTATCATGATAATTGGCATCGTAATGACGGTCAGCATGGTTGTTTTTATTTTTTTACTCTTTTATGGAGATATCACTTCAAATTTTAATTAAGATTTGGATTAATTTAATACGGCGCGTATTGAATAATCATGCCAAATTTTAATCAGAATTTGTCAGGGCAATATGATATCGAGATATTTTCTAATGAAAACAATAAAATACAAAAAAAACCAAAAAAAAAAAAAAAACCAACAGCATAATATTGCAAACGTTAATTAGAAAAAAGAAAGGGAAAAAACAGCCACAAATGTCACTGCTGATATGTGTGAGGGATTAAGATTCACTATAGTAAATATTTCATATTGAAGGTCTCTTTCTTGACGCAATGGAAAAATGCTACGAATTACCTTACATGGAATGGTCTAGTTTCTTTGTTTAATGGGGCTGTAGAGTACACTGACGGTAAGCCCCCCCCATGAGTGTCCTGGTTATGACACTAAACAATCTGATGGTGAGGTTCCAGCAGTCCTGGAGCTTTGGGGAATGCGGAGTACCCCTTCAATGTCATCGCTCCCGGGTCCACTCTAGCCCGGAGTGGTAGCACCTGATAGGGCCCTATCTATGGGTTAAATAGAACTAACAACATACTTATGCTAAACTGAATTGTTTGAGTAAACTGAATAGCTTGAAATAGAAATTTCTTTGACAATTAAACCGTACGTACACTTAAACTGTGTGCTTATGCTTAACTGAATTATTTAAAAAAGAACTGCTTTTCGACATTAAAACTGTATTTATACATAACTGAATTGTTACATATAACTGCTTGAATAGTTTGAAATGGAAATGTTTTTAACAATGAAACTGTGTATTTATGCTAAACTGAACTGTTTTCAATAGAACAGATTATTTACATAAAAATGGATTTGGCGTTAAATAACCGTCTAAGGTTGATATGCCATAAAACCTAACAAATCAAATCAATCATTTGTTTAATGGCATATACACCTCTGTGGGTAATTTAATGCCAAAGCCATCATTGAAAGAGAACAGTAGTGGTAGTATCTAAGTCATTGCTGGGGGTGATTAGAGAGCTCATACTTTTAAAAAGAGTATTAGTGCGTAAGTGAGCGTAATACCACGACTTGGGATCGAACTCACTTAATTTGATGTCAAATTTCATCACGGCAGCTACAAGTTGACGATGACACACACTCCTGCAGATCTTATAGACTATCCAACGAGACATAACGGAAGGATCCAGATGATGCGTCATTCTTGGTGAAAAATTAAGAACAGTTGATCGTAAATTGCGGAATTCATAATTTAACCAAGTGTATTCGTCTGAAAATGAACGTAAAAGCACGACTGAAGTACGAACTCGTTTATAATGTTGTCACAGTTCAGCACGTTAGCAAATACACCACGAGGATTCCCTTCTAATACGGTTGAAGATTTCATATTACGTCAACTTATGAAAACTACAACTGTTCAAAATTTAAGCCCCATTTTTTCTCCTTTTTTCTGTTAGAATGAACATTAACTTAACTTGCAAATTGATATTGTAGATATTAGTTATTTTACAAGAACTTTTGCCGCAGTTTTACATTTTCGATTGTTTAACGATTCAACAACATGTTGTTTAGATTCTTTTAAAACGGGATTACTCGTTGGCTGGTCCGGGTCGAAACCATACAAACTTTAAAAAGACCCCCACAAACCAAAAAAAAAAAAAAAAAAAAAATGAAAATAAAAAAATGAAACAAAACAAAACAAAACAAGAAAGAATAAAAACGAATTTTGATTATTGTGATCTTAATAGTAAGGAGCGCGTGTGGGACTTAGTAAAAATAAACCTGTGTCCCCCTTCAACACAATAGCAATCATGGATGATAGACAAAATTCAGGTAACTCTTTTACCCTACAACAGTGGACGAGAACACAGCACAACCAATCCTCTGTCTTGGACTGCAAACGTCTATCTTACTCAGATTTATTCCTAGTATATATGGGCCGTAAAATCACTCCCCAACAAACTTGCCAAAACTAAGTTACTTAAAAAGTGATACGCTTTTCTACTGACCTTTCAGCATACAAGTGTCAAAGACTTCTGTTTATAACGGACATTAAAAACTAATAATTTCAAGCTCATTTCTATTTCTTTTTCATTGCCTGACGATTTACTTAACTGATCTAGTTATTAATTTGATATTCTGTCGAGACATTCTATTTACATACATACATACATACATTCATACGTATACGCTACCAATGCCCAAATACCGTACCGATAATCTTATTTCCATACCGATGTATATAAATATACACAAGTCTGATACGCGTACATACTGTTGTGAATATGGATTATCTCCTCTTTGATAATCCAAGCAATAAAAGCTGTACATTTCCGCTTGTCAAGTAGACGAGTAATAAGATTCTTAATTGAATAAAAGATTACTAGACAGAATCTCTTGTCCTATTTTCATTACACATACTCATATAGCGATGCGTTCTTGCACTTATGTGCACCCAGCAGCAGCAGAGGGGATAATCTCTATAGTCTTGTGGCTAAAGTTTTGGATTGCGACTTCGTAGTAAACGAGTTCGAACTCCACTCGTGCTATTACGTTCACTTTATACGTTTACACGTCTGATCTCCTCGGGGCGGGGTATGAACCTCATTATTCGCCAAGCTATAGCTTAAATAATACAACTACACTTCTGCTACAATGATGGCCTTTGCATAAAATAACCTACGAGAGTTGATATGCAATTAAACAAGGAAACCAAGTCAGTCAGGAGAAGAAGTCACACCATTACTAAATGAAAAATCTGTACAGAAACAAAAAAAAAGATAAAATAAAAAGCAACAAAAAATGATATCAGGGATATGATTTGGTTTCTTTGTTTAATGGCATATCAACCTTCGTGGGTTATTTAATGCCAAAGCCACCCTTCTAGAAGAACAGTGGCGGTGTTATTTAACTCATAGCTGGGAGGATAAGGGGGTATTTGTCCGAAAGTGAACGTAATAGCGCGACTGAAGTTCGAACTTGCGTACTTCGATTTCGAAGACCATCGCTTTAACCATTACACTACGGGGACACCCCATCAGGGATATGAGTAAATTAGTAAAGACTTAGTACGGAATGGTTAGGGTTAGATATTTTCTCTGTTATGCCTCACGTGGAACTAATTGTTTAAAACATATCTGCATGTTGAAAGAAAAAGAAGGAAAAAATGATTCTGGTTTGTGTGAGGAGAGCGAACCCCTCACTCCTCCGAAAAAGACGAATGTTTTGTCTGGTGGTGAAAATTATAAGAAATAATTAAAAAGAGATGGGAAAAAAATTGTGATGGGGTAGTTACTGGAGAGGTGCAGATATGGATTGTCTTGTACATAATATAGTCTGTCTGACGATTGTGGGATTCTGATAAAACTTAACATAACGGACTCAACAAGAACAAAATTGGTATATTTTAGGTTTAAACCTAATCTGCCATTTTAACTTTGACTACTTTTATACAACTTTTCTTATTTGTATTTTATTTAAAGCAAGCTTCATAACATATTCCTTAAACAAACTAAGCATTTTTCCAAAGTCATGCAGAAAAAATATTATCGAATAAACCAATATGGAAGAAGAAGTAAATTGGCAAAAATTCAGAAAATATGAAATTTGTTGAACTCCACTTAAAGTTGACCTTGTGTCACACCCTGCTTGCATGGAGGTTTTGGTATAACTACTATTTCTTTTTTCCTTGCTAAAGAAATGTAATATACGAGATGAAAAGTATTTTGATTGTGTTGAATTTAAGATAAAATATTGTGAGAAACAAGCATACTTCGGCGGGCTTATTTCTATACTGCACATCATCATTAATAATAAAACATTCAAAATCCTTATAAATGAAGTAAATGTAAATATTTTGTATAACCACCATTCTCTTTAGAGAGAGAAAATTTCGAAATTCTCGAATAGGCGGAATCAATGATTGCTACTCATTCGGTCATCTTCCATGAAATTAGTGAGAAAAGAAGGTCAACCTTGCTACATTGTGACTATGGAAAAGGGGCTGAAAGAAAAAAAAACAACCCTTTTCAAAGATTTGCTGCTGTTATCTTAGGCCATTGTATATATTTTGGAATGTCACAAGATCAAGCTAGCAATCATATAAGGAACTACTCCAAGTCATAACAGCTCTATCATCAAATGGAACCACTTCTTGGATGAAGAGATGATAATTTTCCCTTTCCATCACTCATCAGTCACGCTACTCCCATCACTGCATCATCTTCGGAATATTTGCTCTTTGATTTATAGAAAGCTAGTTGTAACTGCAAGTTCCACCGAATACAAGCTTACTAATTGCATGGATTTAAACTGTAAATAAGATAAATAGTTTCTATTTTTATCTTATAAATTGGTGAATTGATAATATATTCCTAAGAAAAAGGAACTAAATATAACCTTGGAAAATGAAAAAAATACACTAGTAGCTTAGTTTTGTCGGTAAAAACATTTAAATTATATATGATAAAATTGAATGAACTTTTTTCGGTGGTTGGTTCAACTAGTAAAAAGTAAATTTGGCGACCGTTGTCGAGGGCGACCAGAAGGCTCTCTTTTCAATAGCTACTACACCGAGGTGTAAGGGAGGGCTCAACTTCTTTTCCTGGATTGCTCCACTTTACCCTTAATACGTACCTTATATTTTTGAGTGTTAAGCAAGGAGGTATCAAGTACCAATTTTTGTCTTTGGTGTGATACGACCTGGGACTGAACGCAGGTCTCACTAGTCCAATGAGCCGGCTCAACTTGATTTAAGAAAAGATCAAGTTTAATAAAAACTATTAAGAAAGAAGCTATCAATACAGCAATCACTTAGTAAAAAGAAATAGGATTATTCATAAAAAATAAAGGAAACTCATGATTAAACATTATCATGCATGTTCAATATAATATTTGAAGAAGCAGTTTTCTATATTTTTGAAAACATTCTATGTAGCTTAGGAAACCCCATTTGGACAAGATGCCTTCTTTTGTTTGGTTTCGGTATCTTTGTTTAATGGTAAATAAACCTTCATAGGTTATTTAATGCCAAAGCCATCCTTATAGAAGAACAGCAGTGATGCTATTTAACCCGTAGCTGGGAGGATAAGGGAGTTCATACCTTTCCCAAGGGTATTTGTCCAAAATTGAACTTAAAAGCCCAAGGGGAGTTCGAACACGCTCACTATGATTCCGCAGTCCAGCGATTTAACCATTACACCACGAGGACACGCCCACCTTCTTTTCACAATCTGGTGAATTAAGGACAACTTCTATACCTTGAAATAATAAATTGATTATAAAAAGCCTTAGAAAAGTGTTTGAGAAAGGAAGACATGCTTCTGAAGGCGACAGAATTTTTGTATTACTCAACAACAATAATATATATATATATATATATATATATAGAGAGAGAGAGAGAGAGAGTGAGAGATTAACAATGTTGTTAGCTATGTATACATGAATAGTAAGTCTTCCATACTGGTAATACAGCATATATATGTATTAAGGATAGCGTAGAAACAGAGCTAAGAGCGCTTAATGACTGTAAACTTTCGCCAATGCGATCATCAAATTAAGTGGTTTCCACGGGCTGGGTATACTTTCTCTACTTGTCCTGTGATTTTCAAGTTCTCCGATCTCTTTAGCAATCGTTTGGTGACTATACTGAGGGTACCGATTATATGTGCAGTCACCGTCACTTTCAGGTTTACTTGTTTCCGGTTCTCTAGCAAAGTCTCTTTTCACTTTCTTTCAATTTTACTCTGGACAACAAAGTCCATGATCCGATTTACCCAACCCCTCCGTTTGAGCAGGATATGACACAAGGTCAATTTTTAAAAGGAGTTTAACAGGTTTGAATTCAGACTTTTCCTTCTCCTAGACTAGTTGCCTCACCAAGGCTGAAGAACTCAGTCTTCCCTACTATTTACCCATAGCTGGAGGGAGAATTATTGGATTCATACCTTTCCCAAGGGTATTAGTGCTATGTGAAATGCAATCAGTCTCGTCCAGGTTTTGAACTCGTGTGGCCGTGTCCATTTCCTATGACGATAACCATTACACCACGGGCACCTCAAAGTCCATGATACCACATGTTCTATTTTTTTTTGTTGACTATCTATAGGTCTGGTCATCTAGCAAAGATTAGGTAATCTATTTGCATTGTGCGTTTCATTCTCCCGGACGAATTCTTGCTTGTGCATATACCATCTGTTCATATGGTTGAATTTAAATCTATTGCATAATTTGCTGTGGATCAACATAATCTACATTGATGCGTTTTATCTATACTTGCTTTGAAATAATTAGTCCTTATGTCGTTCTTTTGAAGATATTTAGTTTCTCTCTTTAGGCTTCCCTTTCTTAGCGTTGTGCAAATTATCTCATGTGAGATTTTGTTTGTTTATCACTTGAAATGTCCATACGGTTGTTTTTCTTCCCAGTTTTATTTTCTGGTTAATTTTATTCAGGTGATCTTCATGTTTTCTGTATTGTTTCAGGTTATCATTATTATTCACTCATTAGAGTTTTTCACATCTGCGTTAGCTGATGGTCTTTCACTGGAGATTGAGTGACAGCAAGTCTCCTCAAGTCTCCAGGACCCTTCTCTGTATTCTGGCCGTCTTCAATAATGCTGTTGTTTGGATGGTCTCTACTCAGCCACCAACTTCCAATATAATTTTACTCCTTGATTGTTTTTCTCATCAACTAATGCTGATTGACTTTATATGAAGTCTGAGTAACAGCAAGTCTCCTCAAGTCTCCGGGACTCTTCTCAGTATTCTGGTCGATTTCAATAGTGTGGTAGTCTGGATGGTCTCCACCCGTCTTCTTATTTCCAAGTCCTCCAGTCTCTATAATAATCCTTCGCTGACTGTATCAAGAGCACTAGTTACAATTGGTAGAAATTACTTTAAGTTCCAAATTGGTTCTTATGGCGTTGTTTTGAGCTGCTGTGAGGAGAGATTCAGTTTCTCTTTTATTATTATCTTAACAATGCTGGAGTCTAAATGGTCTCGATTTATCATCTAATATCATGTTCTTCTTGTAATTTTTCCAACCTTTGGTCATAGTTCCGAGTGCACCAAGGACATCGTTATTTAGTACTCTGGCATAGTACAAGTTTTTGTTAATCTTTTCATGCTCTTTTTTTTCACTCTGTGGTCTACTCGGAATAGCAAAATCCACTTTATGGCAAGTTCTCTTTTTCTTGTTACTCATCACTAGGTCTGTTTTTTTGGCTGGGATTTAGAGATCCGGTTGTATTTCAATACCCCGTAAAATTTTATGCGTCGCATTCCCTGTGACGTATTCTGGTTTGTCATAAAGAAATTTTAAAGTTTATAAAATAAAATTTGCAATATAAAGAAATTAATGAGGATAAAAATTTCAATATAAGTAAAGTTTAATTACAATATTACTGGCACGGTGGTAGTTTTAAAGAGCTATATTCTCTCAATTTTTATTTCTAATTTCTTTGTGTTTACTTATTTTATTAAATTATTTAACTGATATGTTGTTATCTGTTAGCAAGGATATACCAACTAGAAAGTATATTTTTCTTTTATAGTCCTGAACCATTGCTTTCTTCTATTGTTTTTTTAAATTTTTATATAATTTTGAATAGCAACGTACAAGAAAATAGTAGCTCCTTTTACTTCTGCTCTTGGTTCTGAATGGTGTTTTTTCCACAATCTAGAATTCCATAGCATTTAAAAACCTTTCAATGAATATAAAGTCCTATTTTATCATGTTTTTCCGTATAGTCCATTGTTGATAGGATTGAGTAATCGAACACTGGTCAATTGATCCAGTTCTTTCTTCGCACAATCTACATATTAGGTTTGATCCGTTTCTTATAATTCGGTAGTTTCTAGTTTGTAGGATGTGATCGTGTCCTGCTGTTATTAATCCCTCCGTATCGGCCAATAGTCCAGCACATTTCACCCATCGACAACTCTTTATTATTTCTACATCAGTATTTGTAATTTTTTGTACGTATCGTCCATGTAGACATTTTGTCCCCATTCGTTTATTAATTAATTTAGTCCCAATGTTTTTTCTTCTTTACGTTTTCTTCAGCCTCTCTTGCTAAAAATCTTTTATGTCCATTTCTTTCGGTATGAGGTCGAGTTGATCAGATTATTTTATTACTTTCTTTACTAAAATGAATATCCTTTTCTTTTGCTTCTCATGTGTTTTACTAAATGTAGCATTGAATCTTTTGTAGTGTCGGATAATTGCTTTAATTCCATAGTGATTGTTTTGTTAGTCAATTCTTGTCGAATTATTCCACTTTCCCCATTTTCTCTCTTGCCGTCGAAACGTTCCATACCTGCTTTGAGTGATGCATTCTATTGTAGGTAATTAGTTTCCTAGATTTAGAATCATTCTTTTTTTTATCTAAGTTCTTATTATTTCTGCTCTAAATACGTCTCTGATTGTCCAACAGAATTCTGTCAGTATTTCTTTATTTATGCTATGATTGATACTACAAGTTTCATCTACTCCTTACTATTTATAGTTTTTTGTATTCCAAATTTATAGTTTATGTGTTTATATTTATAGTGAAGTTTTTAGACTTTAATAACCAGCTTTTCATAGATTTGAATTTTGCTTATTTTTCCAGACAAAATTGAATCCCTGTATTGTCCCTAAAACTTTTTTTACAGTGCTTAGAAGTCCTTCTAAATTGTCATCATTTTTTTTGCATATAACTTAAAATTTTTCACATAGTATTGGTGGCTTATTTTTAATAGTAATTTTAAATACATAGGTTGTGTTTTATGTTGTATGGAGAGAGATTATGGTAGTATACAATAAAGAGAAGGAGTAAAAGAGTTTCCTTAGAAGATTCTATTGTTAATGTTCAGATTGTTAGTTTCAAGTATACCCTTTTCATAGATTAATCTGGGGTTAGTATGTTACTTTTCCATTTCAAGCTTTAGAAATTTTATTCTAACTGCAGATATCTTGACATATTTAAAAACCTTTAGAATCCATTGGTGATGTACTCTATTATTATTATTATTCCTTGGAAGTTTTTCACATCAGTGTTAGCTGATGTTTAACTATCCAAAGGTTTATTTACTACTATAATCTGTCGGTAGTCACCAGGTGCTATTTATTTTTTTACTTCGTCGGAATTCGGAAAATGCAGGCTCCAAAGCCTTTCGAAAACCGTCGTCTTGCCCAATATTTATGGGACACTTACCAAAACGGGAATTTTACTTATGAAACGGTGGGTGTTTCTATAAAACCACTTCATTTCTGTATGTCCAAAGATATCCCCAACTCAAAGTGTATGAAATCTCAGACAGTCAGGCTCGAAATCAGACTGCACGGAACGAAAAAATAACAAGGTAACCCAACACATTTAAAAAAAGATATTACATTTCCAACTCTTTCCTCTGTCATCTATAATTTCCCTCCTCCTTCCTCTTGCGTTCAGCATTTCTTTCGACTTCTTTACACATTTTAAATTATAGGCACTGACTACTGTGCTTATATTAACTAAGAAAAAAAGAATCTTAGAGAAGAATTTACCTAAATATAATTGTGGGAGTCCTTGCGTTTTTGCTTTTTTCCCCATTTTTTTCTTTTATTGTGGGTGTATCTTTCTTCAACACGTGATCTTGTATTTCATTCCTTTCATTCTATTCTTTTTCGTTTTTTCTATTTTTTCTCCAACACATGATCTTTTATTTCCTTCATTCCTTTGGTTCTACTGTTTTTTCCCATCTTTTTTCCACTAATAATCTTGTATTTCTTTTCTTTCAGTTGTTCTCCTGTATTTTTTTTATCTTTATTTCAATACGTGGTCTTGTATTTTTTTTGGTACTTCCACATTTTTCTTCTATTGTTTCTTCAGCTCGTGGTCTTTTTTTCGGTTCTTCTAATGTTTTTTAAATCTTTTTTTTTGTTTTTTCCGACCCATGATCTTGTATTTCCTTCTTTTCTTTCGGTTCAATTGATTTTTTTTCCAGTTCTTTCTGCACGTGGTCTTGTATTTCTGTCTTTTCTTTCGGTTCTGCTATTTTTTCTAATCTTCAACATGTGGTATCGTATTTCTTTTTTTCTTTCGGTTCTTCTCAATTTTTTATTCCTTCTATCTTTTCTTCAACACGTACTGTTGTATTTCTAATTCTTCTGTTTTCAGCATTCATATTGCTTTCTCGTGTTTTTCTCTTTCTGCTTTTCTGTCGTCTTTTCTTCCTCCATCTTGTTGCTGTTTCATGTTCTTATATTTGTTTTTATTTTCTAATTTTTTTAGACGTGGCCACCGCTTTTCCTCTGCCTTTTACTCTCCAACGAAACAACTGATAGTTTGCATTATATTTCTTCGCCGTCCGACAGTCTGTATATTTCTCCTTTTTCTTATAAGGCTGCTTTTACTCTTCTTTTTTTCGTCTAGTGTTTGTACTTTCTTGTTTTATTTTTTTTTCCTTTTTTCATTCTTCTCCTGTCTTTTTTGTCACTTTCTTTTTCTTCTATCTGTTTACCTTGTCTTTCTTTTCCTGCTTTTATTTTCTTTTCTCTTAGCTTTTTCCGTATTTTTTCTTCTCTTTCTTTTCTATCGGTTTTTCTTCCGTTTTTCTTTCTTTTAATTTTTTGTCAGTTCTTTACATGTATCTTCTTTCCCCTCTCTTTTTCTTATATCTTTTCCCTCCGTTTTTTTTCGTTTCCCGTTTTTATCTTTCTTATCTGTCGATTTCTCTCTATTTATTTTTTGTTTCTTTCTTCTGTTTTCCACTTTGTATTTATATGCCTCTGAGTTCGAACTAACCACGGCATGTGGGGCATTAACTGGTTACGGTACCGAAAAGAAATTTATGTAACATTATGGTACCAAATAGTATGTACCATAACAGCGCCATCAAGACATTCGCACCTCCAGGAACCTGTTGTGACGACTGCAAGAAACTTTTTTTATCAAACCGAATGTTTATTTACTACAACAACTTATTGGTAGTCACCGAGAGAAAGAAAGAGAGAATGAAAACTGAGCCGATCACGTTAGCTGAGTAAAGAGAAGCAACATACCCAGGTGAGAAAAATAGAGCAGACACAGACCTTGGACTTTTTCCTGGTTTTCTGTGGTGTTTCTAGCATGCTTGTTCGCTTGGTCCCGTCTAGTCAAGGTTCCCTTTGAAATGCACCACCAAAATTGAGGCTAGTAAACCTTCATTTCCTTACACCTTTGTGGCTGGTGTTCAACTGTCTATCTTTACCTCACCACGTCTCGCCAGTTAACTCTCCAAAAAACAGGTACTCCCCCTCCTTTCTGCCTGTTGTCGGCAGGAGAAACATCAGCTTCTGCTCTCTAGTTATTTTCAACACAGTAATTCACCAGTGACTGACTAAACCACAACTGTCTTAACCCAAGTCACTCAGAGGGTTACTACCTGCTCTCGTGTATGACTTCTTTCTTCTTATTTTTTTCTCTCTCTTCTTCCTTAGAATTTAGTTTTTCGTTCTCCTCACAACCCGCTTCATCACGTTAGGGTTAAAAGAAATAATTATGAAACGAATAAGTTTGTTATCACTGTAAGCTAACCGGTGATTAAGAAGTAAATATAAACCTCTGTCATTAAAAAAAAGAAATTTAAAAAATAAAATTATAATAATATTTCAAATCCCTCACGAGTCTAATGTTACATTTTTAAAATAATACATTCAATGTAAACAAAAGAAAATATTACTGGAGAAGAATATTGCTATAAGTGAATTCTGAGATTTTTTTTTATCGTTGAGGTTATAAAGGATAAATAATAATTCGAATTAAAAACTATACCGCTTTTAAATTAATTTTTAACTAAAAAAATGTTCTGTAACTGAGCAGAAATTGTTAAAAAATAAAAATTTGTTGCAGATCCCCACAAAAGAATTTTTAAAAATACTCTAAAACTTTCTCTATTATGGGGTTACATACCTTTATAGATTATTCTAAACCTAGACGAAAGATGGATAAAAAGAAAAGAAACCTTAAAATAAAACAATACTTGTCCTTTGAATTGATTTGCCAAAACTTTCAACTACAAATAAAAACTCCTTTTAAATATTTTGCTAATTCCTCTCTTCCTTCTTTCTATCTCACTCATTGACCGAGTATTTCTGTTAGTATATAAAGACAAAGGATCTTAGCATATGGCCATTTTTGACTATTTTCTGAATATTCAAAACTTTTAGTTGACTTAGTGTAATATTCTATATTTTCCGACGACGCAAATTTACCTCTGGGACAGGTTGAAGATATATAACCATTTCTGTCGGGGGGCTATACTGACTTGCATCTTTGATATAATTATTCTCAAACCGAAAATATAATATAATATAGATAAATGCACAGTTAAAAAAGGAAAGGAGTTTAGATTTTATCTTTGTTATTGTAAAAGAGATCAATGATCCTAAACTTCCAGAAAAAAAAGAAAAGAAAAAAACAAATATGAAATAAAGGGTTAGTTTACTCCTGGCCTTTTAGTAGGGAAAAAAGCCCTATTAAAAAATATCGCTAAAATATATTTGAAAAGAAAAAAAATCAAAAAATAAAAATAGCTGACTCAGGATTTCTGTAAGCAGAAAGTGAAATTCAATCTATTGCCGAGAAAAACTTCGAAATGCAATTATTTTCACATTTCCCTATTTTCTTTTTAACTTTCCACAGTGTGTTTTATTTAGTCTTTCTTGTGACTGTGAGTTTATTTGTCTGTAAATAAGGTTGTGTGCTGCTTCATCTTTCGCTCTGAGCGGGAACTTATATATGTATATATATATATATATAAACATATATATATTTGGAGATTCTACAAATGTGTATTTATATATATTGTTGTTATAATTCAAAACTATCTAGGAACGGGGTACGTTTTTAACCCCGGTCACCCTTAAAAGTGATTTCTCTATAATCGTATTGTGAATATCTTTTTCTTTGGTGTCAACGTGTTTTCTCGTGCAAAACTGCTATTTAAAACAGAACATCATCTTATGAAAAAACATATATGTTCACAATTCCCTATATATTTTTGCATGCATTTGAATCCATATCAACCCAACTTCTCCGTCACTGGTTGGATTAAAGACAATATCATGTTTTTAAGCGGAGTATATCTGGTTTCCTTGCTTAACACTCATCATTATAAGGGACGGATCAAGGGTAAACTGAAATAATCCAGGGAAAGGAGTAGCGCCCTCCCCTACACCTCAGTGTAGTAGCTATTCAAAAGGGAGCCTTCAACTAAGGTCACCAACTTTATTTACTTTACATCTGATTTGAAAACAATTCTTTTCTTCTCCTATACTAGTTGCTGTACCAAATCTGAAAATCTCAACATGCCCTACTATTTAATGAGAGGTGTGGACCAGTGAGATGTGTTCCTTCAATTACTAAGAGCATTATCGCTAAGTGAGATGCAAGTAACGTCGTCAAGAATTTAATTTCAGGTCACAGATTCTATTTCCTACTACAATAACCAACCATTAAGCTTAGCGTGTTTAACTTTGATGTGGCACAAAAACAGAAATATAGTGCTGGTTTAGTTGACCACCACACCAGATGAGGCAAACTAAAACCTCTGTGAACCTTAGATTTAACATGGGCTTTAAATACTTTGTAATTGATCTAGACCGTTTGATGTGCAGACGTTAAAGAGTCGGCATTGATACTTACTCATAGCTGGGATGAGAAAAAATCGGTTCATGCCTTCCCCAAGAGCATTAGCCCGCAGTGAAATGAAAACAGCCTTGTCCAGGTTTTAAACTCGTGACATTTTATTCGATGACAATCGCTACGCACTTATGCTGGGGCTCATTTTGCTAATTATTCATTTAAAAACACCTTCAACACTTACTCATATTGTTCTATTGGACATTATTTGCAAAAATGCCAAAAAGTCCTTACAACGATACCTAACTCTTCCCAAAGCTAAAGTCGCCACTGAAAACCCATAGACAATGTTAAAGGGACGAGGCAACTGGTTTAAAGTTCGAAATAAAATTCATAGGTAGTTCTGAAATGTGCTGGGTGTATTAGGGTAGGTGTATCAGGTATATAGAAAACATCATTAACGGGTAATGGACTCCCATAGGTAGGATTGTTTACTTTTACATAAAATGTCCGGACACTAACCTGATCTCACTTTCTAAAGATATTCTGATTATAAGATTTCGTAAATATTGGTAGTCTCAATTAAAAAAAAATACTAATCTGGTTTATATGATAGAAAAAATAGCATTCCCTGATTCGTATCGATAGTGAACATCGAATCCCAAACTTAGGTACTGAACGTTTACGCTTGTTATTAATACTGTCGTCATGCAAAGAATCCTGCACACACACACACATATATATATATATATATATATATATATATATTGTAATATGAAAAAAAAGCAAGCAATACAGGGGATTTATTTACAGTTAAATTATTCGCCAACGTTAAACATTTTGGGCTTTACATTAAACGATCATTAGGACATCTAAATATATGATGTTCTATCTTCCGAATTATATTCAATTTAATTTTTAAAAGTTTTTTCCAAATGAAACAAAAATTTGTGAAAGTTTTCTATATTCTATTTCCATTAGGGGTATTCTGTTACAAAACTGTGCGATGCAATTGGTGTTCGAAATTTATATTAACAATGTAACGTATATATATATATATATATATATATATATATATATATATATATATATACTCCCCTACCCCCGTTGGGTTGAGTTCTCTAGTGAATTAAGTAATCGTGTTGCCATTAGCGTTTATTGCAAGTCTCTTCATATATGAATTGAGGTCTCGGTAGACGTAAAACGGATGTATGTAAACAATAGTAATTGTGATTCATAACCGTTTAAAATTTACTTCGCTGCTACTGGCTCCTCGTGGCTGAGGGTTAGAGGCTTTGGATTGGCATTTGAGTGAACCGGGTTTCGATTCCAGCTACGGGAATCTAATATGTCTAGTCACACTGATGAGTTCTGATAGAACGAAACAGATCTGTCTGTGGATGACTATATATATATATATATATATAAAGGTGGAGGTAGAAAAACATAAAAAGATCTAAACAAACAGTTACTGAAGAGACCGATATATATATATATATATAAACCTTGCATGGTAGATAGAAAGATATGAACAAAACGGGACAGACACATGCATACAAGACGATAAATAGCTATGAACAGAGCGATATATATATATATATATATATATGTGTGTGTGTGTGTGTGTGTGTGTTTTATTGAATAGTCCGTTCCAGTCTTTGTATGAGTCATTTCAATTTTGAGTTGAATGAATTTAGGCAGGTGTCGTATTTTACCCAAGTACTTTCGGCTCCAACTGGCGATATCTTCGAGGGAGTAAATAATGAAAAGAAATACAATGACGAGTCATATATCTTAATATAAAGAAAAAGAAAAATACGGCCTCTTCTCACATTCATGGCAAAGTAGACGAAGCCTAAATAAAACAAAGGACATACGTGAAATTATTAATCTAAATGTTACAATTTACGCATCAGACGTATATATATGTGTGTGTGTGGGTGTGTGTGTGTGTGTGGATATGTGTATTATGATGCATTTGCCCCGAAAGGTATAGTTATCCTCTGACGAAAGCTTTGTTGTCCGCACAGTTGATTTTTTTTATTTTCACACACACACACACACACACACACACACACACACATAAGATGTGCCGTCAATAAGTTTCCAGACTTCTTTTGTACAGGCATTTAAAATTGTCTTACCAATTTCTATGATTTCATGTTCAAATGAACAGCTAGAACAGCAATTGGAATACACCCTACTAAAGCCTGATTGTCCCAGCTGGTGAATTTCAAAAATGCAATCTGGACGTGAGGGCACTTTAGAAGAACGATATGCAATAAAGTTGTGTTTTAAACTTGGAAAAATGCCACTGAAACGTATTGAATGCTTCAGACTGCTTTTCGACCATCTTGCATGAATCGAGCATCAGTTTTTGAGTGGCATAAGAGATTCAAAGAAGGCAGGGCGTCTGTGAGGGATGATGAGAGATATGGGAGGAGTAAGGAAGTCAGAACACCTGAGTTGATTGGCCAAAGGATTAGGGTTAGGGTTAATGATCGTCGTGTGTCTATTGAGACAATAAGCGCACAGTTTGATGTCAGTGTGGGAACTGTACACACAATTATTCGCGAGGAACTGAAGATGCGGAAGATTTGCACGAACTTTGTCCCAAGGGTACTCAGAGTAGATCAGAAAGAAAGGCGTTGTCATGACAGCAGTGAGATGGTTGATCTGATCAATTCAGATCCTGCAGTTCTTGATGCTCTTATGACCCACGATGAAAGCTGAATCAACTGCTATGACCCCGAGACCAAGAGACAGAGTTCCCAGTGGAAGCATGCTGGCTCTCCCTGACCAAAAAGGCCAGACAGAGCAAATCCACCCGCAAACTTTTGATGATCCCCTTTTTGACAGCACTGGCATGATCTACATGCACTGGGTTCCTACTGGACAGACAGTCAACAAGAAATACTATGTTGAGGTTTTAAGGGAGTTCAGGAGGAGATTCCGTCGGAAGAGGCCAGCACTCTTCAAATCAGGTCAGTGGTATTTCCAGCAGGACAATGCACCAGTCCACAACTCCATCCTTGTCACAGACTATTTGAGCAAGATGGGCATCAAGACAGTTCCTCAGCCTCCCTATAGTCTAGACCTTGCTCCCAGTGACTTTTGATTATTCCCTAAGCTCAAGGAAAAACTTGGAGGCTGTCGTTATGAGAGGATTGAGGAGATGAAAGAGGTTGTAACGAAGGTCATTGACACGCTCACACAAGAGAATTTCTATGGGGCCTTCGAGAAGTTGTTGGAACGGTACAAGTGCATTGCAGTTGGAGGAGAGTACTTCGAAGGGGACTAGATTTTCATGAGTCTACTATCAATAAAAGTGCCTATACGAAAAAAGTCTGGAAACTTATTGAAGGTCCTTCGTACATATATATATATATATATATATATATCATGTCGTGTCACTAGAACGGATTTCCCTAACTCTCTCTGGCCTTTTGTGTTTATCGTCCATTGCTTCCTTCCGGTCTTCTAGACAACGTCCCATGTACGGACAGATGTGTTGTTGGTAAATTCAAGCTGGTCATCCAACACTAGCTCGTCCGTCTGAAGGTGTTCATAGGATAAGATCGCTCATGTGTTCGTCCTTACTTCTCCAGTTGTGTCCGGCATGTCTTGTCAGTCTAATTTGGATTGTTTTACAGATGGAATGTTGGTTGTCGTAAAGCAGCTGTTTTGTGGCATGTTGCTTCCAGGATTTGTTTCATATAGCTCGTAGAATTCTTTGATTAAACTTATAGACAAAAAGCTTGATTGCAATTGCACAAGATGCTACGAACTATATATATATATATATATATATATATATATATATATATATATATGTATATGTATACATATATATATATTTATATATATATGTATATATATATACGATATTCTCTCACTTTTTTTTTTAAATTAGTGCAGGTAAAGCTTACTATGTATATTTTATAAAAAGAGAAAAAATCATCTCATAACCTGGTTTTAATCGTTGGGGTTTTACTTATCTACTGTGTCTTGGGTATGCATATCGTTTTTAAGCCTATTTTTTCAGTACTGGATTGAATTCAATGTTTTTCTACACCTAGACGAGCTGCAATACCATAGCAAGAGAGCCAAGTCTGCCCCAATATTTACCCATAGCTGGAGGGAGAATAATTGATTCATTACTTTTCCTGGAGTATTAACTGTATGAGTTATGTAAACAATATCGTTTAGGATTTAAACTTGAAGAATCGAATTCCTTTCCCAGGACGAAATCAGATACCTCATAATTCGCTTTAGAAATATGTTGGATCGTTCTGAAAATACTGTCCGATTTTAGTAAAAACTGTTTAAATTCTTTCTAAAATATAATTTTGATAGTAGTTGTATAAATATGAACTTGTCTACTAGTTTCAGAGATCTACCGTTTGGTGTGGAGATGTCACCTCTAAGACATCAGCACGCGACTACCAAAGGCATGGAAAGCTAACAATTGGCTGTCGGTCATATGCAAGTCAGACCTGACCGATAAAATGAAACGCAGTTTCTTCAAGGCAGTGGTCTTGTCGATACTGCTGTATGGACACTAACTAAATGTATGGAGAAAAATCTAGACGGCAACTACATAAGAACGCGGCGAGTGATATTTGAACAAGTCCTGGAGGCAACACCCCACAAAGCAGCAGCTGTACGGCCACTTACCACCCATCACGAAAACTATCCAAGTTAGACGAACAAGGCATGCGGGAAACTGCTGAAGAAGTAGGGATGAACTGAAAAGTGATGTACCCCAGTGGACATCTTCTCATAGACTAGCAAAAGCAGGACATTCAGCTAGGACCTACATACAACAGCTCTGTGCCGATGTAGGATGTAGTCTTGAAGACCTCTCGGGAACGATGGACGATAGAGAAGAGTAGCGAGGGAGGATCAGCGATATCCGTGCTGATGGTGCGACTTGATGATGATCATGATATATAAATTCATTCCTATTCCTAATGAATAATGTGCCCTCTTTGCTAATTTTTGTGACTTCTTCCAAAATTTGATTGTGAAGTTTATCTGACCCGAATTATGAGGATAAAAATGAAAAAGAGAATAAAAAAAATGATACGTTTACTTTTTACCTAAGTTCAAGCTTGGTTATTATTTTGCTTCATGAATTGTCAAGATTTTTCGCTGTGGCAGGTCACTGACTTGCGATATTAGACTAATTCAATTCCATCATGTTTTCCTAATCTTTCACCTATTGATAACCATTTTTCAAGTATCTGAACTCTTTTTTTTTTTATATTAAAAACATTCTGTCACAGAGGAGAACAAGAAACTGCCTTTGAACATTTCTTGACATCAAAACATTCAGAGTTTTATCGTACAGACAAAAAAGTACCCTGTTCATCGATAACATAAAATGCACAGATATTCAGGGATCATATTTTGACTAATCAAATACTGTTTCAATTCATTTATTATGAAATAAAAGTTTATTCTAAAACTAGACATTATTTACCGACTTATTTGATATTTAGCATTATTTTCTTGCCAAGTGCCATACTTTATAAAATTCTGTATACATATTTATCATAAAATTACAGTTGTTCTGCTGCGTGGGTATATAAGCGAATGGAAGCCGTTTGACGTGATTCTAGAGATTGATCTTAAAGGTAAGGTTTATATATAGCAGTCTTTTGATATACATATGTTTGCGGCTTTCCCTTTCTCTTTTTTCACACACACACACACACACACACACACACACACACATATATATATATATATATATATATATATATATATATATATATGTACAAAGCTACGTGAAATCATGTGGTTTTATTTGAGAGACTGTAGCGTGTTTGCGTATGAAACTTTGTCACCTCCTGATAAGAACTACATTGCGTCTATGAATGTGCATATTTAGAAAATGTACAAAACGGGTGTATCTTGTATTGTTGTGTGTATTCTTGTTTGAGTAAACTTAACAATGATCTGTATTGATATGTTCCGGTATGTGTTGGAGTATTTCCCATCGAGCAGCACTGGTTTCGGTCGATGCAAAACGCTTCGAACAATTTTGGTAATGGAACCTTTAACAAAATTAAATCTTTTCTGTCACACCCAGCATTACCATTTCCTCTTTTGAAGCTTTCTAAGGTGCCAGTATTTTTCTTTTATCAACCATTTCCATTTTCCTGCTGACGAAAGGGAGAGTTCCGTTAATTCAGTCTTCGGTGATTTTTTTATATTCAAACTAATATCTTCCAGTATATATATATATATATATATAGAGAGAGAGAGAGAGAGAGAGAGTGCGAGAGAGAGCGTTTGTTTATTTCTATTAATCGATTTAAATGCAGAGCTTTGTGTTGTCCTTTTCATCATTCTACGTCATTCACGTAAATTTTTTTCCTGCATTTCTGGGAGCATTTTCCTTTCATCATTCATCCTATTATTAATGTGCTTTTTCTGCTCTATTTTCTTTCTTTCTTTCTTTCTTTCTTTCTTTCTTTCTTTCTTTCTTTCTTTCTTTCTCTTCATTTTCTTTATTCATTCGTTCCTTTCTTCACTCATTCGTTCCATCATTCCCTACAATCGCCTTTTATCTCTTTTCTCTTTTCTCTTCTACTGATCTGAGCAAAATTTTAATTTCTTTCTTTCTTTCTTTCTTTCTTTCTTTCTTTCTTTCTTTCTTTCTTCACTCATTCAGTTTATTTTTCCCTCCCTTTTTTATTTCCCCTTCTCTACTCTCTTTATTTGTACTAAATGTCCGTTTTTTTTCAGTAATTCCATATATTGTTTCTTGCTTCATATATTTTAAAGAATTTTTTTTGAAAACATCAGTCTTCATTCTTCACGCCTTCATCAGGCTTTCTTTCTTCATTACCCTTGTTTGTTATTGAACATCTTTCGTTAATTCTATCTTTTATTCGTTGATTGTTTTCTTTAACAAAATATCTTTCCTTTTCTGCTCTTAATCTCCAAGCAATTTGCTTCTGTGAAAGACAAACTATTGTTTTCTTTTTTCTTTTATTTACTATCCATCTCTTCTGCATTTCTTTCTCTGTCATATTTTGTTCTTCCTTTCATTTACCCCTTTGCACATGTATATTTGAAAGCTGGCAATTTTCTTTAATTTCTTTCTTTTATATATAATAAAGATTATTTCGCTTCATCCGCATGTCATTTTCCCATTATCTCTCTCTCTCTCTCTCTCTTTTCTTCTTCTTCTTCTTTTTTACTCTCTCTTTCCCTGTCTCTCCGTCTCCCTCTTTTTATACTGAATGTCTCAAAATAGATGCAACCTATTAACATGATAATGATTTATAACTGAGACAAGAGCAATGGCGGTCATTTGGAACACGTCCTGTAAAAAGGTATCTTTGGGCTCTAGACATCAAATCAATATTTTGTTTAATTGTTATTAAATCACCTTCTAGAACATGCAAATTTTTTTAGTTTAATGTCTAAGTAATAAATCATAATCATATTAATAAGTTGCATCTATTTTGAGACAGTTATGAAAGATTTTCTCTCTAAATAAGTAGTGACGCAAAATGTTTTTTTCCTCACTTGTCCCAGGCATTTTGATCGAGGATTGATAATTGTTATAGTATACTATTTTCATATTTGAAACAAAGAAAAACACATTATTATTAATAGAGTTATTAGCTGTCAGATGGGTCCCATGTATATTGCCACAGCCTATATATGTACTTACTAACCTCTCTACAAGAGCAGGATTCGACACCAGGAGAATTTTTTAGTGGAGTTGTACAGGTTTGAATTCATAGTTTCTCTTATTTTTGACCTGCCAGAATACTAATTTTAAAGAGCCCGGTCGGCCCTACCCTACTCAATAGTTTGAGGAAAAATAATTGCGTTCATACCTTTTCCCAGAATATCAAGTCTATTTGTAATGCAAAACAGCCTCATTTAGGAATTGAGATCGTGTCGTCTTGTCCATTTCCTACAATGATAGCTATTATACCATGAATACCCCCTTCTCTCTCTCTCTCACTCTCTCTCTCTCTCTTTCTCAATCTCTCTCTCTCATATATATATATATATATATATATATATATATATATATATATCAAGAAGGTGCTCCTGGTGTAACCGTTACTGTCAAGGGAAATAACGGTGACCCGAGTTCAAATTCGTGACGACGTTGTTTGCATTTAACATAGAACTAATATCCTTTGAAAAAGTACGAACCCAACAATTCTCTCTCAAGATATGGGTAAATAGTACGACTCCATGAATACTTTAAACTTAGTATTGTAACCAGTCAAGAAGAAGGATAACTCTCAATTCAGACTCTGTTATACTCTGCTAAAAAATTATGCTTGTGTCACGTCATGCTCGTGCTGAGGAGTTGCATATATATATATATATATATATATATATATATATATATATATATATATATATATATATATATTCGTACATGTTAAATTTATAAGCATAGATAAGTAGATAGATAGATACTGTTTAATATCTATCTATTCCGTTAATATCCTTCTATCTATCGATTACATTCTTTTGATATCTGTCCATCTACCTACTCACATATGCACACACCCGCCTCACATACATATATATATATATATTTTATTTTGCATCTATCTATCTATCACATTCTGTTAATATCTTTCTTCCATTTTTTCTTTGCCTCGTAGAACAGTTCATTTATGTCCCTCATGTTTATTTTTTATGGCTTTTTTTATATACCTATTTATCCCTGAATTTTTTTTTCGGCCCACAAGAACCCAGAGAATATGGATAATCTAATAGCCGGGAAAAATCGGTGGGAATTTAGAAATAAAATAAAAATATGAAGTAAAACCAACCACAAATGTCAAAGTCGTGGTGACTGGGCTTTGATCTAATCTGAAATGACTCAGTGTTTCTTCTCGGTCAGTGACTATCCAACAGGATGAGCAGCTGCCTCATGAAATCAGGGCCCAATCCATGTGCATTGGATTGCGTCAGTCTCAGAAACGTCCTTTTGGGATGTGTGCTTATAAAACAAAACTTCCATAAGTCAAGATCAACAAATATATTTGCTTTCAAAACATATCATCTCAGACCTCACATTACACAGAAAAAAAGAAAGTCCACTTCCGATACACAAATAGAAAGAATAGATAAGCGAAGAAAAGTAAACAAACAAACGAACAAACAAGAGAGAGAGAGAGAGAGAGAGCAAGAGAGAGAAAGAGAGAGAGAAAGAGAGAGAGAAAGTTAAAGTAATATTTGGAAAAAAAGAATTGACGAAAAATCAACGTAGTACTAAGCAAACCAAATGAACACTGAATTAACCATTCTGAATATATCGGCACAATACTCTCCTCCATTAGTGTTCCCAATGGGTTGTTCATATTTACTTAACCCCATCGAAAGTGTAGGATGCGACACAAAGTCATTTCAAGCGGAGTTTTGATGGAACAAATACTACTAGCATACGGCCTACCAGAAGAAACAGTAGCAGCAATAATGATTCTCTACAAAAACACCAAGGTGAAGGTGCGTTCACCGGATGGAGACACAGATTACTTCGACATTGTAGCAGGAGTATTACTTGGGGACACGCTTGCTCCATACCTCTTCATCATCTGTCTAGACTACGTACTTAGGACATCGATCGATAACATTAGGGAAAACGGCTTTGAGTTGACAAAGAAAAGAAGCAGAAGGTACCCCGCAAAAAACAATTACCGACGCCGACTACGCCGACGACATAGCGCTACTGGCCAATACACCCAACCAAGCCGAAACACTACTGCATAGTTTGGAACGAGCCGCTGCAGGCATTGGACTCCATGTCGATGCACACAAAACTGAATTTATGTGCTTTAATCAAAAAGGCGATATCTCCACACTAGACGGAACCACCCTGAAACTGGTTGACATACACCTACCTAGGAAGCAGCGTCTCATCAACCGAAAAAGAAATCGACACACGGCTAACGAAGGCATGGTCAGCTATCGATAGGCTTTCGATCATATGGAAATCAAACCTGACCGATAAAATGAAATGCAGTTTCTTCCAGGCTGCAGTCATGTCGATACTGCTGTATGGATGCACTACTTGGACGCTGACTAAACGTTTGGAGAAGAAGCTCGACGGCAATTATACAAGAATGTAGCGAGCAATATTGAACAGGTCCAGGCAGCAACACCTCAGACGGCGCCAACTGTACGGCCACCTACCACCGATCACGAAAACTGTACAAGCTAGACGAACCAGACATGCTGGACACTGCTGGAGAAGCAAAGATGGGCTCGTAAGTGATGTGCTCCTGTGGACCCCCGCATATGGCCAATCAAAAGCAGGACGACCGGCTCGAACATTCTTACAGCAGCTATGTGATGATAAGGGATGTAACCCCGAAGACCTGCCGAAGGCGATGAATGATAGGGAGACGTGGAGAGAGAGGGTCAGGGATATCCGTGCTAGTCGCACGTCATGATGATGATGAGAGCAGTTGCAATACCTAGGTTAAAAAGCCCACTCTTCCCTACCACTAACCCATAGCTTGAAGGATAATAAATGATTCCATGCTTTTCCCAATGTGTATATATATATATATATATCCTAGATGAAGAAACAAATCTTTTAAAAATATTTTTTTAAATAAAATAAAATAATATATATATATATATATATATATATAAACGTGTATGCGCATTTGTGAGAATATGTGTGTGTGTGTGTTTGAGAGAGATTTAGAGAGAGAGAGATTTAGAGAGAGAGAGAGAGAGAGAGAGTTTATGTCTGTTCACTCATCAATCTCCTCCCTGAGGTCCGGATGTTATATTTTGACCTTCGACCCGGCCCAAAAATACTATTCTAAGGTGATGCACCGGAAGGGAGTAACACATTCCAATGGCCAGTAATCGAAAGAGATCGCGTGGGCGGATTAAGGCTTATAATATGGGACAAGGTGAAGGTCCCATTGTGCCACTACAGTGATGCACCGGAAGAGAGTAACCTCTGAACTGCATGACAGTTATTTCCGCTTGATGACGATTAAACATTCGATTTCAAAGATTCAGTGGGCGATCGTGTGGGCGTTGAATTATTATTTAACTCAGTTGAGTTCGGGGTGCCAGGCAGTTGCCAGCAGACTTCAAGAGAGTTAGAGACCAGATGTGGTAGGGAAAGCCACATCCGACCGAGGGGGTCCTCGGAAACCCCCGATGGAGTTAGGGGTCCAGAGAAGATGCTGATAAGATGCCATAAAGAAAGCCAGCATCCAGCAGAGTGAGCCCTAGGCCTCCGGTTGAACATCAAGAGAACAAGAAAGACACAACATGACGGTCATAAGTAGTGGAGGTCAAAATATGAAGTTTATGTTCGGTCTCCAGCACCCTCTCACATGCAAACCTTGAACAACTCTTTCGAACCTTACAAATAAAGTGAGATGTAAATATATTTGTAAAGAAGTCTTCCTGTGTCTTCCTTCCTGCGTTTTCCGTCTTGCGTCTCTATCGTTGTGTCTCTGTGAATTATTCTACATATATATGTGCATGTATGTAGATGTGAATCTACATATGTGACTATATAACATAACTCCGATTTGGTGCATGTGCCAGCAGAGTTCTTCAAGGATTCAAAACGAACCTGGTTACCGTAAACGGCAGTCTTAAGCATCACAACACGACATCAACGAAAGGGACAAAGAAAAATGCTGGAATTGGAAGGAGTAGAAAGAAAAAACAAGAACAAACAGGCAACTATAAGAGGAACGGACCGGCGCGGAAAGAACAGAAAGAAAAGAAGAAAACATGAAAACAATGCAACGTGCTGGAAGATAAGAAAAAAAAAATTGTAAGTAGATTGCAGCATT
The DNA here is from genome assembly GCA_963585895.1 of Sepioteuthis lessoniana. Taxonomy (NCBI): domain Eukaryota; kingdom Metazoa; phylum Mollusca; class Cephalopoda; order Myopsida; family Loliginidae; genus Sepioteuthis; species Sepioteuthis lessoniana. Next base: position 62,980,284 of record OY757909.1, on the reverse strand, counting down.
CATATAACTTCTATCTCTCTGTTGATTATTCTTGATTATAATAGTGAAAGATTAGTTGTAATGACAAGGGCCTTTCTAGAAGCATAAAATTGGAAATATTTTAAAAAAAAAATATGTGGTCCCTAGAGTAAAAATTGAAATTACTGCTATGTGTAATATTGTATCGAAGTGGGGGAGGAAAAAAGAAGGAAAAACAAAAGATGACTAGGGGACAGTTGCTGTCCGTTTTTTGATAGACAGCAATAGTAAATAAAATTTATGAATGGGATTTTTATCGTAAATAGGTCTCTGTAGTAACTTGTCAGTGGTCCAGACAAGTGGTGATTGAAAATTAGAATTTCAGTCCAAGATCTGGAATCCCGCATAACTATAGTTAAGAACTTTTGGGCAAGTTTTCATGTTTGGAACTCGTGGATTGGAAATGAGAATTTTAATCCGAGAAATGTGATCCTGGGAGCATCAATAGGATTGTTCGAGAATTTCACACATTGGTGGTTTGTCTGAATAATGTGCATATAATTTTTCGATATTTATGATGTTGGGAGAATCGATATTTTTGGCGCTGGTAGAATCAGGCCGGTTGTTTTCTGTGGAAGTTGTTGATAGCAATTATTGGAGACATGGGTATCGTCTCAGATTTGTCGTGGTCCATATGGATTGAAAATGGTCTTGCCGTGGAGGCAGAGTAACTAAGAGACAGATGATTTTTTGTGTCTGACGAGGCAGACAGGTATTTTGTGAGTTCCCCCTGGAGTGAAGCTTTGAGATTGTTATTGGGGAAGATATTTTGAAACAGGGTTTTGGATGTAATTAAGAGATGCGCAGAATTTTGACGGAACCAAGTGTGGCGAAGATTCGCAGATTCGGAAATATTTTGAATTGGGAAATGTTGGCAGAATTTATAAAAGTTTGGGTTGTTTAGAAAAAAAAAACCCGGGATATTTTGTGAAAAGAAAAAAAAAGAAGAAGAATGCCCGTAAGCTATTGAAAAAGTTGTATTATAAATCAGACTTAATTTATGGTACTGTAGACTGAAATTGAATAAACTGGGAAGCGAACCTTTAGTTATCATGTTAAGGTAAAGACAGAGAGGTAGATATAAGGTTGAAAAAAAAAAGGGACATTGAATGAGCAATTTATTATGAAAAAAAAAATGAAAAAAAAAAAAGAAAAAAATGAAAACAAAAACAAAAACGTACAGGACAATAGAAAAAAGACGGAAAAAATTAAAAAAAAGAAGAGAAACTTGAAGATTGTTGAACACAGCATATGAAAAAAAAAAAAAAAGAAAGAAAGAAAGAACGAACATTTTTTTTTAAATAGACAGTTCATAGATTGAAAAAAGAAGAAAAGAAAACTGAACATTTTTGAACTGTGATTATAATATTTTGACTTGTTGGAAAGTGAAACTTTCTGAGTTTGTTTGAGTTTAAAGGCGATATTAGAAAAAAATTTTTCCTGTTCATATTATGAAATTTGACGAGAACCATTAACAGAGGAGTTTATACTAGGTTTACTAATAATTGTAATAATATTGATTCTGAAAATTTTTTTTTTTTTTAGAATTTGGGGTTTTCGTGGAATAGGAAATATTTTTTTTCGGTGTTTCTGTTTTTGAGAAAATCGGTGGCTGACACGAGAATAAGACAGACATTCATCCAATTGGTTTCAGATTGTTGTTGGGTAGACGGCAAAGAAAGCAATACTATCGAAGAATTCGCCGGCCCATGAAGCTGTTCAATTTTTTAGTTTGGAGTTCCGAGGATGGAATTAAAGAAAAAAGGCGTGGCCTACGCCAAAATTTTGTGGAAGATGTCTGGGTCTTTCAGTCACGATGATGTTTTGGATTCGTGTGTGATTTGGCGAAACGAAACGAATCAGGGAAAGGTGAGGTGCCTATATATTGGTAGCCACGAGGGTTCCTGATTAAATTGAAAAGAAACCTGGCGCGGGTTTGATCAGGTAAAGCTTGTTTCCTCAAGAGCATGCAAACCAATGGGCATGGAAACAGAAACTTAATGAAAAAATGATTAACACATTGCTAATTAGTATTTTGCGTGGACTATTTTAGGTGGTTTACAGCATGCGTGCCAGATTGTGATACATTCGGATGTATTGTGATACTTTGTTTTGGGCCATGATTTTTGTAGTTTATGGGGAATGCTTTGGGCCTTGAAGATATTGTGTTTTAGTTTATGAAATTCTCCGGTTACTCCAGGTAGGAACCTGTTGAGCAAAGAACTGGAGTGTGGTCATGAGGAATCCAGGCGAAATGTATTGCTGGAATGACCAGGGTCACTAAGTTTGTGACCAGGATATGGGACCAGAGTATGGTCCTTTTAGGGTTTTGAAATTTCTTCAAGGAATTATGGAGGGCCCGTTGTGTTGAGAGGATAAAAGATGCATCCGTATGGTACCTTGATGCACACATGTCAAGATGGCCAACCACGCAAATATAAGAAAAGAAATTTCGATAATAATTAGCCGGGCAAGTGTTACAAAGAGAGAAGGTCGCCTCCTAAGTAAGATTTTGTTTGCTGTAGTCCAAGTGATTCTTTTTGTATTTTCAGCCATTATTGTCCTGCTAAATTATTCTGTAAAATATGTATGAGGGTAATGGAGACGAACGTGAAGAAAATTCCACATGTGGAATTTTGAAAAATAATTAACGGATGAATGTTATATTTTGACCTTCGACCCGGCCCAAAAATACTATTCTAAGGTGATGCACCGGAAGGGAGTGACACATTCCAATGGCCAGTAATCGAAAGAGATCACGTGGGCGGATAAAGGCTTATAATATGGGACAAGGTGAAGGTCCCATTGTGCCACTACAGTGATGCACCGGAAGAGAGTAACCTCTGAACTGCATGACAGTTATTTCCGCTTGATGACGATTAAACATTCGATTTCAAAGATCCAGTGGGCGAGCGTGTGGGCATTGAATTATTATTTAACTCAGTTGAGTTCGGAGTGCCAGGCAGTTGCCAGCAGACTTCCAGAGAGTTAGAGACCAGATGTGGTAGGGAAAGCCACATCCGACCGAGGGGGTCCTCAGAAACCCCCGATGGAGTTAGGGGTCCAGAGAAGATGCTGATAAGATGCCATAAAGAAAGCCAGCATCCAGCAGAGTGAGCCCTAGGCCTCCGGTTGAACATCAAGAGAACAAGAAAGACACAACATGACGGTCATAAGTAGTGGAGGTCAAAATATGAAGTTTATGTTCGGTCTACAGCACCCTCTCACATGCAAACATTGAACAACCCTTTCGAACCCTTGCAATATAGTGAGAGGTGAATATTTTTCTAAAGAAGTCTTCCTGCATCTTTGTCAATGCGTCTTCCTTCCTGCGTCGTTTATTACTGTGTCTGTTATCATTGGGTCGGTATGTATCCAGTATATATATGTATATTCTGCATGAATCAGCAGATGACTATATAACACGGATACGATTTAAGTTCAATTTCTAAGTTGATGGTGATCGGCTAACACAGGTACTTTTATGTGTGGGGGTACACAAGGAAACGTCACTTTTAAGTTAGTCCCTGCATCACTTGTTTGTCTTACTTGGTTGGTTTGCAAAATTGGAGGCAAGTCACCGTACAGCTGTTCTTTTATAGAATGCTGCATTCAGTATGTGTTCAAAACAGCACGCTGCATCTTCGTGACGTTTTTATCTAGCTTTTCTCAAAGCGCTTTGGCAATGTAAAAGAGGTGCAGCCATGGAGTAGTACTCTCACAACTACAGCTGCCTAGAAATCCCGTTTTACTTTATCAAAGCAATTAGATTTGTAGAGGATATATAAACTGTCGATGGCAGTCTATGGCTTTCGTATGTATATGTCGACATCGTTTTCTGTAGATGCGATATTGCCACCGGGGTATGTGAAATGGTCAGTTAAGTTCAGAGTCTTACGATTTAATGTAGAGGAGGCTCCACCGAGTTTAAAATTTACGGAATCTATTTTATATGAGTTTAGTTAGATGTCAGTTACTCTTTTTGTCTGTTCCAGGTTATGCAGCAGAGATTCGGTGTGAGCACTTGTATTTGCTAGGAGCTGTAGATCGTCTGTGCAGTCTGCCTATCTGCCAGTTTCGGTTGGATATCATCCGCTTCTTATATTTTTTAGATTGAGACCGTTGTTTTTTCACTAGATCTTTTAACGTTTGTAGAACGTAATCTCTGCAAATTACACTGGCCCTGCAGGACACATAGCGTAACGGTTATAGGCGTTGGTTCCCGAAGTTTCTAAGTAGACAATCATCAGGAAGTTGCAGGTTCAATCCTTACTACAGGCGAGTAACAATCCAGGAATACTTAACACTTGTACCCGGTTATGAGTAACGGAATCAGAACAGGCGACCCCCGTCTATTCAATAGACGACGTAGTTTGAAGTTCCGTAAAGGTTCCAGAGTTCGACAAACACCTGAAGAAGGCCGGAGGACATATCGGCTGAAACGTTGTGGAAATAGCAATAAAGATGTAGACAATAGTCCGAAAACTCTTAATGATAAAAATCATCATTATAGCGATAACAGGTTCTTTGGGGAGTCCATATTCAAGATGCATTTGCTACAACTCTGCTTTGTGTATGGAATCGAATACCTTCGAGAAAGCTATAAAGAGCAAAGTTGTCTCGAGATATTTTCCAGCACTCTTTCGATGACTTAACGAATAATCAGGATCTCAGCAGTTGTGTATCAATCTTTCCGAAAGCCGCTCTGATTTTCTCAACTTCAGGCTGAATACAGTTTAGAAACAGAGCATTATTAACTTTAGCAGCTATAGATTTAAGAGTCATGCTTCAGTAGTTCTTAATGATTCCGTGGTCACCTTTTTCCGGGACGGAAAGAATACAGCTTCTCATCTATTTCTCTATTGTGTTTTATTTATATACAGCATTTCTTGTTCAAAGAAGTATGTCGTCAAATTTCCTTGTCTTTCATACTTCAGAAGGTATTTCTATTTGGCTTGCAGCGTTTTTTTTTTTAATATTCGGAGTAAGAATTCGACGCAGTATTAAAGAACAATATTGAATAGAAATAGTTTGATATTCATTTATGATACTATAAAATTCAACTGAATATTATTATTGAGGAAGAAAAACAATTCTGTCGTTCTGCCTGCTTTAAAAACATTTATTTTATAGAGAATTAATTTTTATTTATTGCGGACTTATTTCCTCATCTTGGTAGTTTTTATGTTGTTTCTTCTTTCAGAAACAACATAAAAACTACCAAGATGAGGAAATAAGTCCGCAATAAATAAAAATTAATTCTCAGATTAAGAAGACTCATCTCAAAATGATTCCAATTAAAGACAAATTTATTTATAATTTTCACATTTGTTTATTAACACACTATTTTGTCTTCATATAGCTCATAACGGAAATATATTAAAGAATTTATAACATTTTTCTTTCTTTCTGTTGTGATGCTGGCAAAAGAAAGACATGGGGAACACAAAAAGGTATATAGAAAAAAATATATATTCAAGTAACAGAAACAAGATGCAAGTGAACGGGTTAAACAGTAGTTAGTTAATTGGAAGCTGAGAGTTCAGTGGGGTAGCGACTATCTGTCAGCTACGCAAATGGTATCACACGTGATTGTGTCAGGAGGGATTGGTTAGTAATTCACAAAGCTCTTTGCTTTGATGTGGCACAAGGCCGAATGAATGGGGCGCCCAAAGAGACTCGAACTCACCTGTGTAGGTTTGCTAGTTTAACTTGCTAACCGTTACACCACCAGAGGCGCCCACGAGGGATTGGTTAACTCTCTGACGCTAAGTAGACGTGTATTTATGGAGGAGGGCAAGTCCATTATGTAGGGAGTACAACACTTAATTTATTTTTTAATTCATTTATTTTTATTGTTCTGTTTTATTGAGAGCTGGCTCTAATCATAGTCGTTTTAGTTTGTTTACTAATCTGCATCTGATATGAAGGCCCTGGGGAATGTGAAGTATCCTTTTATTGCCATTACTCCCAGGCTCACCCTGACTAGAGTGGTAGAACCTGTTAGCGACTCATTTATGTGTCAAATTGATAGGGAGAAAATTTCAGCTCCTTTGTTTTCAATATTTCAATATCTCATGAATATTTTTACAAAAATGCCGGACAGTAATATCAAAAGATTTTATCACACACACACACACACACACACACACACACACACACACACACACACACACACATATACATATATATGTGTGAGTGTGTGTGTGTGTGTGTGTATTCACGTCCATACGTATAACAGGAAGAGAAGAGAAAATGAATAAATTTATGAATTTACAATTATGGATAAATAGTATGAAAAGAGAAATGTTAAATGAAAACATTTTCTCTCTCTCTCTCTCTCTCTCTCTCTCTCTCACTCTTTCCACACACACACACACACACACACACACACACACATATATATATATATATATATATATATATATATATATATATATATATGTGTATATATATATATGCCGCATATCAGCTCACCTGACGGTTGTAATCATGACATTATGAATTGTGATTTTTACACTGTCTTGAATCGTACATCTTATATATGTTTTTTTTTTTAATAATTGAAATATATCCTGATATTTCTGTGGGCTTTTGTATATCGAGCATTTGAAAGATTTTACGAATTAGATACGCTTTTAGAGTTTAGTTACAATCATTCACACACACACACACACACACACACACACACACACACACACACACACACAGATATATATGTATGTGTGCATGTGTGTGTGTATGTGTAGATCGATGCCAGCGTACATTAAATAATGAATAAAAAAGAGAATCTTCAAAAGTGATAATTTATATTGAGGAATATAATACTAAAGTAAATAGGAATTGGTAAAAGAGAGAAGCAATTGTCACTCGAGAAAAATAAAACGACCAATAAAATGAAAAAAAAAAAAAGAAAAGAAGAACCTGTGTTACAGCATTTAAATAAATTCTGGGCATGTATTTAATCCGTTCTTTTAAAAAAAGAGTGCACATTATTTTGATTACTGAAAAGTTTTGAATGTTTTTATCGCTCAATGGACTGTTAGTTATCAACCATATTGATTTTTCTTCTATACAGGAAGCGTGAATAATTCAATGAAAGTACAGTCAAATTCATGAGAGTAGCGTACTCTTACATGAATTGAATCGAGTATATATATATATATATATATATATATATATATATATATATAAACAGACGATTGGTGCAACAATTTCTTCTGATACTTTTTTCATTCATCTGATCTTCTGTGGGACTAAACTAACTTAAGCATATATATATATATATATATATATATATATGGACAGTCACTTTTAAAATCAGTATTACGGACAAAATTATTTGTAAGAAGTACATTGATTAATATAAAGGCAGCGTACTTAGCGTAACGGTTATCGTTGTTGAAATTGAAATCGATAAACCAAGTTATGAGATCGGACGATGCTGTATGTATTTTCCCTTTACGCTAATTCCCATGAGAAAAGTATGAATCTATCTCTTCTTCTCATGTCTGTTGTTACATTTTAGGGTAGACTCAGTTTTGGAGCATGGGTTGGGAACTAGTTTAGGAGAAGGGACATTTTTAAACCAAATCAGGTTTTATTTGGCTTATAAACACATCTTGCTCGCGGTGGATATGTTGGATAAATATAATCATCAAAGTTAATTTTTAAAACGACAGAGAGAAACCATTTACTCAGTATTGTGTATATTTGTACAAGGCCAAAAGTATTGACCATCCATTGAGAACCAAACCTGCAAAGAATGTTCTGCTAGCCGAGCTTGTTTAAAGCGAAGCAAGAGGAAAGTAGATGTATGTATGAGTGCATTTGCGAGTTAGTATGTGAGTCAAGATGTATTTGGATGTATGTTAGCGAATATATGTATGTGTGCGTATAGTGTACGTATGTGTTGGTGTAAATGTGTCCTGCCAAGTTGGAATGTGGATGTTACACATGTAACTGCTATTCTGTCTTGTCATGCCTAATTAAGAAAGAAAATTCTGCCCACATTAATTTTTGTAGTAATGAAGTAAGGGATTTAAAATCAATGACGGAATCACAGTATTTCGGATGTAGTGAGGAAAAAAAAAAGAAGCATATATTATAATTTCTGAAGTTATCCTCCTTATATATATATATATATATATATCAAAACACGGAATTGACAGGATGCAAAAGAGGTAAACCTTTAAGCTCAGTTTAACAGGTTTGAATTCAGAATTTTCTTTCTCTGAGACCGGTTGCCTTACAAGCGCTGAAGTTCCCAAACTTTCCTACAATTTACCCATAGCTGGACGTAGAATAATTTGATTCATACCTTTCCAAAGGGTTTTAACACCATGTGAAATGCTCACAGCCTCGTCTAGAATTTGAACTTGGGTCACCTTGTTTCCCATCTTCAGATGGCTTAAATAGAATGCAAAAGCAAAAACACAAATATAGTTTATCCCGGGGAAAAATTAAATTACCCAGTCAACACAACGGATTAGTTTTCGAATCGGAAAAGACAGAGAAAAAAAAAAGTGCCACGAAAAAGAATTATGATATAATTTCCTTGAACTGATTTTTGCTTCTTTTAAATCTATGAGCCTTATTACTTCACCAGCATAAAAATGTATTGTAAAACTTTTCAGAAGGAACATTGAAAAAAAATGAAATACGTACTATACTGGTTACCAGAAAAAAAAAAAAAAAGAAAAGAATATGAAACGTCGGAAAGAGACAGAGAGGGAAAAAAATCAATTCTTCCTCTTTCTCCTACTAAACCAAACCAACTGCCATAAAGGGATCTACTCAACAGTTTGGCGACAAACACATAAAAAAAGAAATAGATTACTTATTTTATTTACAGCTTAGCTCTTGATATTTTTATTTCTTCACGAATTAATCTTTGTGGCTAGGTGCAGAGAATAGGGCTAGGTGATAAAGGGCTCCTTACCTTTGAAGGTTTCTTTTTTTCTTCACTTTTCTTTCTTTTTTGTCTCTTCATGTGTGAGAGATCCTTTTTGTTATAATTTGTCCCCAACAACATATTCATTTTCTATTTTTTTCTTTTCACACTTACGTAGAAATCTCTTGGGTGTTTTTTTGCCGGTCCGTCCTTTGATTCATCCTCCTTCCCTCCCCATTCATGTCTTTAATTTTCTCTTCTTCTTCAAGATTTTTGGAATCATTTTCAGCCTTTGCAATTTCCTTTCTTTTTTTCTTCTTTTTCCTTCGCACAGAGGATGTTCCAAGGTCTATCCTGGTCACGGCACCAGTAAGAAATAACCCGCACTGTGGGTTGGCCGTTCAATCGTTCAGTGATGATCCCATTGTTACCCAGCCGAGTGAGCATCTCACAAGTCAAACAAAATAAATAATAAAAAAACAACAAACAGAGAGAAGAAAGAAGAAAAAACAAAAGAACAGATATGAGACAGGACAGCATAAGAAGGTGAGTTCTGTGACATCTTTGGAACACTGTGCGTGTGTAAATGTGGCTATCACGAGTACTTAGCGACAATTCTAAACAGCTAATAAAAATGCTGACTCATGTTGGTCATCGCTCTTCACTTCTCTGCCTGCGTCTCTCTCCCTAACGGCTTGACACCTGCATGGTCCCACCTCTTGTTTGGGAACCTAGTGACTTGTTCGGGCTGGCAGAACTTCTGCACTCCATACTCCACAATCACACCCTCCACTCCACTCTACACCCAAATTCCCTCGCTAAGGATGTACTCACGCAAAGATATTCCCAGCATGGATCTTTCCATTGCCCTTTGTGACATGATCAGTACAGCTTTCTCGCTTAGCCAGTGAGGTCGCGCCAGTAACAGCTAAAACATCAAAGACAATATATATATATATATATATATATATATAATTCTTAGGAGTTAATGTAGAATATAAAGCAGCAAAAGAATCACTAATTTGAAGTAAAGAGAAAGAAAGCAAAATATAGAAAAAGTTAATTAAATGAGTGTAAGAGAGAGAATACTGTAAACTAAAGAAGACAAAACGAAATCGAGGCTAATGAATAAATAGTATCATAGGCAAAGCAATTGAAAAGAGGAAGAGAATTAGCAAAAAGGAACAAGAGGTGATGGAGAGAGAGAGAGAGGAGGAGAGAGGAAGAGATATGAAGGGAGAAGTAGTATAAGATAAAACAGAAAAATAGAGAGAGAGAGAGAGAGAGAGATGGGGGAGAATGTGTGTGTATGTGTGTGTGTGAGAGAGAGAGCGAGAAAACATTGAACGAGAAAAGAAAAAAAGAAAGAAAGACGTAAAGAAAGCGAGTGAGAGAGTGGTTGTTAAAGAACCAAACCACTAACTTAGTTTTCTGCTATTCTCCAATATTTGACACTAATCACATTCAGAAAATAGTTTTTCGTTTCCTTTTCCTTCTCAAACGAACAAATAAGCACAAATAAGAAGTGAATGAACAAATAAAGAACGAAACAAACAAATAAAATAAGTTATTGTACAAATAAACAAATAAATATAGTCAATAAGAATAAAAAATATTTTCTCTTGTCATTCAGGGTATTTTTGCATACAACAAAAAGAAAACAACTGCAAATTCTGGAAGGATAAGAAGAAGAGAAAATAGATAAACAAATATTTTTCAAAATACCTCGAAATACCACGACACAAATCCACTGAAGCACACGGCTTAAAAAAAGACAAAAGAAGGACATGTATTTTATTCTTTCCAATATATTTTTGCGTTTGTTGTATTGTTCTCTTTCTAATAATCTATGAGCATATTTAGTTCATGCCAAGTTTCGGAAGTGACACGTGCAGTTTTCTGGTTCAGGTCAGGCTATTGGATTTAAAGAAAAAAAATTCTTTTTCGCTTTTAGATATTTACTCAACCCCTCCACAAGAACAAGATGCGACACAATGACATTTTAAAGCACTGTTTAACACGCCAGACTTTAGTTTTCTTTCTTTTAGATCGGTTGTCATACCAAATTCAAAGAGTCCAGTCCAGCCTACTATTTACCTCTAGCTGGAGGCAGAATACAGTATCGATCACAATGTAAAATTATCAATTTATTGAGCTAATATAGGAGGTAATGCTAGAATGTGTTCCGCGTCGTATATAAACAAAAAGAAGACGCTCACGATGTATAGGCTAGTCAGCTGGGGTTGCAGAATACGTCGACTGCATCTTTGCATAGGGGTAAGACTCCTCCAACGAATGTCCTGAAAATGACACTAAACAATGTGATGGTGAGGATGCAATAATACTTGAGCTTTCGGGAATGCAGAGTACCCCTTCACTACCATCGTTTCCAGGTGCACTCTGGCCCAGAGTGGTATCACCCGATATGGTCCTATCCTGAATAATTTTGCTAAATGTGAACTGTTTGAAATTCACAGTTTTTACATTTAATTCTGCGTTTAAACTGCTTACGTATGCTAAACTGAATTGTTTGAAATAGCACTCTTTTGATATTTAACTGTTTGTAAAAAAAAGCTATACTTATACTAAATTGAATTGTTTGAAATAGTTATGTTTATATCAATAAAAATAGGTTTGGTATTAAATTACCTACAATGGTAGATATGCCATGAAACCTAACCAAACAAAACCTTATGATGTAATGGTTACCGTTGTAGGAAATGGACACGGTGACCCGAGTTCTAAACCTGGATGAGGCTCTTTCCATTTCGTATAGCGCAGTTATCCCTGCAAAATGAACGACTTTATAAGAAAAGTGTTTCCCCTTAAAAGCAACACGAAATATGTTTTTGAATCGTCGAAGTTTAACTTAGTTCGAGGACGAACCGTAACGTCACTTCAATCAAAATATCCATAGCCTGTATATAAACAAAAGTAATTAGTCAACGTAATGAAATGTTTTACTTAATATTTTTTGCTATTATAACACCTATCTATATATGGATAAGTATTATGAATAGTAAAATATATTAAGGCATTACCCTCTCTGATGAAAGAGTGATGTGTTCGGCCCAAACAGTTCAGATAATAATTCAACTGTCTCTGAGAACTCCAAATCCATTGATTTTTTGGGAGAATGAAATCAGCGAACCTACTGTGTTCAGTTGTACCCAATTTCCTGGGTAATAAACGTACCTTTTTTTCGTTTGACCATTCTTTGCAGTCCACGTTAAATACATCTTCATATTGTCTGTAGAATGCCTAAAAAATTTTATCGCTTTCTGGTATATGCTCAAAAGTTTCTATGGTATTGTACATAGTAAAACCATTCTCAGAAGTTTTGGTGCCGTTTAACGATTTTAATAGTAACTCATCCATTTGGTTCTGTTGTTCCTCACTTTTCATTAATGCTTGTCGGAATCTTTTCTCATTTCTTTGTTGTTGTTGTAGTTCTTTTGGTTACTGTACCTGCTGTTCCATCATTTGTATAATTATTTTCTGGAAGTCCTCCATTATTGGATTACAGAAATTTTTGTAATATCAAAAAAAAAAAAAAAGAAGAAAATTTGACAATGAATTTTATGTGGAAGAAGAGAGAGCAGACACAGAAAAAAACAACAGAAATTATGTTTTTTTCAACACGTAACCAAAGGAAGGGACAACAAAAATTAAAAAAAAATCTAGTTAAGATTTTTCCTTTTTTCTTTAAGTTTTAGCAAAAAAAGATATATATTTCCTAGTATGGTATCAAAATTTGCTTGACGTTATTATTTCAACAAGAGCACGTTTTTATTTCCTTAACTGAGGTAGTATGAAATTTGTCGGCAGACTTTGAAGTGTGGAGAGAGTGGACTTACTTTGTCAGAGTCGACTGGTTTTATTGTTGGTAGAACTTGTTTTTTCTGTTTAGCAGCTACTGGTTTTGTTTTCGAGAATGTTGTTTGGTAATTTCATGGAGGGGTAACTTTTATGCACGAGATTCCTGGTCGCCCGTTGATTTGAGATCAACTAGGTATTTCTAGGTCTAGGTTTGACATCCTCGTTTGTCTAATTCGACAGTTGATGTATAAATCCACTGGAATTTTGGATGAGTAGGTAAACTCGAATCCACGTTTGTCAGTTGATGTGTGAATCAACTGGCTTTTTTTTGTGAGTGTGTAGTTTTGAAATCCTCGTTCGCCAGTTGAAGTGTGAATCAACTGGGATTTTTTGCTTTTGCGTGAGTATGTAATCACGAATCCTTGTCGCCAGTTGATGTGTGAATGAACTGGGGTTTTTTCTTTGCTTTTGCATGAGTACGAAGGCAACGGTCTCATAACAGTTATTAAATGTTGAAGAAACATTTTTGTAGGCTTGTGAAGCCAAAAGTTAACAGTTGTTAATTACATACAGTATTCATATATTCCATGTAATTAACAGCTGTTTACTTTAAAGCACCCTGTGACGGAAATTCGAGGTCCTTCTTTACAATGTCCTTCATTCCTTGAGTATTTACAGCCTGTACATGATATCGTCTCGGATAATCGTCATTTTGAAACAAAAGAAGTCGTGAGCAAGTCCCTATTGTCTTTCTACAGAAGATATTGAAAAGAAATGTCAAAACCGGCTGGTCCATATTCCCTTTTCCCTATCACCAGAAATATCTCCGTGTGCATTTTTCTAGCTTTCTAAACTGATTGGTTTGGTTTGTTTGTTTGTTTGTTTGTTTGCATGGGTTTTATGGCATATCAACCTTTGTAGGTTATTTAATGCCAAATTCATTTTTATACAAATGAACTGTTATATTTCAAACATTTCAGTCTAGTACACATTTTAATTCTAAAAACATTAATATTTCAAGCTATTTAGTTTAGTCAATCAGTTCTAATTCAAACAATTCAGTTTACTATGGGTATATATTTGTTTACTCACAGTTAAATATCAAAACTGTCTTTTTCAAACAATTCAGTTTAGCATACAAAAACAGTTATATTTCAAACAAGTCAGTTTAGCATTCGTACGCAGTTTAAATGTAAAAAATATCTCTACTTCAATCTATTCAGCGTAGTCAAACAGTTCTAATTAAACAATTCATTTTAATACAATTATTTTTCTTTACACATAGTTAAATGTCAAACATTTTTTTTTAAAAAACAATTCAGTTTAGAATAAGTACACAGTTTAGTTCTATTGAAAAAACAATTACATTTCAAACATTTCAGTTTTGCATAATCACGCTGTTATAAATGTCTTTGCAGTCCTATTTCAAGAAATTTTATTTAGCAAAAGCTCAGTTTAGTTCTATTTGACCCATAGATAGGACCATATTAAGTGCTACCAATCCACGAGAGAAGGGTCCTGGGAGCGATGACAATGAAGGGGTACTCCGCATTTCCCAAAGGTTTTGATTTGGTTTTATGATATATCAACCATTGTAGGTTACTTAATGCTAAATCTTTTTATACATATATATATGTATCAGATATATGATTTCTAGATACATTTTTAAATGACATTTTTAAACGAGATTGAGCCCATTTTTTTACACAGTTAAATGTTTTAATTTATTTTTATCTAATGTGAATAATTCTATTGACTATTAGTAATTTGCTCTCACAAAGACTAATGCTCTCAAGTATTGCTATGTATCATTAACAATTCTAATAAACATCATTCATTTGTTTACACACAGTTAAATGGAGGTGTCCTCGTGGTGTAATGGTTAAAGCGGTCGACTACGGAGTTATAGTAAGCGAATTCGTACTCCAGTCGTGCTATTACGTTCACTTTCGGGCAAATACCCTTGGGAAAGGTATTAACCTCCTTATCCTCTCAGCTATGGGTTAAATAGTACCCCTACTGTTCTTCTGGGAGAACGTCTTTGGCATTAAATAACCAACAAAGGTTGATATGTCATTAAACAAAGAAACACAGTTAAATGATCAAACAGTTATATTTCAAATAAATCAGTTTTTCATAAGTACACTGTTTAAATGACAAAAAGCTCTATTTGACCCATAAATAGGACCCTATCAGAAGCTACCACTAGAGCCAGAGTGGAACTGGGAGTGATGGCAATGAAAGAGTTCTCTGCATTCCTCATAGCTCCAGCATTACTGAAGCCTCACCATCAGGATGTTTAGTGTCATATCCAGGAAACCCGTTGGCGAGGGGAGTCTTACCACTATGCAAAGATGCAGTCAATGTATTTTATAACCCTAGCTGACTTGGGCATTCCTATATTTACCCAACCCCTCCGCTCGGGCAGGATATGACACAAGGTCTATTTTTAAACGGAGTTTAACAGGTTTGAATTCAGAGTCTTCCTTCTCCTAGACTAGTTGCCTCACCAAGGCTGAAGAACCTAGTCTGCCCTACTATCTACCCATAGCTGGAGGGAGAATAATTGGATTCATACCTTTCCCAAGGGTATTAGTGCTATGTGAAATTCAGTCAGTCTCGTCCAGGATTTGAACTCGTGTCGTCGTGTTCATTTCCTACGACGATAACCATTACACCACGGGCATTCCTATACTAAAGATCTATCTCAGGTGCAAGATTTGATGGCATAGATAATACGAAAAGAAATTCGGCAGTGTAACTGTCTGCACCCTATAAGTAAACGTCACAGAAGTGTTTCGGCGATTGGAAATTTGCTGGAATAAGTGGATAAGGTTTCAAAGGAAGTATTTTGAAGCAAAATAAAATATAATTCCTTGTTTATTTGTGTCTTGGCAAATGTAGGTTCAGTTTCGTAATAGTTTCGCAAACAAACAACTACATTTGTCCCATTTTCGAGACATGCTAAGCGTAACGCTTCTCTTCCTAGAAAATGATATCGATGACCCGAGCTCAAATCCTTTTTGCGTTTCACTTCATTGGGAGGCATAAGGTACGATTATCTCTTCTCCCTTCGGCAATAGGTAAATAGTCCAGTAGATTGTGTTTTATAGATAAGGTAACGCAACTGGCTGAGGACAAGGATAACATTACATTCAAATCAGCTTACTCTGCTGAGAAATTGACTTTGTGTCACATTTCACCCTTAGCCGACGCCTTGGGCAAAAATATAGATAAACGTATGAGAAGTTTAGTAATATACAAATAGTTTATTGGCATATGGTTAATTATATATATTAGAGAATCATGTGACATGATGGCTGACCTGTATTTGCTGACTATACATTTCCTCAGCAGATTTGACTCCTTACTTTATGAGAAAACAATTAAAATTGAAATTTAATACTTCTAATTTCTTCTAATTTACGATAATCTTGAGCTAGCTGGGTTCTCTAGCCTTGATAGGGAAAGCGGTCCAGGAAAAGGATAAGTCTGAATTCAAAGCAGCTTTTCTCCACTTAGAATTGATCATGTCTCACATCGTGAGGCAAAGGGGTTGAGTAAACACATATGCACCTAGAGTATTAGTCTAATTTTTCTCCTTGCAAACCAAAAAATGTGACAACTACTGATGGATCCCAAAATAGTTTTTACATTTATAGATAAAAGCAAATTGAATATAAACTCAGTAGAAATAATATATATTACTATTTTGTTCCTTTGAACCATTATTCAGAGAAACATTTAAATAATTTAATTTAGATTTAAACTCTTGGGACACAATAAACTTTATATTCTTTTGAAAGGGCAGTTATGATATTGTATATCAATTGTTCATTTTTAGAACGTTGTAAAAATATTGTCCTTTAAGTATCCTTTGTCATTTCATGTTTTTGAAATCTGACTCACGTTTGATATTGTCTATTGAATATAAACATAAGTACACTTTTAAAAAATTCAATTTTTGTTTACCTTTGAACAATTCTCGCTAAGACTCTTCACCTTTAAAAAAATGTATTATCAGTTTCAAACGTAAGATAATTTTTTATGTTTTATATATAAATATGAACTTAAGTCGGTATTGCTAATAAGTAATATATATATATATATATATATATATATATGTGTCTGAGTAGGTATATATAAATATACTTATAAGCAAGCACACACATATATGCATATGTGTGTGTGAGTATATATATATATATATATATACGCATATGTGTGTGTGAGTATATATATACGCGCACACACACATGTATATAGATATACATAGAGATATACAGAAATTTGCACCTACTATTCGATAAAAAAAACATTTTTCTTTGAGTCTGAGAAAATATTGTCAATTTGTTCTTACTTATTAATACATATCATATATGAATTGCTTTATACAAAAAGAACATTTCAGTTGATTTCAAAATATTGACAATAAAAATGACCATAAATCTAAAATTCCACGTGCAAATATTTTAGAGGAATTAGAATTATTTCGTAAATTACCATTTATTTCTTGAATAGAAAATTATCGAGGTGTACTTAGTGTAACGGTTATTATCATCGAAAATGAAATCGATAGTCCGAAGTTCAAATGCTGGAAGGAGCTGACTGAGTTTTTCTTTGCGTTAATACTCCTTGCATAGGAATAGAACTGTTTTTTCTCATCGTCAGCTATGAGTCAGTAGTAAGACTGGATTCTTTTGCTCTGGCCAGGCAACCAGTTTAGAAGAAGGAAAAATCTGTATTAAAACTCGCTTTATACTGTCCAAAATTGAACTTGTGTCGCATCCTACTCAACGCAGAGTGCACGGAATGATTTGGCTTGGTTTCTTTCTTAAATGGTAGATCAACGTTTAACCATAACTGTGGAGATAAAGGGACTCATTCCTTTTCCGAGCTGTATTAGTCCAAAAAGGAATATAATTGTGCGAATGGAATTCAAACTCATATACTACTTTGGGGCTGTCCAGCACTATCCCACAAAAAACCTCCCTTAGTACGGATTGAAATTCTTTTAACAATCTGTGAAAATATCGTACAGACTTTTTGAATAAGCACATAATGTTATCATGTTTTTATTTTCGTTTGTTTTTTAAAAAGGTTTCCGATTCATTATTCTAGAAAAGCTGAAGTCATAAATTAGAATGACTCTCTCCCTTACAACAAATATTTGTTCTTTGTAATACAATCCCTTTGCATGTCAATCAGATTTTACAATCAATCTTTTTCTTTCTCATTCCTTCACATTCAATTATAAATATTACTTATACATATGCGAAGAAAAAAAAAAGAGAAAGATAAATATTTACTTGTTTGTTATATACCCTTGGGTATCTTTACTTTTTATAATATTCTCATATAAACCTTAAAAAACAAGAAAGAAAGAAAACAAGCAAGAAAGAATGAAAGAAAGAGTTGGGTATCACCTACCTTTTCAACATAACGAGCTGTTCCATCTGCCATATATGGCTGTAGCGGAGATCAGTCTGGGAAGAATAAGCCTACGAGTCAGACCAGAAGAGCCGTTCCTATTGTTGAAGTATATCATTACTCTATCACTAATCCTATGTTCTTATTACTAACAGTCTCTCACTTGTAAATACTCTTTCCTGTAAATATAACTATTTTCCTCACATATCGTGGTTTGTCTTATTATTACAACAACTTGAGTTCACTAACCAGAACACAACAGAAAGAAAGAAAGATTATATTCAAGGAACATATACAGTATTAATAAAATATCCATATCCAGATTAAATTCAGTTAAATAAGCCATTTAATTGCTCTCAATGATGTCATCTTTAATTCTTTTTTTTATTCTTTTTTTTTCTGATATCATCCATTTAATCTTAAATCTTTTTATGCTATTGTTTTTTTTTTATCTGATTAGGCATTTTTTTATCAAAAATATATAACACTATTAACACACCAATCCAATTGGTAAGTAGACTTGATGTTAAAAATCTGTCTTGATTGTAAATTTCTAGTTTAAAGAAAAATATTGAAAAAATGTCTACTATAATTAGAAATTCTAATTATTACTTTGAAAAGTTCGATTAGATAACCTCTCATTCTTCTTTCTGGTAAAGAAGTTAATCCTAATTTCTCTGATCTCTCCCTGTGATTGTAATCCTTTATTCTTTTGATTATTTTCATCACTCTTCTTTCTATACCCATCTATCTCAATATTATATAACAATTTCCATATTGTAATTATAATTTCCATTTCATAATTAGGTATACAAAATAAAGAGGAAAAAATTATAATAACCATTCGAAATTGATAAGCAACAGACAAAAACGATAAGAAAAAAGGAAAGTCTAAAAGTAAACTGGAAGACAAAAAAAAAAAAAACTCCTCGGAGAGTTTTTTTTTAAACAAAGAAATGTGCTGATGACATGAGCAGAAAATAGCTTGACGAAGAATATCTAAAAAAAGAGGCAGGATCAATGATCAATGTTGCCCAGAATATGTGCATCAGAGGCAATTATGTCATACAAATAATATCAAATATCGTCTGCAGTGCCGCAAAAAAGATTCAAAACCAACAATCTTCAAAGTAACAAACCGGCCCAAAATGAAAATAAAAATAAAGATGGTTGTAGGAGGTGAAAACAATCACTGAGAATAGAGCGAGTTAGTCTTGATAATACTTACAAATTATTCGATCACTGATTTGAAGCTGTTCTGATAGATTAGAAAGGGTTAAATATTCTGGGAATTTGTTAAGTGAGCCGGATCACTCAATTCAAGTCGTGTGTTGGAACAAACAAACAAACAAACAAACAAAGCGATTTTGTCAAATCGTAAATGGGCTTGTTTCTCTGTCCCACTGGGAAAAAAGAACTGAATAAGTTTTGGAACGTAAACGGAAATTCCTCTAGAAGTAGCGTGTTAAGGACAATCCTTAGAGACGAAAAAGAGAGAATCACGAAGTTGGATTTGTAAAGCAATAAGAATGCTTATGATATCGAAAAAGTGAAGGTTTTGGGTTCAGTGAAATTCCTGTGAAGCTTTCTTCTGAATTCATTTGATCTTTGTTAATCGATTTCCTACGATGTTCTTCACATATATAAGGCAGTGAATAACAAGGAGCAACAACAACTATAACAACAACAATATTCACTAAACAAAAATTGATAATCCATAGAAGAGTAACATGTGTAGCCTATATAGTATTATAGATATATCAACAAACCGCTTAATAACTGAAAGACGCAAACTAGCACAAAAAATACAAGGACAGGCATAGTTGGGAGAAGAAGCTGATCTACTAGGAATTGTACTAGAAACTTAATTTTCACCATACTAACAAAATAGAAATTGTCCAAAAAACTAAGATGCTAAAATTCTCAGGGATATTAAGATAGAAACAGATCACCCTATCCAAACCTAAAGACCAGAGCCAGTTTTAATCAATAAGAAGATAAAGGTCTCTCAAATAAATGGATTTTTCTCTACAGACAAACGACAGAGGGAAAGAGAAGGAAGACAAAAATCTGGACAAATACTTTCAACGTACGTGAGAATTGAAAAAATAACGGGAGAACATGAAGTTGACAGTGATACTAATTGTAGTTGGTGCCCTGTGAACAGTTCCCAAAAAATAGACTCGGTGGATGGGAGATTAGATGAATTTAAACTAACCAGACCACAGCACTTCAAAAATTGGTTAGGATACTTAAAAAGGTCATGGATACCAAGGTGAGATTTACTGTTGCTCAGACTTATGTGAAAAGTCACCTGTCAGAACTAGTGAGAAAACACTTGCAAGGAGTAGAATAATGATATCGTTTGTTACAACGAACGTCCCATTAGAATTTGTTAAAATGTCAATTACAATATACTTTTTTGCGTCTGTTGCTTTTAGCGAATTAACTGTTCAAGAAAATCCATGAAATTATATATATTGTAATCCACTGACTGACTGTTTTGTTGTATCACAAATCGTCTATGTTGCTAAACTTACGAGATGCTTCAAGCTGAGATCGAAACCCAGATGACTTTACGTCAGTTGGATATCTAAACCCTGAGCCATCGTCAGTATCACAGTAACAGAAGGAATTATTACGTATATCTTTTTACATATACCTTATTGGCTACCGGAGTTCCCAATTCATGAGAAGGGCATTACATTTCAGTGTATATGGCTACCGGCAAATTCCACCCTCGAGCGCTCAACCCAAGGTAGGGGAACATACACGGAGAGGGTTTAGTATTCGGGGCGGAGAAAAGAAAGCTAGAAAAATCGGAGGAGAAGGAGTAGAGAAAAAAGGTAAGTGGAAACGGGATCAGAATATGTAAAATGCAGGGATTTAAGTTGTCAATATTGAAGAAAAGGATTTAAAACTGATTTCATAAACCTCTGTAAATACTATACTACAATACCGGTTAAATTCCATTACAGATTATATATAATCATGGTTTAAAGGAGAATATTTTTTTTACCGACGCTTTTTGCATTCAATTCAAAACTAATAATGCTGTGACAGAATATAAAGTCTCCAACAGATTTTGTTATATTTATTGTAGCCTTTTCTGTAAAATTATGTAAACGTTCCTTTTAATTTGATGTTATACATTGCATATCTTTTTTGATTTGCTAATACCTATTATTTTTATCTCAGTTTTCGAGCATGATTTACGTTGAAGTTTCACGTGCCCAGTTATTATTATTATTATTATTATTATTATTATTATTATTATTATTATTATTATTATTATTCACTCATTAGAGCTTTTCACATCAGCGTTAGCCCATGGTTTTTCACTAGAGTCTGAGTGACAGCAGGTCTCCTCAAGTCATTAGGACTCTTCTTGGTATTCTGGCCGTTCTCAATAATGCTGTCGCTTGGATGGTCTCCACTCGTCCGCCAACTTCCAAGTCCTCTAGTCCCTTTAATAATCCCTTAGTTACTGTTCCAATCGCACCAATTACAGTTGGTATAATTGTCACCTGCATGTTTCACTGTTTTTTCAATTCCCTAGCAAGGTCGAGGTTCTTATCCTTCTTTTCACATTCAGTTTTATTCTGTAGTCAGCCGGGACAGCAAAGTCGACCATTTTGCAAGTTCTCTTTTCTTTGTTGATTATTGTTAAGTCTAGTCTTCTGGTCGGGATTAGGTGATCCGTTTGTATGTTAAAGTCCCATAGGAATTCATGAGTGGCATTTTCTAGGACAGGTGCTGGGTTGTGCATATACCATTTGTTGGTCGAATTTTGATTTCTTACACATTTCCCAGTGAATCATCTTCGACCCAGTTGTGTCTCGCCTTATACTCCCTCTGTGCTAATTTGCTGCATTCGCTTATTATATGATTGATGGTTTCATCTCCGTCACCACATAGCCTGCATTTGCTATTTTGTTGAGTCTTATCTATTCTCGCTTTGATATGATTGGTTCTTAGGGCGCTGTCTTGTGCTGCAATTAGGGGAGATTCTGTTTCTCTCATAAAGTTTCCTTTTCTTAGCCATGTCCAAGTTTTGTGTTGTGAGATATTGTTTATTAGTCGTTTAAACCGCCCATAGTGTTGTTTTCCTGTCCATTTTTGTTTCCTAGATATTGTCATTCTGTTGTTCATCGTGTTCTCAGTTTCGTTTCTGGTGGCTGTAATGAGTCCTCCTACGTGTATTGTAGATAGTCTTTGAGTCGTTGTATCGATGCGTCAACGCTGTCTTCAATGCTGGTAAGTCCTCTTCCTCCCTCTTTTCTTGAAACATATAGTCTGGCAACGTCGTCTCTTGGGATGTAATGCCTTATGCATTTCATTAGTTTTTTTGTTCTTTGGTCCATTTGTTTAAGTTCATCTCTGGTCCATTTGAGAAAGGGTCCGGAATATCTAACGAGAGGTACAGCCCAGGTATTTATAAGATTTCTGCTATCGAGTTTTGTCTCGAATAGTTTTCTAGTTCTCCTGAGATTATTATTATTATTATTATTATTATTATTATTATTATTATTATTATTATTTACTCCTTGAGAGTTTATCACATCAGCTTCAGTCGATGGTTTTTCAATGGAGATTGAGTGACAGCATGTCTCCTCAAGTCACCAGAACTCTTCTCCATTTTCTGGCCGTTCTCAACAATGATGTAGTTTCGATGGATCAACAAGACCTCCTACCTCCAAGTCCTCCAGTCCCTTTAATAATATTTTGGTGACCGTATCAAAAGCACCAATCACGATTGCTATGATTGCCATCTTCATGTTCCATAGTTTTTAAAATTCCCTGGCAAGGTCGAGGGATTTATCCTTCCTTTCTCTTTCTTTCAGTTTTATTCTGTGGTCACCCGGGACAGCAAAGTCCACAATTTTGCAAGTTCTCTTTTTTGTTAATCATTATAAGGACTGGTCTTCTGGTCACGATTAGGTGATCCGTTTGTATGTCCCATAGAAGTTTATGTGTATCATTCTCTAGGACAGATACTGGGTTGTGTAAATACCATTCGTTACTATGGTCGAATTTAAATTTCTTGCAATATCTCCCAGTGGATCACCTTGCCCACCCAGTTTTGTCTACTCTTATTTTCTTTCTGGGCAAATTTGCTGCATTCGCTTATTATATGATTGATGGTTTCGTCTCTATCACCGCATAACCTACATTTGCAATTTTGTTGCATCTTATCTATTCTCGCTTTGATAAAATTGGTTCTTAAGGCGTTGTTTTGGGGTGCTATTTGGAGAGATTTTGTTTTTCTCTTAAAATTGTTCTTGTCTTAGCCTGTTCCAGGTGTTCTCGTGGGAAATGTTGTTTATTAATCGTTTAAAACACCCATATTTCTTTCCATTTTTTGAGTCCAAGTTGTTATTCTGTTGTCCATATTGTTGTCAGTATCGTTTCTTGTGGCTGTAATCAGTACTCCTTCGTGTTTTTCTATACAGACTTCGAGTCGTTGTGTCGATGCGTCAAGGCGGTCTTCACTGTTGGCAAGTCCTCTTCCTCCCTCTTTTCTTCATGCATATAATCAGTTCACATCGTCTCTGGGATGTAATACCTTATGCATCGTCATTAGTTTTGTTGTTCTTTGGCCCATTTGTTTAAGTTCATCTCGGTTCCTCTTCAGAGATAGTCCCGAATATCTAACAAGGGAAAAAGCTCAGGTTCTTATTCCTTTGATAAGGTTTAGGCAAGAGAGTTTTGTCTCGAGTAGTTTTCTAGTTCTCCTGATATATTCTTTTTGAATTTTTTCTTTAATTTCCTGATGTTTGATGGTTTCAGCCTCCAAGATCCCCAAGTATTTGTATGTTTCTTTTTCTCTAAGCGTTCAAATTTTTTCTTGATTTGGTAGTTCCATTCCGTCAGACCAGTGAAGACCTTAAGCAATGTGGGCAAGGTGATCCACTCGGAGATGTGCAAGAAATTTAAATTTGTCCATAGGAACAAATGGTATATGTACAACCCAGCACCTGTCATTGAAAATGACACACATATACTGCTATGGGACTTTGACACACAGAAGGGTCACCTAATCGCAGCCAGAAGACCAGGCCTAATAATAATCAACAAGAAAAATTGTTGACTATGCTGTTACGGCAAAACCACAGAATAAAACTGAAAGAATGTGAAAAGAAGGATAAGTAACTCTACCTTGCAAGGGAATCGAAAAAACTATGGGGCATGCAGGTGACAATAATACCAGTTGTAATTGGTGCGTTTGGAACAGTAACTAAAGGATTATTAAAGGGACTGGAGGACTTGTACGTTGATGGACGAGTTGAGACCACCCAAACTACAGCATTATTGAGAACAGCCAGAATCCCGAGAAGATTCCCGGAGATTTGAGGAGTCTTGCTGTCACTCAAACTCCAGCGAAAGTCCATCAGCTAACGCTGATGTGAAAAACTCTAATGAGTTAATAATAATAATAATGATAATATTAATGATAATAATACGCTGCAGAATAGCTAGTGTTGGGTATGTGCTCGCAGAGATGGAACTGAGAGTTACATAATAAGGGAATGAATCAGACTGGCAAAAAAAAAGTTCAAGACTAGACATGAATGATGTACTGAGAATTGTTAAAAAGATTAACATTTAATCATATTAACAAGTGGTTTATGCAAAAACTTGAATCCGTTTTAAAGAATGAGACCCATAAAATTCCCAGGGACATTGAGATTAAAACGGATCACTCATTGGCGGCTCTAGTGTTAATTTTAAAGAAAAATGAACTTGCTATTTTGTAGATTAAGCATTTTCAGCGTGAAAATGGAAAATAGTGAAAAATTGACTGAAATTTGGTTAATTCCAGGAAAGAGAAAAAGATGAACGTGGTAAGAATTATAGTTGGCGCACTTGGAACAGTCTCCAGAGGGTTGGAAGAAATACTGGAAGAAATGGAAATCAGAGGAAGAATCGAGATTTTACCGGCTAGAGTAATGTTAATATCTGCTAGAATACATAGAAACCTCCTGAAGTTCTCAATAAAATTGCTGTCATTGAGAATCTTGTGAAAGACGCTCAGCTAACCTTAGCGTGAAAAAGTCGTTTGGAGTAATGGAATTATAATAATAATGATGAATCATGAAGTTTATTAAGATAACAATGAAAAACTGAAGGGTTGAATTGACAGCGAGAGGAAAATTTTTAGCTGAGGTTAAAATGCAGAGAGGTATATTTCAGAGAGGTGCGCTATCACCATTACTATTTGTGATAGTGATGATGCCACTCATTTAGCTGGGTGAAAATCCAGAGAGGTATATTCTAGGAATATGTGATATCGCCATTACTATTTGTAATAGCGATGATGCCACTCATTCACATACTTAGAAAATGCACTGTAATACACAAACTTTCTAAAGCGTCAGAAAATCACAACCACCTAATGTACGTGGACAATATCAAACTGTTTGTCAAGAATTAAAAAGAATTGGATACCTCAATAGAAATGATAAGAATACGCAGTCAGGATATAGGGATGGAATTTGGCATAGAAAAATGCGCCATGCTAATAATGACAAGCGGAAAATGACAATTGACAGAATAAAATAAAGTTGGCGACCATAGTCGAGGGTGACCCGAAGGCCACCTTTTCGATAGCTACTAAACCAAGGTGCGGAGAAGGGCTCTACTCCTTTCCCTGGATTGCTCCACTTTACCCTTGGTCTGTATCTTATAATGCTGAGTGTTAAGCAAGAAAGCAGCAAGTAACATTTTTGAGTTTTTGGTATGACTCGTCCTGGGATTGAACCTAGTTCTTCCGGGCCATTGATGAACACTCTAACCATCATGCTAATGTCCGGTACACAGATAGAACAGAATAGACAAATCAACCATAAATCAGAACACACGGAGAAAAGGAAACTTCCAAGTACTTGGGAATATTGTTAGCTGACAGCATCGAATAAGTGGTGACGAAAAAAAAAAAAAAAATAAAACAGAGTACTTCAGGAAAACGAGAAAATTACTCGAACCCAAAGTATATAGCAGAAATCTCGTCAAAGAGATAAACACCTGGGGTGTTCCCACCCTGTAAGATGCTTGGAACTATACTTGAGGTGGACGAAGGAAAAACTCTTCATATAGACCAAAGAACAAGAAAACCTATGACAATGAATAAGGCTTTATACCAGAAAGAGGACATACAGAGACTATATGTGTCAAGGAAAGAGGGCGAAGACTGGCCAGCATTGAAGATAGCGTCAATGCATCGATAAGACTGAAGACTACATAAAAAAAGAACAAAGAAAGACTCACTGCAGCAAACAGGATTAACTCAAATAACACACTGATCAATAGAACAGCAATAACAAGGAAACAAAAATAGAAAGAAAAATAATTGTACGGGTATTTCAAACGACACAAACAAAATCTTACATAAGAAGACTTGGACATCGCTAAGAAAGGGAAACCTTAAGAGGGAAACTGAATCTCTCCTTATAATATCACAGTACAACGCCGTAAGAACCAACTACGTTAAAGCAAAAATAGATAAGAGCAACAAAAAACAAATAAACAAATGTAGGTTATATGTTGATAGAGATGAAACGATTAATCACATTAGCAAATGAAGAAAATTAGCGCGAAAATGGTATAATAGTATAAGACGATTTACTGGGAATCGTGCAAGGAATACAAAAAAAATCTCCATGCGAACATGCACAGTCAAGAATTTATCCTAGAGAATAAGACACGCGCAGTTCTTTGTGGGTTTTGAGATACAAGCAGATTGCCTAATCTCGGCCAGACGAACAGCCCTAGTGATAGACAGAAAAAAAAAAGTAAAAAAAAAGAGAATCTGTCGTATAGGGGACTTTGCCGTACCAGCGGACCAGAGTAAAAATAAAAGAAAGTAAAATGAGAGATAAGTTTCTAAATCTCCTGAGAACTAACAAAAAGAATATGAAACATGCTCGTGACGGTGATAGCAAGAGTAATAGGTTCACTCGGAACACTCTTCAAAGGCTTTGTAAAGGGACAGAAAGACTTAGAAATTAGAGGAAATGTAGAGACCATCAAGATGACAGCATTATTAAGATCGGCCAGGTTACTAAGAAGTGTCCTGGAAACTTGAGGAGACTTACTTCAACTCAAACTCCAGTGAAAAACTATCAGCCGGTGTTAAAAACGTTTAAAGAATGATAATAATAATAATAATGTTGAAATAGAGATGAAACGTGTTATCCAATCATAAGCGATCACAACAAAATGGCACAAAAATAATAACTGGCTACACACGGCTCTTTAGGAAAAGTGATACACCGGGAATTGTACAATTGATTAAAACACACAAACCAGAATCTGTCATTGAAAAGGAGGTGCATAAAAATCTCTGGGACTCAATCTCGACTTATCATTTGAAATTATCAGTTAAAATTGTAGTGAAAAACTTGCAAGGAATAAAATGATAATGACAAACTTTGAATTATAGAAAAAAGGTCTTGCACACACTGCGTAATGTTTGAATCAGATACCCAAATCAGCTGAAATGTCATCCATTTCATTAACTTATGCATTCGAGTATGGGAATTAGTTTGAGTATTCACAGACATCCAGAATAATTATGCAGTTAGCCTCTGTTTCATTAAATTCAGTTGAGTATTCCTTCTCGAATATTTTTACTGGGAACACCTTCACCAGAAGGAATATTATTCAATGGTGAGACGGCGATTTCATCTCATCAAAAGATAGTTATTCCGTGACAATTTCTCAACCTGACATTGATAAGATGTTGCAGTTAAAGATTTTTTTTTTATTAGGAAATTGATACGAATAATATAGTCAGTCAAGATCAAATAACTCCTCGTCGCAACAGGGCCTGGCTATTAACCGACCAACTTCAAAACAGTGTTTTAAGATCAGAGGTCAGAGCTTCAGGCATTAGCATGATGGTTAGAGTGTTCGCTAATAGCCCGGGAGACCTGGGTTCAATCCCAAGTCAAGTCATACCAAAGACTCAAAAATGGTACTTGATACCTCCTTGTTTAACACTCAGCATTAAAAAGTTAGGATCATTGGTAAAGTGGAGCAATCGAGGGAAAGGACAAAAACTTTCCTCTACACCTTGGTGTAGTGGCTATCGAAAAGTGAGCCTTGGGGTCACCCTCGACTATGGTCGCAAAATTACTTTTTACTCAGAGCTTCAGACTCACATCATCATCATCATGTCACGATATCAGCACGGATATTCCTGGCCCTCTCTCGTCACCCCTCCCTATCGTCCATTGCTTCCGGCACGTCCTCGGGGCTACATTCCGTATCAGTACAGAGCTGCTGTATATCGGTTCTAGCTGGTCGTCCTGCCTTTGCTCGTCCATGTGAAGGGGTCCACAGGAGTACATCACTTATGAGCTCGTCCCTACATCTCCAGAAGTGTCCTGCATGTCTGGTTCGTCTAATTTTGATAGTCTTCGTGATGGGCGGTAGGTGGCCGTACAGCAGCTGCTTTGTAGGGTGCTGCCCACAGGATCTGTTCAATATTGTTCGTAAGCGCGACTCTATTCTTAGGAAACACTTCTCAAATATCAATTAATACGATATATCCCTAGAAATATCAACATTGCATAAATCAAGATTTCTAGAAACTGTTAATACATTGCGAAAGGTGCTGTAGCGTAGTCACTGGCAACTGTGACTTCTTTGATGGCTAATCATTGGTTAGGGAGAAATACCACACAAACACAAATCTTTTAGCTTTAGGAACGTCCGTTATTTTCTTCTCTGTCGGTTGCAGTGAGAAATGTACAATGGACGCCTCATGGTTATCTTATTAACTTTTCTGGGAACAAAATCAAATCGATGATATATATATATATATATATATATATATATATATATATATAAGTACCTAATCGGTCAGATGAAATCTAGCTAGGTTTATTAATATTTTCAACCTTGATTAAGCAATAGCTTTAAAAATAGTGGATGTGAAACTAAGTTAGTTTATAAAATTATAGATTAATGTGTTGATAAACAAAATCGAACACATAATCGTAAGAGGAAGATTCACTGGTTTAACACGCCTTTTAACATGTGTTTAGCAAATATAGGTAAAGAAATTTTTAAGATATTACCTCAAAATTTTCACTAACAAGTAGTTTATACAAATTATTTAACAAGAACAATATTAAATTAAGCTATAGTTGCATGCCAAATGTGTCTAATTTAATTAACAAGAGCAATATTTAAAAAAAAAAATTCAGAATAAACAAAGTAAGCAACCCCAAATGCAATCGTATAAATAAAACTAATTGCCCTCATAGGGGTAAATGTCAAAACGAAATTATGTAAGCTAGAAGTATATTGCGACCATACTGCAAGGAGATCCATTAGCTCCGTATCTCTTTATCACCTGTCAAGACTACGCGCTTAGAATATCTGTTGATAAAAAAGAAGAAAACGGTTTCAAGTAAACAAAGGAAAGAAGCAGATGGTACCTCGCACAAACAATTACGAACACCGACTACGATGATGACATAGCGCTTCTGGCAAATGCACACGCCCAAGCCGAAACCCTGCTACATAGTCTGGAGGGAGCAGCTGCTGGCATAGGCCTCCATGTCAATTCATACAAGACGGAATATGTACGCTTTAATTAAACTGGTAACATCTCTACACTAAACGGTAGCTTTCTTAAACTAGTAGACAAGTTCACCAACCTAGGAAGCAGTGTCTCATCAACCTAGACAGACATCAACACGCGACTAGCAAAGGCATGGGCAGCTATCGATAGCTATCGGTCATATGGAAGTCAGACCAGACCGATAAAATAAAACGCAGTTTCTGCCAAGTAGCGGTCGTGTCGATACTGCTATGTGGAAACACTACATGGACGCTAACTAACCGAATAGAGAAAAAGCTTAACGGCAACTACACAAGAATGTTGCGTGCAATATGGAGGCAGTGCCCCAAAAAGCAGCTGCTGTACGGCCACCTACCACCCATCACGAAAACTATTAAAGTTAGACGAACCAGACATGCGGGACACTGCTGACGATGTAGGGACGAGCTCATAAGTGACGTACTCCTATGGACCCCTTCACATGGACAAGCAAAGACAGGACGACCAGCTAAGACCTACATACAACAGATCTGTGCCGATACGGGATGTAACCCTGAAGACCTGGCGGAAGCAATGGACGATAGGGAGGGGTGGCGAAAGAGTGTCAGGGATATCCATGCTGATTGCGTGACGTGATGATATTGCGACCATAATGCTATGAAGAAAATTAATAAGATAGTGTATATTGGATCTACTTAAGATATTAAAAAAAGGATTTCATAACCATAAAAGTAGTTTCAATCATGAGACATATAAGAATAATATTACTTTTTCGAAATACGTTTGGGAGTTCAAGACAAATTTAAGCATAGACCCTATACTGAAATGGGAAATTATTAAAAAAATGCCGTAAAAACAAGGCGGGTGATAAATTTTGCCAATTGTGTATGGAGGAGAAATTAAGTATTATTTTTTATAATCACCCGAAAGAATTTCTTACTCATATTTGTAAATATAGAAAGAATTATTTGCCAAGTAGGTAGATATTTCCCTGAGAGATTTTAATCAATAAAACGAATATTCATGCCGAATTTATTTAGTTGTGTGGGTTTTTTATTCAATAAAATGTTGTTTGCGCTACCCTCTTTGGTCAGCTTCATACTGATGATCCGGAAAGGTGAAGCATCTGTAGATTTCGTCTGACCCATTCGGTACTTATATTCTTTGATTTTTTTTTCAGACAATACGTATGTTTTTTTTATCTTTTCTTTTTTATCAAATATCAATTTGTGTATTTATTTATTCACAAGTTGGATCATTTGTTTTTTTTTTCTTCTGCCAGAGTTAAAGCTTGGGATTAACCTAAAAGATAAATACATTATATATATATATATATATATATATATATATATATATATATATATATATATGCCTCGATACCTTTAGATTATAATACTACATTCCTTTCTATCTAAGGCTATGATAGAGATCATATTGTATTTTTGGCGTTGCAACTAAAACAGCCAAAACAAAGCGATAATAACGTGCTTAAATCGCAATCGTCTCTGAGGCGACTAACATAAAACTCTGAAGAAAAATTTAAAAGGCATAAGCATATGGATGAAAGCGTTAGTTTGCTGGGAGCTGGGCTCACAGCAGAGAAAGGAATATGCAGCTTGATGGTAAAAGCACAACTCAGATCATGGAAAAGATAGAAAACGTAATCTTCTACCCACATGACTTTGAAATACAATTGGTTTCTCTCCCCGCGCCAACTCAAACACGAGGAATCAATGCAAACAAAAGACGATGAATCCGATTAGTGGATGTCTCTGATTAAGCAAAAATAGAGGGAAATTGAAAGAAAATAGAAAATTGAGAAAATTATGTCGATATATCAAGGGAATTGGAGAATGGATTGTATTGATCATTAATGAAACAAAAGAAAAGCTTCTGAAAGGATTTAAAAAATAAAATGACAGGTAATAATTGAAACCATGAAGATTATTACTAGAAAAGCAAAGTGGCTGCAGGAGAATGTAGAAAACCTATGTCTTGCGCAGCAGAGAGAACTCGCTGATATTACTGTGACATTTTAAGTTCTTCTGCCCATGGGAGAATATCTGTACAATATATGTGAGTGTACGATCAAGCGTGTCTATACGAGTATGGATTTGTATATATGGACATATGTGAGTGGAATTGATCATATCTCTGCAGGGGTGTTTGGATATGGCTTGCGTATATGTGTGTATGCGTATAGAAAATCAAAAAGAATAGCTAGGACAATTTGGGAGAACTCTGGAGAAGCAGGGACGAATAGTTAGACGAACCAGACATGCAGGACACTGGTGGAGAAGCAGGGAAGAACTCATAAGAGATGTACTCTTAAGGACCCCCACACATGGCCGTGCAAAAGCAGGACGACCAGCACGAACATACATTCAGCAGCTATGTGAGGATACGGGATGTTGTCCTGAAGACCTGCCTAGGGCGATGAACGATAGGGAGGAGTGGCAAGAGAGGGTCAAGGATATCCGTGCTACTAGCGCGACATGATGATGATGAAAATAGAAAAAGAAAGATGACAGAGTTACATTTAGATTTGTCCAAAATAGATATCTTTGAATAGCATATTAACTTTCGTGAGTTATTTAATGCCAAATCTATTCTTGTCGAAGTTCAACAGTGGTACAATTTAATCCATACGTGGAAGTGAACGTAATAGCGTAAATGGAGCTTGAACTAACCCATTACCATATTGAAGTCCAGCATGTGAGCCATTACGCTACGGTGACTCATCCTTTAGATGTTTAGAGAATTTTATTTTTACAGCGATACTGCAAATGAGTTTTGGCATAGTTTCTATGCTGTAACGTTTTGTTTTAGATAAATACCATTTAATGATATCTGTTCTGATTGTATATTGTTCCAATAGGAATGGTAAAGTCCATGTATACTGGATTTTAAAAATGCAGAGATTTAAGGGATTAGGAGTACTTCTTCATTGCCATTACTCCCAGGTAAACTGACCTGGAGTATTAGTACCTGTTTATGTTTATTCTATGGGATAAGTGCTTCAGTCTCTAAATTGTTTATTCGATAGGGATACATTGAACATGGGGGTATGGTGTTGCTTGATTTAAATAAATAAATGAAACCACCTTTCGGCCAACGTACGGACATAATAAATAACAAACTTCAAACAGCAAAGCAACAACCCTTTGAAGTCAATGTTGAATGGTCTGAAAATTTTGGCTGAAATCTTTTTCATGCAATAAGGGGAGAGCACTCGGTTAGTAACTTAGTGGGGATTGGAGGTCATTCAGTATTCGACCAGGAGAGAAAGGGAAAAACGGCATTAGGTGTGTTTGAGTGAAAGAGAGTGTATTCGATCAGCAACCTGGACAGTCAAGAAAGTTTTGATCACCCAAATCGAAGAATCTAGAAGTTGGTATCAGAAACGAGCAACGAGAAATACATAACTATCAGCCTGTCTTTTCCTTTCTATGTTCTGCTTCCAAAATCAACCGTATCTTAATTAATTCCCCGCAGTTACATAAAAAATGTAAAACTAAGATTTCTTGTGTTGGTGTCAGTGAGTCTTAATCTGACAAGGGTAATATCTTGTTTTCAGAAAGAAAATGGGAACCTGACTGTTTTTAGGGAAACCAATGGACGATAAAAATTCAACCACACTTCTCATTAAAAAAAAAAAAAAAACAGGTAAAAAGCTACACTCAGAAAAAAAATCACTCAACATAGTAGTCCAAGACGTCTATCCATCACACTTCTCGGATTACAAAACACAGTCATTTTCTGCACGGTCAATGCTGTTGTAGAGATGTTGTAGAGAACCCATGCAAAACTCGTGTCACTTACGTTACTACGGTTTATTAAAATGTGAAGCAGAGAACAGCACATATTTCGCTTTAGTGCGACTACGGTGCCGATAGGACAATGTGCCAAAAAAGTCCTTAGAAACAGTCACACAAAAATTGTCAATACAAACAAACAGCGAATGTGATTCCAAGATGGATTAACATTCCGTTAAAATCAATCAATAGATCAAAAGCAAATTATGTTTGTGTTTTCAGTCTCCTTGATCGATTCGAATGATATTAGAAAAGATTATTTCTATTTTGCAATTTTATTCGTGTGAAAATATTTTTACCTGGAGCTACTTTTCAGATACACAATATTCTATTTATTATCATACTTTTTGATTTCCAAAGAAGAAGAAGAAGAAGAAGAAGAAGAAGAAGAAATAAAAAAGATCTATTGAATATGTGCTAGTAATTTCTACTTTGCGCTATTTGTATATCTCAAAGTCTTGTTACATTTTGTCAAAGGGTTGATAGTTCTGCTTAGTTTAAATAAATAAACTCAATCCCCAGTTGCCTCCCCACGCACTGTTATAGTAAATAAAAAATCCCAAAGAGCATAGGGACCAAACTTTGAAGTTAATCTCGAAGGCATCGAAATTTACACGAAGATTATTGAGTAGAAAGGAGATATCTCTCGTGGGAGAGGTCAGAGGGCAGCTGACGGAATAGCGTGTGTTTTGAAGGAAGTCTTAGAGAATTCGATAGTCAGAAAGGGTAGACGACCAGGAATAGCGTGTGTTTAAGTAAAATGATGTTTTTGACTATCATTCCGGACAGTCAGAAAGTTTTGATCCCCCAAATCAAAGAGTCTCGTAGTTATCCCAAGCGTACCATCTCAAAGACTTAATTTTCCGCCTATCTCTCTTTTTTCCTCTTCCTAAAAATGGTATTTTGATTAATTATCGACAGTTATAATAAAAGTAAAACTGAAATTTCTGGCAATGGACTCGGTTAGTGTTAACATTTAAAGAAAAAATATCTTGCATACAGAATGGTGTCAGGTACCTGTTTTCTTCTTTAAAAGTAAAAACTGAAATTTCTTGCAGTTTACTCGGTTAGTGCTAACATTTAAAGAAAAAAATATCTTGCATCCAGAATGGTGTCCGGTGCTTGCTTTCTTCTTTAAAAGTAAAACTGAAATTTCTGGCAGTGGACGCAGTTAGTGTTAACATTCAAAGAGAAATATCTTGCATCCAGAATGATGTATGGTACCTGCTTTCTTCTCGGTAAACTGAAGAACGAACGATAATTCGGCAACCCTTCACAGAAAAGAAAGGTAAAAGCCACATTCGGAAAATCAGTCACCTAACATAACAAACCAGAGTGGATATCTATCAAATATTTCTCCAGCTCCAAGGCACATAGCTACTATAATTCATCAGGTGTACAGTGACCATGAAAAATTCGTAGCATTATGGTCACCTACATTATGTATCGCGATTTATTAACACGCGAGAAAGAAAACAGTATAGTCTTTAATTGGAATCATTTTGAGATGAGGCTTCATAATTTGAGAATTAATTTTATTTTTAAACGCGGATAGAGGCGTTGAGTATCTACGGTTCCAGGTGAGTATTGTCAGAAGATAGCGGTTTCAAATCCGACCCAAGCCGGCCAGAGGTTTACTTGGTCAAAAACGTGGTGCGATAGACAACAACTATGGAAGGCAGTAATTACTGGGGATACGGTTACAAGACTCAGCATTCCTATCCGAGGTCGCGGTAAATCACCTAAAGAAGGCCAGAGGTGAAATTTGGCCGAAACGTAGTGAAAGAAGAAACAACTCAAAAACTATCAAGATGAGGACAAAAGAGTCCGCAATAAATAAAAAATAAAAAATTAATTCTCAAAACAGTATAGCTTTTCCCGAATCAATCTCCATCAAAATTCCAAATTTAGGAAACTTGACACATTTAAAACCTCAATTTGGAAAAAAAAACGTTAATTTTTATCATTGATGAAAATATTCCTATGCTTTTTCTTAATTTTGAAATTCAGGCCTTTGGTTACGAGAATTCTATTCGTGATTTTCACTTATTTAATAATATATCATATAAAGACGGGAATGCTATTTAAATTCAAGTCACGTTCAATTTAGTTTCTAGATCAAGAAACAGCCAAATGAAGCAAGAATTTCATCATATTTTTCAGGTTATTCATTAAGAAAAAAATTAACAAAAAATAAACCGTGTATTCGATATAATTTTTGCTGAAAACTGCATGAGTAAAAGGAAAACTCTTCCATGTATTATAAAAGAACAAGAAAAAAAAATCGGGGTGAATATAGAAAAATTTAGTTCTTAGAGCAAAAGTGTTTATTATATACTACTTCATAAATATGAGTTTTAATTCTCCTGAGCTCTGAGTTTGTAAATTGGAGTTCTTGGTCTGCTAGAATTAAGTATTCGGCTTGTTGGCTGTGTGTAGAATACACTGATTGTTTACCCTGTAGGAGAATAAGAGCCCTCGAAAAACAAAGTGGTGCCTCGTTATAAGACTAATGTGTATTTAATTGCTAAGATATATTACTAAATCTCTGGGGAGTGTC
Source organism: Sepioteuthis lessoniana (assembly GCA_963585895.1). Classification (NCBI taxonomy): domain Eukaryota; kingdom Metazoa; phylum Mollusca; class Cephalopoda; order Myopsida; family Loliginidae; genus Sepioteuthis; species Sepioteuthis lessoniana. The sequence continues at coordinate 62,944,177 of OY757909.1, read as the reverse complement.
GAGTAACTCTTCATTACAATTAATCCCTGGTCCATTCAGAGTCAAAACAGTTGTATTTGTGAGGACCCCATCAATAGGTCATATTGATCTGTCCATCATATCAACGGAGCATAGACTACGCTGACTGTATATGCAGATATGGTAAGACTCTCCCTCCCAAAATAGGTAACCTGGGCATGATGAGGCTCCGCATATGGAGATTCAGGGTGTGTAGAGTATTCTTTCATTCCTCTTACTACTACATCGACTCAGATCCGGATTTTATAGTACTCGTTAGTGACCCATCTTTGCATCAAATAGATTTATTTCACAAAAATTTAAATATCCATATACAAGGAACACGGTTCCCTTATCGTTAGGCATAAAATACCCCACACATGTTGCTATGTCGTTAAAAATCAATCAATCTATCCTATAAGTAACAAATGGCATTGGGGACACCAGCCACATAAAAGAATGTAGGCATTGAAAAATTAAAAAAAATCTTTGTCTGTCATAAACTTCTCTTTTTTTTTCGTTTGCACACACACACACACACACTCATATATATATTTATACATATATGTATATATGTGTGTGTGTGTATGTGTGTGGATATGTGTTATTTCTACCACATCCGTTTCAAAGATTTTGTGCCTACAATTTCCAATGATGAGTCGGTATTCTTTGAGATAACTATTACAGTAAGCGAGAATTAGCAGCAGCCCCTACGACAGGTCGGTTATTGACGATCATTTTTCCAAGAGATAATGTCACACTGATAACTTTTTTTTTTGCAAATACATCATTTTGCAATACCCCACAACCTGATGATGGCCCAAGATTGGACAGGGCGTACTAGGGAAATAATAAATTATGGAAGGTTTATTAACCGATTCCCGCCGGATATCATAAAATCGATACGGCAACTGGAATGTATTAACAAAAAATTTGTCGTCAAAAAATGTCTATAAAGTTTAATCAAATATGTATCAATGAATAAATGCTGTCCAGATATACATATTTTAAAGTACATGATCCTGCTGTTCATAAATTTAACAACACTTTGGAATACAGTTGTGATCTCATTAAAAAAAACAAATTAACTCTATAGGGATGATATCAATACATTTTATAGAAATAATTTTGAATCCAGAGTTATTGTACCCAGATTTCTTTAGCTGTTGATGCTCTTTATCGAAATAAATCTAAAAAAGTAAACGTTACACAATACACTAGAATAAACGCTCATTCTTACAAAGTAGTAATGTACGTGCAAAAGTGACATCACTTTTACAATACACCCCCTGTTGATGGCCCAAGATTTGGCAGAAAGTACCTGGGAAATAATCAATTATGGAAGGTTTATGAACCAGTTTTCACCGGATATCATAAAAACGATACGGCAACTCAAAATGATTAACAAAAGAACATGAAAACAAAAAATGTCTATAATGTTCAATCAAATATATATATATGTATATATATATATATATATATATTTGATTGAACATTATAGACTTCTTTGGTTTATATATATATATATATATATATATATATATATATATATATATATATATATATATATAGGGTATTATTTAGTCCAGTTAAATCGGAGTTGGGAGTAATTCCATCAGGACAAGAAAACTATTCAAGAGTGAACATTTGAATTTTCCTGGTAAATAGCTCAATGTAACAGACGATACAGAGCAATAAATTCTTTAAGAAAAGCAACAAACCGGTTACATTAGCATTATAAATTTATTTTCATCCTGTTACACGTTTTTGAAAAATTCAAAAACATAAAAAAAAATGTAACAGGACCTCTTCAGATCCTATGGATAAAACAAATCAGAATAGACAGAGAAAAAGGTGGGAGGGGATAGAAGAGGGGTGAAGAGTTATCTCCTCATTTAGCCCACATCCGTTTTCTATTTTAATTTCGGTTAGAATTGTAGTAAATTTATTAAAAAAAAAATTAAATTTTTAAATTCTAATTACATTTTGACTTAAACTGCAGATTTGATATTAAAATAGATTTTTAACTTTATTCAATAACTTTACGTAATGATACAGTAATAATTATATTAAATTAAACTCAAGATTTAATTAAATTTAATTTTTTTTTTAAATCAAAAATATTTAGAATATATTAATCAGTTACACTTTTTATGATTAGTACGTATATATGTTTTTTCATAATTTTCTATCTAACACTTTATTTTATTTATACATTTACATTAATTCTCAGTTTAATTCTATGCTTTTTTTAAAAATTTAAGTTAATTATCTATAGATTAAATTTAGCCCTATGTCTACACCTAGCTATTAATTCACTTACCTTATTTAATAATTTTTCCGGCTCTGCATAAAGGAAAATGTGCATTTTTTCTTCTAAACACAGATTACATCAAATATCGAAAGACTTTAGAGCATTTGATCTTTTTAATATGGACCATTGAATCGCTCTGTTAAATATTTTTCGTGTTTTTGAATTATTCAAAAACGCGTAACAAGATGGAAATAAATTTATAATCCTAATGTGACCGGTTTGTTGTTTTCCTTAAAGAAAAAAGTATATATATATATATATATATATATATATATATATATATATATATATATATATATATATATATATACATGCACAAACATCTGGTTTGAATCAGAGTCCTGGTTATCTTTTGACGAACTCATAAGCGACGTTCTCCTATGGACTCCTACACATTGATGCTGGAGCTTTAAGGAATGCAGAGTATCCCTTCATTGCCATCATTCCCAGATCCACACTGGTCTGGAGTGGTAGCACCTGGTAGGGCCTTATCTATGGGTTGAACAGAACTAAATTGCGTACTTTTGCTAAACTGAATTGTTTGAATTAGAAATGTTTGACTAAACTGAATAATTTGAAAAAGAAATGTTTTTGACAATCAAACAGTGTACTCATGCAAAACTGAAATGTCTGAAATAGAACTGATTATTTTTATAAAAGTGGATTTGGCATTGGATGACCTGCAGACGTTGATATGACATAAACCCAATCAACCTACTAACCAGTACTTATGCTAAACGGTACTATTTGAAATAGAACTATTTATATTTATAAAATTGATTTGGCATTAGATAACCTAAAATGGTTGATATGCCGTAAAACCAAACAAACCAGACCAAAGCTACACTCTGATACATCAGTGTTGGCCGACCGGCAAAAATTTTCATTCCTCACTTCTGTGCTACCAATAAGTCTTGCTAAGAGCGATGACCAATAGGGACAGATAGTTAGAGAGAATCAAATGAATCCATGTCATCGGCTCACCCTCACGATAATGAAGAATTCTTTTGTTAATTAAAGGGATATATTATATATTCTATTAATATATATATATATATATATATATACTATATATTCTAAAAATGTTTTTTATTAGGTATTGTTTAATTCCAAACTTTACAGTATAGAAAAGGTGCCACCAAAAGTAAGAATATATTGCAGTTCAAAAGTAAACTCATCTTTAACATAAAAAAAAGTTTCGTTTTGGTTCCTTTGTCAAATCCTTCCTTATAAAAGGGCAGTTGTGGTACTACTTAAAGTATACACTGGGAAATAAGAGGGTTTTGTACCTTTTCCGAGGGTTTTATTCCGAAAAGGAACGTAAGAGAGCAAGTGGAGTTCGAACTCCTACTACGACGTTGCAGCCCTGCACATTAGCCACTACGGCCCGGTAATTCCCCGCTCTAGATATTTAGGCAATTTTATTTTTACTTACTGAGATACTGCAATTATCTTTCAGCTTAGTTTCGATACGATTTGATAGTATCTCTGTTGTCAGTATAAAATTCCAGTAAAAATAATAAAATCCTTGTATCTTTGGTGTAAAAGAAATTTTTATAAAAATAGCAGTTCTACACATTTTACAGATGATAGTGTATTTAAGCACATATTTTCATTCATCCCTCATTCCGCTGTCACGTAATCTGTTTTGGTTATGTGAAACGCTGCTCACGTAGCCTGACTTGGGCACGAAGAGACCGGGGAAGCCCACAAATACGCAGGTGTACTACTTGTTTTAATTTAGAATTTTCCTTTTCTTACGCTGGGTCAAGAAGATAGTCAGCTGTTCTATATTCTCATAGCTAGAGGAAGAGTAGTATAATACACATCGTTCCCAAGGGCATTAAAACTTTAGGAAATGCAGACAGTCTCATTCAGAATTTGAAATCTAGTTGCCGAATCCATCAACTACGAATTACGACGATAACCGTTATGCTACAAAAGCCTCCATACTATCAGTTATTATCATTTATATAGACATGTATATACTAGTACATAGGAATCAACATTTTTCTGAGACAAGATACATTCTTGCACATTTAAGAAGAAACACACATCCAAATACACACACACACACACACACACAACCAAATACATACACACACACACACACACACACACATATATATATATATATATATAACCAGAAATATATACATATATAGCCAGACAAATTCACATATACATATATGTAAACATAAATGTATATATATATATATATATATATATACACATTTATGTTTACATATATGTATATGTGAATTTGTCTATATATATATATATATATATATATAACTATATATATACAACTATATATATATATATATATATATATATATATATACAGTACACTACACACACACACATATATATAGATATATATAACCATGCACACATAAATGGACACACCATTATTTAGAAAGAGAGAACGAGATAGAGACAGAAGATAGGGAGATAAAAAGATTTAGATAAAAAGCAAATATTTGGCGAAATTTTTCTCAGACAATCATAGAAATCCGATTTTATTTATTTACTTTTTTCACCATTTCAGAAGATATGAAGAAAAAAAAGAATGAGTTTTCTGGTAATTGACTCTACTTTCTGACGGAGTCAGAAACGGAATATATTGATTTTTGTCTTATGAATATTGTTTTTATCCACCGCAAAATTTTCCTGCCAGCCTGTTCATTCTATATCCAGTTTATATCCGATCGAATACTTACCGAAAATCAGTAGACGAGTCGTTTACGTCATCCTGCAAAATTGAAAACAAGTGTATGTTATACACGCTTGCTTATTCTAAAACTTTTATACATTTCTTTTAGTATTCTTTCTTCTTGTCGGGGACTGCAACAAGTGGTTTTTATAAAGTTAAGAGTAGCAATTTTCTTTCATTCAACAATAAGCATAGTGGCATTAATTCTATTAACTGAAACTCAGTTCTATCTTGTCGGATAAAAAGTTTGGTAAACATGCCATAAATTTATCTGTTTGACTTTCATTGATGCAATAAACAGTCACATCGCAAAACAATGTTTTTCATGAAACTTGAAATAAACACCATGGAATCTTTATTGTTTATTATTCTTAAAAGCTGTTAATAATGCATCAACATTAAATATAACGGATTTATATGTGTGTGTGTGTGTGTGTGTGTGTGTGTGTGTGTGTGTGTGTGTGTGTGTGTGTGTACCTGCGTTCGTATATATTATCAGCTACAAACAAGTGTACTGCTAAAAACCAAAAGTAAGAAAAGTAAATATATTTCTAAAGCAAAAATAACATGATTTTATGATTTTATCAGAAAACTGTTTGATCAAAGTGGATATTAGAAGGTATTATACTTTATTAAACTCGATTCAAATTATAAGAAACAATAGTAATTAGTTGTATGACAAAAATAATTACATATCATACTTATTAATGGATTTTTTAAAAGAGAGGTATTGTGATTTCGATGTAGAGTTTGGCAATAAATGGTTCTTAATCATTGTAATTTTTCATGGAAAAATATTACACTACAAATACATAATCCTCGTATCTTTGATTTCAAAGAAAAAAATCTTTTAAAAAATGATAATGGTACATTTATTACAGGGCATTACATACAGATAGACACGCCCTGGCATATATATATATATATATATATATATATATATATATATATATATATATATATGATTGGTATGATACTAAGTCTAACGTAAAGTTGGGTGGGTTTCAATCCCCACTTGAAGTGTCCTGTGTGTCTAGCCACACTGATGAATTGTGATATAACGATACAATCTATCTGTGGATGACAATGTATATATATATATATATATACATTGTCATCCACAGACAGATTGTATCGTCGTAGGAGACCCTGGGAGAACTTCGCTTATGCACTACTGGAGAATCAGGGATGAACACACCTGTAACACTTTCAATATATATATATATATATATATATATATATATATATATATATATATATATTGAAAGTGTTACAGGTGTGTTCATCCCTGATTCTCTAGTATTGCATAAGCGAAGTTCTCTCAGGGTCTCCTACTTATAGAAATACTAGTGTCAATCGACAAGCAAAGACAAATATTTAACAACTCTATCTGGACACTTGATGTTAGTTAGAAGACTTAAGAGGAAAGATGGATGATAGGGCAGATGGCAAGCGAGAGAGATAGAGATAAAGAGAGTCAATAGAATGTGTGCTATCAGTACGACTTGTTGGCGACAATTTACGGATAAAAACGTTACAAAAAGTCTTATTGCATCCCTTAGCACAATGTTAGGAAAAACAAATGATTGTCTTTTGCGTTTATCCAGGTCTTTATTTGTTCAATCAGTCAGATGAAGGAAGTATTTTTTCTGCCTTCTTCAACTACAGAAAATTGGTTACAGTTCTTTCGGTAGGCAGTGAACTAAACCTAATGATATGATAAAACAGAAAATATATTTTGTGAACAAAGTAGCCGACCATTTTAATGGCTGCATAACCATACTTATCTTTATGTTTTTGATACGGCGTATGAAAGTACATTATAACTAGGATGGATGCAGTCTTCGTGTTGTAGCTAACGTGCAAAATTGTGACATCGTTGTGAGTTCAAACTCTAGTCGTACGCTTACCTTCATTTTCGGACTAAATAAAGATAGGAACCCACTTATCTCCACTAATGTGGGTTAAGTAGTGTCTCCATAATCTAAAATGTTAGATTTGGAATTTAATAACCTATTAAGTTTGATATGTCATTAAATAAAAGAAGCTAAATTAAAAGAAACTGGGATGATGTATCCTTCTATAACCATTGAAATCTCCAGATTTTCTCTTTAAAATTCTAGTGCATTTCGCTTGATTAAAAATTTCAAAGAGAAAACATCATATCAATCGAAGAATAATTTTTGTTTTCACGTTGCAGATCTATATGAATAATGTGACGGGAGGTGCCCGTGGTTTAATGGTTATCGTCGTAGGAAATGGATACGGCGACACGAGGTCAAATCTTAGACGAGACTGATCGCATTTTACATAGTACTAATACCCTTGGGAAAGGTATGAATCCAATTATTCTCCCTCCAGCTGTGGGTAAATAGAAGGACAGACTGGGTTCTTCAGCCTTGCCGAGGCAACTAGTCTAGGAGAAGGAAAACTCTGAATTCAAACCTGTTAAACTCCGCTTAAAAACTGACCTTGTGTCATATCCTGTCCGAGCTGAGGGGTAGGTAAATAGGATAAATAATGTGACGGTAGAAACATCTGTATTATCCAATTACTTACAAATCGTCTTTTTTTGAATAGCTTTGTAAGAAACCATACACAATCAAAAACATTGCAACGTGTGTAGAATAAACTTAAACAAATTATGCCTAATGAGCTTTTAAAGATATATACCTTAATATTGTTGCAGAGATGTCTTCCACGTTTTCTGATAAAAGTTTAATGCTGGAGTGAATATTAAAACAGGTTAACATAAAACAAATAAGAAGACGTTGAGTTGAAACAGATATTATCTTTTAATATGTTATTTTGACAGTAAGCAATTATTTATAAAATAATGTTTTTGTGTTAATATCAATTTCGGTATTGTTTTATAATACAAAAATCTTTTAGCATTTTTCATTGCTTACTTGCGTATCAGTTCTTAATTTCATAAAACTTGGTTATCGTCATGAAATTTTGGACTGAATATTTTTGTTTGGTGTAAAATATTAAACACCTGACTTCTTTGACTACTGAACTACAACTGACTAGAGAAGAATCAAGTATATTCAGACCCACTTGCCTTTATCAGCAAAAAAAGGGAAATTATTTTTGGAAATGGTGACACATGTGGGTCGTTTATTAATATATTATATTTGATGAAACACACAGATTAGAGTCATTTCAACGTTTCTTCTCTGAAAAACGGCTTTTATTTCGTTGAGGCATCTTGCATATTCTCATCGGCCCCCAAATGGTGTCCAAGAAGCTGGGTTTTGATTTCTAGGAAAAGGAAATAGACCTGTCGTATCATGGAAATATCTTTTGGCTCAAACCTCCTTGTTTATTGCTCGATATTCTGATTTTCTTTTCGGGAAGCACATAACGAAAACACTGATAATATTCTAAAACCTATCAACGGAACGTGAATTCTGAATTGAAAGCATGAACTGAATCTTTTCACAAGTGTTCAAGTTCAGCGCAATTAAGCTGTTTTTCAATCATAGTTGCCAACCTGAAATATATAAATACGTTTCATAAGTTTCGAGACTGACCACATAAAATTAACATTGATAATTAAACCAATTAAGATATTAGAGATTTTTCAGAGCGGGTGACATTTGAATTTTATCATGTTACATAATTGTTGACTTGAATATAATTTTCAAAATTGAAGTATTTAATGCACTAATTGGTATGTCCAAAATAAAGTGTGATAAATCATAAATTGATTTATGCATTTTTCCTCCATGTCTGCATTTGTAAATCATTCAGATATAATTCTTTTCAAGAAAATTATGAGTGGAACAGATTGAAATAATTTTTGAAAATTAATTGATTATACCCATCATACAGATTTTTAGCAGTCTCCCCAGGGAAAAAAAAAACTAGAAAAGTGTTCAATGCACCTTCTGATCTAGTTGCAGGTATTCTTGTAAGAAACATGGTTTGGTTTATTTTCTACTTTGCTCAGACTGCAAATGCCTAATTTATTTTAATGGCATGTCAACATGTTTATGCTAATTTTACGTCGAGAGACAACCAAGTTTCTTTTATTGTATGTTCTTATTGTCACGTGGTCTCCTCCTGAGAGGAGAGAAATAAGAAATTTCCCCTACCCTTCTGTGTTGGAATTAACAGGCCTCAAAGACTGACCGTTAAAAGGAGGAATAAGGAATGTAGGTCAACTTCGGCCGGCCTGTTGAAGGAAATTAGAATGTAGGTCAAGCTATCTCTACTCCATAACCTCACCCGGGTGGATAGAGATATTAGTCCGAATGAATCGCCTGACAGGGTGAAGGAAAAGAAAGAGGCTAAATGATTGGCCAGAACCCTAAAGCCGGAAGCACCCTTTTCGTCAGCGGAAATAGGAAAAAAGAATTCAGTTTTAAAACGGCGGTCGTCGTGATAGGACGTGTGATCTGTCGCCAAAACTCCAGGTAAAGAAGTGAAATAGAGCTCTTGGACAGGAGATGGCAAATGGCTTCCGCTAGCCCGTGAAAGGAAAGAAATCTCAGAAAAAGCCCGCCAAAGAAGCTAAGTAAACCTTAAAACCGTTTTCTCCCTCCATCCCTCCTAAATATTGCAATTATAGTCTCTCTTTCTCTCTCTCTCTCAATTTAAAGAAAGACGAAAAAAAAAAAAGAAAAAGGAAGAAAGAAAGACATTTGTATTTAAGTCTTGTCTGCTGGTAATATAGCTGGGGCTTTAATTATTTGCTCGTCCGCACGTATTAAAACCTTGTTATATTTTAGGTGTCTCCTCGTGTCGAAATTTATTCATTGTGTTGTCTGCCTATTGAATTTGCCATCTTTTGCATGTTCCTTTTCAGCTTCAAATCGCCTCAATTTACTCTCGCTAAATGTCCTATTCGCCTTTTAAAATATTACTCGGGAAATTGGAATTGTCGACTACGATGAATAATAATATTATATTTAAACCTAGAGGCCCATATCTTCCATTATATTTGGTGTAGGAAGATGAAGTGGTCTGGTGGGTGTGTGTAACGTTAAAATTTGGAAACCCCTTGCCAGAGGCGGTCAGTCTAGCCCCAAATTAACCCCCACATTATCTGCCAGTTCCACATGTGCCCGAAGAAGGAATCTTAACTGGAACTTATTTTGCGAGGGATCAAGTACCTGACTGCTCCGACTTCACACGTGTGAAAAATAAACTCTCGTCTTGGGAAAAGTGTTTTATGCCACGTCATATTATATTTACATTTTTTGATTTGTTTTTTATTCAGAGTTTTTTTTTTCTGCTTACGGTTTTATCAAAAACGAAAGAGGATTTAAGAGATCTATTTGACCCATAGAGGGAACTCTAACAGATAATACCATAACAAGTCTCAATAGACCTGAGATTAATGTCAATAGAGAGTTACTATATATGTTCCACATGTCCAGAACTGAAGCCTCACCATCAAATACAGTTTGGAGGTGCCCGTGGTGTAGTCGTTATCGTCGTTGGAAATGAACACGGCGACACGAGTTCAAATCCTGGACGAGACTGATTGCATTTCACATAGAACTAATACCCTTGGGGAAGGTATGAATCCAATTATTCTCCCTCCAGCTATGGGTAAATAGTAGGACAGACTAGGTTCTTCAGCCTTGGTTAGGCAACTAGTCAAGGAGAAGGAAAACTCTGAATTCAAACCTGTTAAACTCCGCTTAAAAAATTGACCTTGTGTCATATCCTGCCCGAGCGGAGGGGTTGGTAAATAGTACCATCAAATACAGTTTAGTATCATACTCATGACATCCCTTGGGTGTAGTACCAGAAGTATGGAACACCAAATGAATACCAAATCCATTAAGAATAATCAGGTCCCCTCACTCGGAAATCATTATATCATGCTCTCTAACTATTTATCAATGAGTGGGAAGAGAACAATTGGATTCATGCCTTTCCGAAAATGTTTCGTTTTGAATTTTAACCTTGGTCACCGTGTCCATTTCAATTGACGAAACCATTACACCACTTAAACTAAATTAACCAACAATAAGAGACGGAATTGTACTGAATAGAAACTAATCCATTCGTAGAAATGAGTTCAGGTATTGATTAGAGTAGATGCGATGCTAGAGGAGATAAAAATATGTGTCCCCATTTGACAGCAAAATGATTGCTGGGGTAGGTAAAATGGTGTTCAGCCCATTCGGCTGGGACTGAAGAATACACCGACATCATCTCTGCAGGGATCTAAGACCTTTCCAACTAGTGTCCTGGATATGGCAACAAACTATCTGATGGTGAGTCTTCATTCTTGGATCTTTGGAGAATACCCTCATGGCCATTACTCCCAGATTCATTCTGGCCAGAATGGTAGTACCTTTTCACGTCCCATTATGGGTCACATAGAAATAATTAATCACTTACAATATTTGGAATGATATGAATGAAAATAGAACCTGGTTTGGTTAATGGCATATCAACTTTCTTGGGTTATTTAATGCCTAATCAGTTATTCTCGAAGAACAGTTGTGGTTGATAAGGGGGTTCAAATATTTTCCAAGGGATTTTGTCCGAAAATGAATGTAATAGCATGACTGGAGTTCGAACTCGCTTACTGCAATTCTGCAGTCCAGTGCTTTAACCATTACACCACACTGTAAAATAGAACTACTCAAACTAGATATCAGTACTTGAAGCCTTTTAACTCTGTGCTGACAATAAATAGCAATATATGGAACTATTTAACTGTCAGCATCCGAATAAGCCCTGCGTCGGTTTAAAACTATTGCCTTAAAAAATCATATGTATAATCAAGATTTGGCATTAAATAACTCACAATGGCTGATATGCCATAAAACAGAACCAACAAACCCAAATGGTACTCTTTATCTCTATATTCGCTAATAATAAACATTTTTTGTCGGCTGGGGAACGGGAACAATAACTAACCAGGAATAAGAAATTCGGGACTAAATGTTTATGACCCAACAAAGACCAACAAATAAAAAAAACGAAAACATCCTGCGAGTCAGCTTGATCCAAAGTTATGTATCCGCTAAGTAAAAGGAAGGAGCTGCACATTATTAGGTAGACGCTAACTTTTTCCTTGATACCTGATTGATTTTAACGGTATTTAAACCCATGTATGGTTATTTTATGTCTCTATGTCAGAGTTTTTCGCACATGGTCTGAATGAATATGATTATTTTGAAAGAGACCTGTATGACCTTGACATGGAACCCTAATAGGTACAACCGCTCTGGGTCAGATTAAACATAAAAGTAATGAAGAGTTTCTTCACACACTGGCACTAATCTTAGGCACTAAACCTAAAGATATATTTGATATTTGAATTTGGATGATATTCAGTCGAACTGTACATTTTACTAGCATTTTGAATAATGAATTTTGTGAATCAGCATGGTCATTTACAGTATTGTTAAGAAGTAACTTAGATTGCAAAATGTTATAACACTGCATAATCCCAGCGGCTCCCAAAGTATAGGAATTCTATCATATTATTTCTCTAACGATTCAATGAAAAAAATCAATCATATTATTCTACTTTGATTTCCTACGAGTATCCATATTCTATCCATTCAGAGAGAGCAGCATCAGGGTTGCGCATATCGCTTTAAATGAATGATTCCTTCAATAAAATGAAAATGAACATGTCTGACGTAAGTAACGAAGGGTGACTATTTTTGACTCTGTGTCGAACTCACGTTATTTCACGCGTGAGTTCTCACGGGTTGTGTCGGAGGAAAGTAATGAATGTATCTGCAAGTGGGGAGCAGTAGACCGGCGCACTGCGATAAGCTGATGCCACATCCGTTCGCTTTTGCAGTCGAGCTGTTTATTCCTTGATTATGCTAGACACATAGCCAAACATTCCACTGAAGAATAATCACGGGAGATGGGATTAGGTTTGGTAATAGGAACCAAAGAAATTATTCCATATATGTGTCAGGAAGAAGGACGTGATCGATATGAGGCCGCCGCTAAGAAGTATGCATTTATTACAAGGGTGGAAATGAATCTACTTTGGGTCGTAACTGGTTGGGAAAAAAACTGTTTCTTGCGTGATACCCCAGCCTTATTTAATTAACACTTCCTATTGTAGTTTCAAGATTCCAGAATACATTCATATTCGTTTTGAGTGAATTAGCATTTATAAAAAGTAAAAATAGAAGTAAGATACAATTTTCATCTGTTCCAAATCAGTTGGGAATCGTGAATTATATATTTCTTAGTTGCTAATCTAACTTCTTAGGATATCTGATCAATTCATTGTCTCTCAGCAAAATCTTTTAATAAGTAACCACCTACAATGATTTATTTTTTCAAAAATATGTTCATATTATTATTATCTAAACCGGACCATTTGCATAATGGTTCGGGTGTTCACCAATTGCCCGTGAGAACGTGGTTCAATCCGAAGTCGTCATACCAAAGACTCAAAAATGTTACTTGATGACGCCTTGCTAACAGTCAGTGTAATACGGTTTGTATCAAGGGTAAGTGGAGCAATTCAGCAAAAGGAGTAGCACTCACTTCTACATCTCAATGAATTAGCTATTGAAAAGGGAACGTTCGGGTCACCCCCGATTACGATCGCCAACTTTCCTTTTTTTTATTTAAATGATGAAAAAAATTGTATTGAACAATAAAGTTACTTTATTTATCTTTAAGGGGGATTTCAATATGCATTATACGTTCATACTAATACTATCCGTTAAATTGTGTTCAGTATAATACTATAGTGTATCCTTTAAAATACCACCCTACCCTGTCTGTAGGGATTTGAATACACAGAGAATATTTCCTGCAGAGAGAGAATACCCCACGGCAAAAAGTTATGCCCTTGGTACGACCCTAATTATAATGCTAAGGCTCCAGTTCAGGAGATCCTAGAGTTACATAGTACTCCTTCCAGTCCACTATTTATATGGAGTAATAGTACATGGTAGTACATCTATAGTTGGAATAGACTTTTTTTACAAAATTCCAAGGGACCATGAATAACAAAATGGGTTTTCTAAAAAAGCAGCAACCCAAAAACGTAAATATTACCGTACAATGACTGCAATTCTCTAACCAGTCGGTAAAAAATATCCTCACATGAGTTGACATGTCGTTATAATCAGTCGATCAATAACTCGGTTAAAAAAAAACTTTATTCTTCATTTAAAAGTGAACATATTTACCAACCCCTCCGGTCGGGCAGGATATGACACAAGGTCAATTTTTTTAAGCGGAGTTCAACAGGTTTGAATTCAGAGTTTTCCTTCTCCTAGACTAGTTGCTTAACCAAGGCTGAAGAACCTAGTCTGCCCTACTATTTACCCATAGGTGGAGGGAGAATAATTGGATTCATACCTTTCCCAAGGTTATTAGTGCTGTGTGAAATGCAATCAGTCAGGTCCAGGATTTGAACTCGAGTCGCCGTGTCCATATCCTGCGACGATAACCATTACACAACGGGCGCCTCATTTAAAAGTGATGCTTCATAGATATTCCAAGGGCATCATGGATTTAAATACAACCAAGTGGTTGTTTTACACGTATTATCTGGTGATTCTGTTTTTGAAGCAAGTAAATTTCAATCACAAAATCGTAAACGGGACTAAATAGTCAGCAATTGGAGTCTACAACAACTGGACTACATAAACCGTAAGAATATTCTTTATACATCATCATCATCATGCCTAGCAAGGCGCACAGTGAGCACAGATCCCCTTGACTGTCTGTCTGCCTGTCTGTCTCTTGTCATACATCCCATTCGACCATCGGTCTTTGTAAGTACCCTCACTTACATCCAGTGTCTGCGCACACCTGATGAATGTTTGCTTGTTGGCCAACACTAGTAAGTCCATTTGTAGGAGACCATAAGTTAACGTCACTTATGTGTTCGTCCTTTCTTCTCGAGCAGTGTCCAACATTATTTGATCGTTTTTATGGATGGTTTTCGAAATGAGAGAAATGTGGCTATAGAGCATACATTTTGTGGGGTGCTGTTTCTAGGATTAACAGCGTTAATGCAAAGTACCTAACACGCTTTTAGTCTGAAGTTTTGTTAAAGTTCAAGTGGTAAAGTTCGAAAGAATTCCTATTTTATTTTCCTGGAGAGATTAGATTTTCATATGGTCATTAATCTGTCAGTAGGAATCCATGCTTTACCAATGCTTTTATCGACATCTCTTTCTGTAGGTGACATAATGCCATCGGTGTATATGAACAGGTCTACTAATGTCAGAGGTTTGCCAGCGCAAAGAAGTGGATATTCATTTTCTATACTAAGGTTAATAATTTACTTCAACTAGGTCTGCCATAAATCTATTTTCATCAGAATGTAGTTGCTGGTTAATCAACCTTGAATCGGTTGACCTGAAATGAAAGTTATTTCGCTATAGCTGTAACCAATTTGATATAGAATGTACTTGCTATGAAGTAAAATTCAATTTCCTTTACACCTGATATTTGAAATCACCGGTTTTATAGATAGTATCAAAAATAAAAGTGATTAGGTCACAAAATTACTGATCTCAGATATTTATTTCCATGTCTAACAGAATGTGGAGTTATATGGTTCGTTTTATGTAAGTAAATATCTACATTAACGACTGCCAAGTCATCTAAATAGAGTCTAGCCATGGGTTAAATAGCACGACTGCTGTTCTTCTACAAGGATGGCTTTAGTATTAAATAACCAACAAAGATTGATATGCCAATAAACAAAGAAACCAAACCAAACCAAACCAAACTAAACCAAACCAACTATTCTGGACGTCTCGTTGTTGGTCAAGAAATATTTGACCAAGTGTTATGAAATGCATTTGCTATTCTATACATTCATCCCTCGGTGAAAACAGATAGCAGACCATTTCTCTGGTTTCTTTCACACTGACGTCGGTGTTTAGAATACACTGACTGTTTTCGTTGCAGAAAGGTAAGATACCGCTCCAGAAATAATTGTCTTCAGTATGTCACTAAATTGAATCTGATTGTGATTCCAGTTCTGAAAATCAGAACTGCCATTACTCCCAGATTCTCTCAAACCCGGTGTGTTAATACCTGCTGGGGCCCAATTTATGGGTTAAATAGAGGTTTAAAAAACAATTCGTATTCGATTGGGTCATGAGCAAAAAAAAAAAAAAAAAAAAGAAAATATTTAAAAACAGATTCTCTAATCTCTTGACATACCGTTAAAATCAATCAACTTATTAATCAATCAATTAATTAAAAGATTTTAAGAAAAAAAAGTTCCTAACAGCGTAAGTCTTTTCTTGCCTGGGTTGAAAACCTTTTTACACATCTCCTATAAAAAATCATAGACACACGTATTCACATTTCTTTCTCTCTCAACACACACACACACACACACACACACACACATACATATATATATATTTATATATATATATATATATATATATATATATATATATATATATATATATATATATAAACCATATATATATATATATATATATAAACCATATAGAAGAAAAAGCCTTAAAAATTAATCATTTTTTTGTAATAATATTTATTTCAGTAGACCCTATATTTAAAAAAAAATAGATCTGCATCTTCAGACAAAGAAATAATAAAAAATCTGTGTTTTAAATTTATATTTCCACAACACGGTAGACAAAATACACTTGAAAATACGCGTCCATTAGAATTTTCACATTACTACAGATAGTATGGGGTAAGATTTTCTGCTCACCTCGGATATGATTTTCGAGTTGGGATAACTAATACACACTAAATATAAAGTACTTTTATCATTTATTTAATTATTTGTTCGTTTACAAATTCGATAAATAAATCTTACTACACTGGCCTTGTGGGTAGAGTGTTCGCCAATGGTCCGGGAGACCCGGGTTCAATCCCAGGTCGTGTCATACCAAAGAGTTTAAGAATGGTACTTGATACCTCCTTGCTTAACACTCAGTAATATAAGGTACGTATCAAGAGTAAAGTGGAGCAATCCAGGGAAAAGAGTAGCACCCTCCCCTACACCTCAGTGTAGTAGCTATTGAAAAGGGTGCCGACGACTTACACTGAGTATAGTAGCCACATCAGGAAATTTTATCCGAGAAATACATATATAGGGTATTCGCTTAGATTTGTTCATCGGGAAATCAAATAGAAAAATAGTGTATCGCCTCTACATGCCTAAAAATAATCTTTCAGAATCCCTGATTCAGACATGGATTTTGCAAGAGTTCCGTTTATCGTCGGGAAAACAAATATATTTTTAACAACATGTAAACAAAAATAGTGCCACTAGCATTATCGTGATCAACGAGTTAGGCTAAAAGAAATCGTTTGTTAGCTTGATTGGGAGGTGCCCGTGGTGTAATGGTTATCGTCGCAGGATATGACGACGGCGACACGAGTTCAAATCCTGGTCGTGACTGATTGCATTTCACATAGCAATAATACCCTTGGGAAAGGTATGAATCCAAATATTCTCCCTCCAGCTATGGGTAAATAGTAGGGCAGACTTGGTGAGGCAACTAGTCTAGGAGAAGGAAAACTCTGAATTCAAACCAGTTAAATTCTGCTTAAAAATTGACCTTGTGTCATATCCTACCCGAGCGGAGGGGTTGGTAAATATGGTTAGCTTGATTTTCAGAGGATCCTTCCTATATAATGTAAGAACGGGTAAAGTTAATAAGCTTTTTTAGAACAAAGGAGTGAGAATTCGTGTCTCTTGAAACATTCATAATTTATTTTCGATTTGTGCTACTTACTGACGATGTAGATTTGTAATCAAACTTCTTGTAATGAAAAGCAACTAAAATTAAGATTGAAGGAAAATATTAGCAAAAAATTACAAAAGATTTATTTAGTTGAATTTAATAAAAGTTTTAGTTTCAAAACTAATAAATCAACAGTTGCTACTTGAAATTTTTGAAATTGTAAAGATAGAAAATTTATTAAAAGTAGGTCTCTTAAATCGAATACGCTTCAAAAAAATCAGAGAAAATTGCTTTTCAAAATAAAGCGCTCCTTTTTCACACTGGGACTTGTTCTCTGACGAGAGATACATGATTGAAATTAAAGACTATCTATAAACTTAAAGACTATCTATGAACTTAACGACTATCTTTGAACTAAAAAACTAAAGGAATGAAACGCTTAGGTGTAACGAAATCACAAAATGTGAATTTATACGAGATAATTTTGGTAGTTAAAATTCTCTAATCTATTTTAATTATTTGAAATTCTAAATAAGTTAAATTCTAACTCGTAGTGAAAGAAATAAAATATTTTGACATCGACTGATAAGATTCATACTTCAAACAAAAGCTACTGTTCTTGTTAAAGGAAGCTAGAAATCGAAATCAAATATTCTCACAAAACAGGTGCCCCTTACAAAAGTTTTGATATCCACGAGAGATTTTCTGATCATTTCGAATTAATGAAGAAAAAAATACTGTTTTCAGGATTTGAGAATTGAGTGATACGACTGAATTATTTAAACCACTCATAAGATATGAAGTATATGAATTATTCCAGAAAGAAGCAAGAGGAATTATCGATCTTTGATGCTCAAATATTCAAAAGAGGAATTAGATTTTTATTTTTTTATTGAAATTTCAAAGCTATACCCAACAATAACAAGAAAAGTGTTGGTAATTCTGCTTCAGTTCTCAGTAACTTACGTGTGTGAATCTGACTTCTCTGTTTTGACTAACACAAAGAAAGAAAAAGAAAGTAAAGTAAATTAGAATGATATATTATGCTACCACCTTCTATTTAATTAAATGAAGTAATATTTCTTTATTCACCATAGAGGTCTCTGCAAACCTTCAAGATGAAATAACTAGCTGCCATCTTGCAAAAAATGAAAAAAAAAGTTAGAGCAACCATTTTAACACACACACACACATATGTATATATATATATATACATATTGTCATCCACAGACAGACTGATTCGTTCTATCAGAACTCTTCAGTGTGGCTAGACACGCAGGACGCTCGAAGCCGGGATCGAAACCCGTCCAACTAGACTAAGTTTCAGACCTCTCGGCCACCAAGCGGACCACGTTGGCTAAGGGAATTTTAAGGCATTTATTTTAGCAACAGCAGCAGCAGACTTTGTTTACATTTTTTGTACCCTATCGGCTACCAGAGTGCTCAATTCTTACGAAGAGTTTTGCATTACGCTAGCGGCGGCCGACAATTCCTTCGCCAGAGTGCTCAACCCCCATGGGGGAGCATGTATATGTCTTAATTTCTATATATGATTATAATGTATATATCAAAATTTGGCTCATCGATCGGATATAATTGAAATTTTAAAGAAGTTAAATTCTAACAAGTAGA